>JARHVA010003226.1:1232500-1832500 GCA_037957365.1 Torreya grandis
AATGAAGACATTATATATAACAAGACATAATTACCATACGTAAGACTTATTTAAAAACAATTAAGATGTATATAATTTAATTGGATAAATTAATGATATGTGTTTATACATTATTAAAAACTATTTGAAAAGTTTTTCACATATTGAAATGTTATAAAATATATCAGTGAAGACATTATATATATAAATAAAAATATAAGTCTTATACTTAAATTTTGTTTAAATACCTTGACACATAAATTGTAAGACTTGTATAAATATATTTAGAATATTTAAATAAGACTTAGATAAATATATTTTGTATATATGCAAACATTTATGTTGATATTTTTTTATAAAGACATTTTTGATGTATATATGTAGTCATATAAAATGTCCATATTGGTAGCTTGAGTGTGGCTTGCAACACACCATCCATAGGTCCTTTTTACATGCTCTTGCAACCCATCTTGACACCTTTTTTATCATTACCAATCATTTGAAACCTTATGAACAATCATTCCACCTTAACCAAACAGTATTTCCCATGCCAATCCTATTCTCCCAAGTCTCGAGCCTATAGGATAGGAGTGCCCCATTTGGACTATAGTGTCAAACCCCAAAGTGTCCCATGTTTGGTGTTCCTATCCATTTGCACTTTGATCCCCATTGGTCATTTTCATTCTATCATTATCCTTAATTAGGTCAGCCTAGCGTGAAAACATCTTACCCATGTTCCTTATAAAATCCCACTAAAAGTTCATTTACGAGGAGGTGACCAAACTTACAAAACAAGTAAGAATACAAACAAAGTACTAAGACAAACTTCCCTATTATTTGCACATAGTCACCCAACACAACTATAAACCTACTCAAATCCTTATGCAAGTCCCTTGCTAGGTATTTACATCTGCATTACACTATCACATAAAGCACACTAGGTAGGAGAACTACATATGGCTTGATCCCTCTTCGGAGTATTGGTATGTAGGTAGCATGCCCACACAAGGGATGTGGATTGCACATTTAGTGCATCTTACACACTAACCCCACCAACTCTTTCTCAAGTGATTCAAACATCATTCTATCAAGCATGATGAAGGGTTAGGGTTTGAAGACAAAATCAGATCCACAATTAGTTTCACCGATAACCAATGCTCAAGTTTTCATAGGTGGGCTCACATAGGCAAGTGCAACTACCCATAAAGTTTTAGGTCTCTATGATCAGTTTGGACAACAATGGTAGAAAAGGACTACAATGTCAGACCCTGAAGTGTCTCATTTTTACTGCTCCTATCCTTTCATAGAATGAAAGCCAGATCTAGGTTTATGACACCTTCCTAGTCTTGCATAGCCATTTTCAACCTCTATATAAATCGTCTCAATCTATTTTCAAGCTAATTTATATTTCTTCATATTTATTGATATTTTTAGAAAGATTAAATGGACAAACAATTGCACAAATGAGGATTGTATTTATTTTTATATTTTGTACTAATTTATTAATCTAGACCCTTAATTAAAATAATAATAAAAATCCTTTATTTTTAAATAAGTTAAATCATTTGTTGAACCCAACTTACTTCGTTTGTACACAAAAACCCTACAAACCCTAGGAAAAATTCCTTGTTGATTTTAGAAATATTTTTCTAATTTTTTTATTGCATATATAAATCATAATTTCACATTTAATTTTTAAAATTTACCATAATAATTTTAAAATTTTATTTCTTTCAAACCCTAGTTGCCTATGCTAGGTCCCAGTATTTTCAAACCCTAGCCTAGGGTTTTGAAATTAAAATTTTGATTTTTGCACATTGGGCTGAATATTCCAATTTTATTAATCATGATTTACGTATGCAAAGTTTTCTAGTTTCTCTTCCATGCTTATTTCCTTTCATTTGGCATGAATTCAAAAATCACATAAATACATATGTACATGTTATTTTAAGACCAATTCAAATATATGTCATATTTCATTACTTATTTAATATGTTATCTCTATATTACATGTAATTCAATTAAGAATAAAATCCTTAAATACTTAGAGGATCCATTACATAAGCTAACAACCACTTGTCAAGTTTCAATGTCATATCTTATGCACAAGAAAGAATTGCCTTCTCCTCCTCTCCCCAAATAGGGTGAGCTACTTTCCCCCTAACCAAGTCCATACTATCACCTCTCCAAAAGGTGAGGCAACCTATACTATTGTTCCTAAAGCATACATTCAACATATAGCTTCTTCAAACCCTCTTCAACATATGTGCTTACATGTTCAATCATAATCAACTAGGGTTTGCACTTGCAAGACTCTAAGGGATCAAATCTCTAGTATGAGCAAGTTAATTTTAGATTTACAAGCACAGAATCAACTATTACATGAAAATATCACAACATTATAAAATCATATATAATATAAAAGCCTCAAAGGCACCCTAGTGTCAATCATGTATATGCACTTTCACTTAGTCAATTGGTTGTAAGCAATTTTACATATCAAAACAAGAAATCACAAAAAAGTAACACTACAACTAGTGATTCAAAAAGCATTAAAAGATGAAATAATAATTTAAGTGAGGTACTGAGGGAAGTACTAAGGGAAGTAACAAGAAATCAAAGGAATAATAATAGTAATTTCCTCAGTACCTCACTTAAACTAACTCTGAAAGAAGAGGAGTGCTTTCTATCATTTCCCTTGAGATTTTTCCTTTGATTTACACACATCATCTTTGAAAAAAGAGAGATGGATGGTTTATCCTACCCTTGAGTATTATTTTATGTTTATATATATATATATATATATATATATATATATAGAAGGAACCTCCCCTTGATGAGAGGAGATATTAGTCCCTTTTTGATGTGGTGAATCTACACATTTGGATGACCAATCTTCCTACTTTGGCTGATCAGACCTATTTTGTTTATCAGTACGCTGATCGATAAAATAATCAACCAATAGTTTTTGGCAACTCCACTGGGGATACAACCCATTATCCATTTATAGCCTTATCATTCACCTCCATGCTAACTGAGAAAGAATGTGTAGTTTAAAGCCTCAAGCTTTAAACTGAAGCAAAGTCAATTCTTTTCCATTTTTGTTTCACAATCTGACAGATTCAAGGTATACATGAAGCCAAAAGGCTAAAGGTATTGTTGACCCTGTATTCGAGTTGGTACAACAAAGTAATTTTGATCTATTTCCTTCACCATCTCGTCTCCAATGTACCAAGAGCTTTCCTCCTACTAAAGTCAAATCTCCATTGCCAGACGAAGTATCCACTTTTGCTATTGATAAAGCTTTGCCAATAATTACGCCTCTGAGATTTGTTATTCCTCCTTTTCATAGTCATATAATGGCAGTTCAAGGCCCCTAGGGTAATGATTTTGGTCCTCTCAATCTTACTCCACCTCTACATGAGCTTACACACAGTTCAAGGAAGAATTTCCCCAAATTCTATGGTGATGGGAAAGTTCATCTTGATGAACACATTGCAGCCTTCAGCATAGCCTGTGGCGTAATTGGAGTAGAATTTGAAGATGTAGCAGTTAGGCTATTTGTACAAACATTACAAGGTGCTGCTATAGATTGGTTTTATCATCTACATGCTCGATTAGTAACTGATTGGAATACCCTCAAAGATAAGTTTGAAGCTAGATTAAAACTTGTAGAAGATGCACATGCACTCCTGGCTCAACTTACATAGATGAAGAAAGAACCTCATGAACCAATGAGGGACTTCCTAGCCAAGTTTGACAAACTGAGGAACAAAATTCATGTAATTGCTCAACCTATAGCTGAGAATCTCAAATGCTTCTTTATTAATTGTCAGTTACCTAAAATAAGTTTTCTTTTGAGACGTGCTAGTCAAATAGATCTTGTTGCAGCTCAACATTTGGCCATTGAGGTTGAAGATTACCTCATCTTAGCAGGGAAGATAAGAAGAGATCCAAATAGAAATATACCTTCATCATCTTTTGAATATTCATCTACAAGCACTATAGATCCAATGGTGTAGAAATTGGCAAATGAGTTACTTGCTCTCAAAAAGCAAATGGCTCAAGGAATGTCTTCTGCTCCTTCATACAGAGATATGCCAAGAAGGACATTTCCAAACCAGTCATATCAGGGCAATTTTTCTAGGAATCAAGGGCAACAAAATCACCTTCCTCCCCCATAAGGGAAACTTGCCCTGGAAGCTCCTCCAACCAATTCAGCAATAGGATATCTTGAAGTAGAATCAAAGTTCTCTTTCCAGCCTGAATTGAATCAAGAAAATGATGCTAATCTTCTTGAACAAAATCAAGAAGAATCAACTAGCGACTCCCACATTAGTTTCTTGAACTACCAGGATGAACCCAAAAGCAAAGGAGAAGCTTTTGATGGATCATATGCAGTGTTTATCAGGTCCAAAAACCAATCAGTCTAGCAAGCTGATGAAAAGAAGACAGAGGACCAACCTCAACTAGCAATTACAATTTCTAAGCATGAAACCATTTTGCCTTTCCAGTCAAAAGATTCGGTGATCACCCAAAAGGTAAATACATCAATTTCACCTTCACCTTCTACTTCAATTTCATAAACCAACCCTCCTCCCATCCCTCTTAAAACTCAGAAGGTTGAAATACCTTTTTTGTACCTAGCTCAATTTGGCCATTTGACATAATCGATCATGTCAAAAAGACAAAAATATAAATGTCTGAATTCAAATATTTACAGTCCAATCCTGATCAATTAAATAAGTTGGTCCAATATGTCAAGAACCAAACTATCCCTATAGGACAAAAAGCTAAAAAGGTAACTCTTGATTCTCCAAAGAACACACCCATTCTAAATAATCTTATCATTACTCCTCCAACTGCCCCTAGGAAAATATAACCTTTCTATGTTTCCCTATTAATAAATGGTCACAAGCTAAGTAATTGTATTATAGACTCAGGCGTATCTGACAATGTCATGCATGCTAAAATGCATGCTAAAGTAGCTAAATATTTTGGCCTCACATTGACCAAAACATTTGGGAGATGTTTCTTCATAGAAAATAATCAAGTACCATTGTTGGGGCAAATCAAAGATGCTCAATTTGCATTTGCAGTGTTTCCAGATAAGAGAATCAAGATGACTATCCTAATGGCTGACATCCCAACATCCTATGGCATTTTGCTTGGATGAAATTTTTGCAAGGACATGGGAGGATAACTAAGCATGGACCTATCTAAGGCAAGGATCCCTATCCAAGGTGTAATGAAGAGGTTGCTCCCTGAAAAGGAGGCAAAATATGTGGTAACCCAAACATCAGCCCATGAAGCTCAAATTCTTTTTGAATTCTTAGGTATGGGTAACTACTTTCTATCTATAGATGAAATGCATGAAACATCTGATATAATTCTTGAAGTGTCAACTCAGAAATTAGTTCAACTAGAATAGCAGAAGAACTAGTAGGCTATTATACAAATGAAGAAGGACCCTCCTTCTCTAATGAAGGAAAGTCTAAAGAAAAATTAGTATATGATGAGATATGGACTCTAGAATTTGATGGCAGCTGCTCTTCTACTAGTTCAAGAGTTGGGATTGTGTTGATATCTCATCAAGGAGATTTGTTTCCTTCATCTTACAAATTATAATTTAGCAACACTAATAATATAGTTGAATATGAATCTCTGTTGCTTGGATTGAAGGCTACTCAAGACAAAGGCATCAAGTTTCTTCATGCCAAAGGGGATGCTAAATTAGTGGTTTGTCAAGTGAAAAACTTATACCAAACCAAGAATAAAAGATTACACCACTACTGTAACCTGGTTTGGGACCAAATTGAAAGCTTTGATGCTTTCAATATTTTTGCCATACCCATGGAATCTAATGACAGAGCTGATGCACTTGATGTTTCAAGAACTCTCTTAGTTTCTCACTCAAATTTCAAAGAAGATAGGTATACTATTGAGCTAATCTGTAGACCAAGTGTTCCTAACAATGCTAATCATTGGCAAGTATTCAATGATGATCATCAAATCATTACCTTCCTAGAATGAAAAGACAATTTTGAACAACTACGTTTTGAAGGCAGTGAATCTCAGAAGTATGAAACAGCCTCTGGATCTAGTTTAGATATAAATGAAGAATTCTTACAGCTGAAAGGAAATAAAATTCCCAAAGGCTTGGTTTCTATTGAGAAGCTATTTGACAAGCATGATAGATTCATCAAACAACAATAAATAGATTCAAGTTTCTCTCAGGGATTCGATCAAGTAAATCTGACTACTAAAGAAAATCCCAAGATGGTTAACATTGCTAAGTGATGCACCCCTGAAGAAAGATTCAAGTTCATCACTTTACTCCATCAATACATGGATGTCTTAGCATATTCTTATGAAGACCTAAAGTCTCTCAGACCTGATGAAATTCGCCATGACATTCCTCTCAAAGCTGACTCAATGCCCTATAAGCAAAAATCCAGACAGTACAATCCAAAAATATCAGGTACTATTCTATCTGAGATACAAAAAATGTTAAATGCTAGAATCATCTTCCCAATCCATCATTCCACATGGATTGCAAACATAGTGCCTGTAAGGAAGAACAATGGTGAAATTTGCATTTGTGTAGATTTTAGAAATCTGAATCAGTCATCTTTGATATATAATTACCCTTTGCCAATTATGGATCAAGTGCTTCAAACAGTGACAGGTTCAGAGATGTTATCAATGCTGGATGGCTTCTTCGGATATAATCAAGTTGAAGTTAGTGAAGCCGACCAACACAAGACTGCATTCACCACACCTTGGGGTACATTTGCATATAGAAGGATGCCTTTTGGCTTAATAAATACTGGTTCTACCTTCAGAAAGCAATGGACTTGGCTTTCAAAGATGAGATAGGTAAATTTATAGTGGTATACCTTGATGACTTGATTGTCTTTTCAAAGTATCAATCTGATCATGTACGTCACTTACAACAAGTGCTGGAGCACTGCCACCAGAATGATATTTCCTTGAACCCCAAGAAGTCTATTTTTGGAGTAACAGAAGAGAAACTCCTCAGACACATTATGTCTAAAGAAGGCATAAAGATTGACTCAGACAGAGTCAAGTCTATTCAAGAGCTTAATTTGCCTACAAGTAAAAATGCTATTCACTCTTTCTTTGGAAAGGTAAATTTCTTACGGAGGTTCATCCCTGAATTTGCTAAGAAGACTAGACACATTGTGAACATGATGAAAGGGAAGACCACCTTCAGCTGGACTAAAGAAGGAAAGTTAGCATTTCAAGATATCAAGACTGCCATTGCCCATGCCCCTACCTTGGTTTGTCTAGATTACAACAAAGATTTCATCATTTACAACTATACGTCTGAACATACGCTTTTAGCAATTCTTATTCACCAAGACAAGGAAGGTATGAAATCTCCTATTTCTTTCATGAGTTGCCCTCTCAAAACCCATGAGATGAAGTATTCAAATGTAGAGAAGCATGCTTATGCATTGGTGAGAGTAATCAAATATTTTCACTTCTATATTCTAAATTCACACACTACGGCCTTAGTTCCTGAAACTACAGTCAAGTGTATATTAACTCAGTAAGAGTTTGGCACAAAAAGAGGCAATTGGATTGCAAGGATACAAGAGTTTGATCTAGACATCAAGCTGACAAGGCTGATTAGGGGTAAAGGCCTATGCCAATTAATTGCTGACAACAAGCCAAAAGATACATAGCATGAAGAAGCTGAAGTGGAAGAGACACCAATAGTCCTTTTGTCTCCACTACCAATGAGTGGTATTCATGTATTTCTCATTTCCTTACTTATGGTGAATGTCCTACTCATTTGTCTTATAAAGAAAGGTAGACTATCAAGTTGAAAGTTGCTAATTTTATCCTTCGGGACAATGGCTTGTACAAGAGAAGCATAGATGGAGTATTCCTTCATTGTGTAGACAAAGAAAAACAAAGCCAACTTTTGAAATCTTTCCATAATCTAGCCTGTGGAGGACATTTTTTTGCTCTTATGACTGCTCACAATATTTTGTGAGCCAGGTATTACTGGCCAACTCTTTTCTAAGATGCATATAAATGGGTGAGAAAATGTGAACTCTGCCAGTAATTTGTTGGAAGACCCAAGTTAGTTGCATTGCCTCTCAAGCCAGTGATCATAGAATAACCATTTTAGCAATGGGGGATTGATTTTATTGGGACTATAAACCCATATTTAAGTGCTTGACATGAATATCTCCTTACAGCAACTAACTATTTCACCAAGTGGGTAGAAGCAATCCCAACTAAGCATGCTACTTCAGAAGTTGTATGCAATTTCCTCAAGGAGAATATCATTTCTAGGTTTGGAGTTCCAACCAAAATTGTTACTAATAATGTAGCCTGTTTCACCTCTCATGAAATGACACAATTCTGTTTCTATTATGGAATTACACTCTCTCACTCCTCTGATTATGTTCCATAAGGGAATGGACATGTTGAATCTAGTAATAAGAACCTGGTAACTATCATCAAGAAGCTAGCAGATGACAATCAAAAGACATGGCATAAAGCATTGGTTGATGCTCTATGGTCAAACAAAATCACACCAAAGAGGGCAATTGGTATGTCTCCTTTTCAACTTCTTTATGGTATCAATGTTGAAATATCAATCACCTTAGAATGGCTAGCCTTGAAATTGGCAAATGCAATTGAAGATCAGACATATGAGAGCTCTCTTGATAAGAGAATCATGTGCCTGACTGAGCTGGATGAACAAAGAACCATGGTGGTGGACCAAATTGCTACTCATCAAAGTCTGGTAAAGAAACTCTTTGACTAGAAGGCCAAAAATTATGATTTCGAGATTGGGGATCAAGTCTTGCTATGGGACAAAAGGAGAGAACCAAAAGGGATGCATGGAAAGTTTGACTCCCTTTGGAAATGCCCATTTATAATTCATCAACATAATGGTGAAAATAACTTTCTACTAAAATATCAAGATGGAAAACTCTTTTTTTTGCCTCATAATGGGTAGCATCTGAAACACTTCAACTCTTGAAGTATCAGATCATTACATCTATATATATGTATACTTTTATAGTTTTTAATTCTATTTTGTTTTGTTTGTTCTCATTTTTGATGCCTTTCATTTTTGATTAACATGACTTTGTATCCCTATGGTACACATGAAGACACTAGAGATTTTGGATTCTACTCCATTCAATTCTTTTTAAAATTGATAGAAGTTCCCTAATTAGAGCCAGTTGTTGTCCCCCAAAAAAATATCACTCATTTTTGGGACAATATTTTAACTATTTTGGTCCTACAAACCAAAATTGTCTCTTCCCTTTTCAAAATTTGTCCTAGGCATTCAAATTCCTCTTTTTTCAAGCTTCTTAGAAATCTATGGACTCTACAAGCTTAAATCTATGGACTCTACAGGAAGAGAAAAATCTACGGACTCTATAGGAAAAGAAAATCTCTAGACTCTATAGGCCAAGTTCAATGAGCTTCACAGGTTGATTTCTATGGACTTTGCAGGAAAGAAGCAAGCTTTCAACACATAGGTGATCTCAAATTTGGTCCAATAACCAAGTTCAACCAAAAGAGTTCAGCATCAAGAGTTTAACTGCTTCCAGGTTCAAAGGCTTCTACAGTCAGGCTCAAGGTTCAACAAGTTCAATGTCTTTGGTTCAACAAGGATCAAAAGGACTTATAAAAATCAAAGAGAATGAACCGATGAACCATTGAACCACTTTGGCTCAAAGGCTTGGTTCAATTTAGTTGGTTCAATGCTTCAATTCACTCAGTCGGTTCATCAAAGGGTTCAATCAAAGGGTTCATCTGCTTGGTTAAAAGCTTGGTTCAAAGCTTGGTTCAACGATTGGTTCAATGGTTATTTCAAAGGAGCGGTTCAATGTAAAAGTTTAAAAGAGCCTCCTGAAGGACAAGTGCCCTTGTGAAGGGCACTTGGTCGATAAAAGCACCCTTCGAAAGGGTCATTTTCAAAGAAACTGCAAAGGTAAGTTCTTTCCAAATTTTGTTTAAGGTAGCCAAAAGACAAAGGGATTTCCTTTGGGAAAAATACTAAGGCATAATTCCTTTGGAATTTTTGTCTAAAGGAATTCCTTTAGACAAAAAGTCTGAAGGAATTTGGAAAGGCTGTGGGAGGAAATCCCGAATGAATTTCTGAAGGCCAAAGGCAAAAAAAAAAATTATGAACTTTTTGTCCATGAGAAATTTTTTGCGTACTTTTTGCCCATGAAAAAAGTCCCCAGGGAAAATGCTCGTAGAAAAAGCCTAGGGAAAATACCCACAAAAAAAGCCTAGGGAAAATGCCCGCAGAAAAAGCTTGGGGAAAATGTCTAGGGAAAAAGTCCATAGGAAAGCTCTGAAGGACTCCAAAAGAAGACTGAAGGCCATCCCAAGACCGCCCGAAGGGCAGATACCCTTGCAGGGGGCTCTTCCTAGCCCAAAGTGAAACATTTCTCAACACCCAAAGGGTAGATTCCCTCTGAGAAAGCTCAAATGACAAAGTTGAAGAAATTGTTGAGGAAAGTGACGTGCCCGTGGATGTCAAAGTTGTGATAATGAAATAGTCATTGATCCTTGTAAGTTTAAATCTACGGACCTGAACACATTCAAAGGCTTTAAGGCCAAGATCAATAGGAAGCAACTAAGGAACAGAGCATCAAATTGAATCTAAGACCTGATTTAATTAACCAAAAAAGGAGGAATGATGAAGAAGGATCAGATTGCCAGGTGGACATTGAAAGATGCAAATTTTCAATAGCGTGACTTGTTTCTCTGCATTAAGAAAAGAAAATGGGTGAATGCCCCTAAATTCTAGCCTGCCTTCTCAACAAAATTCAATGTAACATGATGTGTTACTATTCCCAAGTCTGTCTTGAAGAGGCTATATAAGGACTCTCTTGTTATTGTAAAATCTCTCTCTGACAATTAGAAACAAAACTCTACCAAAATTGAAAGGCATTATTGAGACTTTGAGCTCAAATTGTTGATAATATTTTGTTATTGGAATAAGAAAGTAAGTGACTTTTTAGACTTTGTGCTATAATATCTTTGTTGTTGAGAAAACTATTCTTATGTCTTTTTCCTTAACATATTTTCTATTCCTTTAATTCAATAAGCAGAATTAGTGAAAATAGTCAGGAATGTGTCCTAAAACCAACTGTGGAGAGACTTTGTGCCCCCACAATTGCTTTTAGTGTGTTTTCTTTCTATTATTGTAAAGGACCTTGGGATGACTTTGTGCCCTCATTGTCCTTCGTATCTCACTTTTGGGCAATTCAGGTGGAGACTTTGTGCTACATCTCAATTTCCTGGTTACTACATCCTTGTTTACATTTTGCAATTACTACCATGAGTATTCTTGTGGTTTGCTGAATAGTAATTCTAAAAGAAGAGGAGTGCTTTCTATCATTTACCTTGAGATTTTTCCTTTGATTTGCACACATCACCTCTGAAGAAAGAGAGATGGATGGTTTATCCTACCCTTGAGTATTATTTTTTGTTTATATATATATATATATATATATATATATATATATATATATATATATATATATATATATATATATATCTGTATATATATATATATACATATATATATACATATATATATATACATATATATATACAGATATATATATATATATATATATATATATATATATATAGGGAACCTCCCCTTGATGAGAAGAGAGATTAGTCCCCTTTTGATGTGGTGAATCTACACATTTGGATGACCAATCTTCCTACTTTGGCTGATTAGACCTATTTTGTTTATCAGTACGCTGATCGACAAAATAATCAACCAACAGGTTTGGTCAAAAATATCTATAAAAGTTTGATTATCAAGGTCAAGGGTTGGGCAAGCATGCTCAAGGCATCACTACTCCTACTCTAATAGTTGATAATGTTTATCACCAAGGTTTAGGATTTATTAAACATCCCAATGCAAATCATTCACAGACACAATTTATCAAAGGAAAAGATCCAGATACAACAAAAGTCAACACTAGCATTCCATGGTTCAAAATCAAAATGATAATGATGAGTGGAACAATATAGGTTATTATGATTTCCAAGATGCCAACAATGAATCCAAATATTCAAAATCATATTCACAGCCATTCCTTCATGCCTTAAAATCACGCATGATTCCTTTTATATAGGAAACCATGACAGGGAGTCTCTTCTGAGACTCATCAGTTAGTATTATTTCTTCTCAATCTTTCTTGTACATAATTTCTCAGCTTACTTGTATATAGTGTATTTTTGCTTACTTGTACATAGAAATATTTCAAAATACCAAAAAAATACAATATTTCAAAACACCTAAAATAATATAACATGTCAAAATATAAAAACATTTAAATAACTCAAAACACCAAAAAACTTTTCAAATTGTATGCATTATCCATGCTTTACATTTTTACTACCATGCTAGACTTACATTTTGTTGTTCTATGCTATTTTTTGTCAATTTATCTACATTACCATGCTTTACTTGATCTTCTTTGAGTGTTTACAATGACACCCAAATTATTGATTGCTTCACTCTACCCATTGAGAGAGCATCCTACTTTTACATTTGAGACATACATCAACATATCTACCCACCAGGGGAATCTTCTACATGACTACACCATCCAATTTATGTCATTCCTACACCACACACTCTAGTTATCATATTGATGTATATTACTTACTAGCTTACACAAATTATTCTATCGATATTGACTAGTATATAGCACTTGTATATTTATTAGCATCTACTTAGTCTTGTACTACATTATTTTGCATACTTTCACTTCTTGATTTAATTAGTTAGATGTGATAGTATTTTCAACATTTACATGCTTTCCTTTCTTGCTGGAGTAGCTAGATGTGATTGCATTTATTAGTTCTTATTTCATTATTTGTGTGTGCCTTAGGACATTTGTCATGTCCTTTACTTGTACTCTTGTATGTTCTTGTGGCCCTCATGTTTATATTCCTTATTTATAATTGTATGTGTATGTAGGCATTTGAACATGCCTTATATGTTTGTTTTTCCAATTTGAGTGACATGTGCCCATGTCCCTTGTTTTCTTGTCCCGTTGGCCTCCTTTGTATGCTTCTTGCCTTGCATGCTTGTTTGCTTACTTGCTTCTCCATTGTTTATAATGCCATGATCCACATCATGCATTATCTTACTTTCTTGGCTGCCATGATGGACATCATGTTCCATCCCTTATTGATAACTAACCAAATATCTAGTTTTAGTTCAATATAAAACACATGTTATTACATTGTTACATATATCTAGGTATACCCCTATTGATCTAATAATCTTCAATACAAACTATGTTATATCTTGAGACATCTTTTGGATTATCATTGCTATATCATGTATTTTATATCATAACACACTTTCAGGGATCTTTAATTTGAGGGAAATCATTATAAGGTCTTCAATCCTACTCTAGAAAGAGGGGGAAACAAATAGGGGTTTTGTCACAGATATCAAAGTCTTCTACTGATCAAAAATTAGTTTTCAGAACACTCAAAATAGTAATCAGAGTTCAAAACACACAAAATAGACCAAAAAAATAGTGACAAATATAGAACATTCATAAAAAATAGTAAAGGATAAGAGCACTAAAATTGGACAACACTGAACACTAAAGTGTCCACTTTTTGGTGCTCCTATCCAAATAGCCAAAAACTCAAAATTTTCAAAAATAAAAGAAAGGTAAGATCTATTATAGTTTTTTCAGCTATAGTTTAGTTTAGATTAGGTAGTTTATATATAGTTTTTACTTAGGTTATCTAGATATAGGGGGCATCATGTGTGGCATGATGGCTCTCACTTCCAGTTTCAAATTGGGCAATTGATACAACTTCTAGATTAGAATATATGTCACAAACACTAGTGATTGGGGAAATTTACACAACACAATTACCTTCTTTTCTTTCTAGTTCATTTTATTACCCATGTATTCTCATTAGTTATGTGTTTTATTCCATCTACAAGTGGTTGGCATCATTTCAGAGTGGCTTTAATATAATCCTAGTTCTTAGTTTCAGAGTGGATTTTATACAAGCCCAATCTCCACCTTTTAGAGTGGCCAAAATTGGCCTAGTTTTTATTACACATTCACCTATCCATACCACATTATCAGATTACAGATCATTCATGAACCTATCTCATATGACACACATTCATATTGGTACTAGTTCATAGTTCACACTTAGTGGGTAATGATGGAGCCAAAAGACTAGCTAGCTTTTGTATTCTTGAGCCACCTACTCAAAGGGATTGGACACATATTTCAAACATCAATTAACATATACATGATCACATAGCTTCACTTAGTGGGTGACGATGGAGCCAAAGGGCTAGCCTTTGTATTCTTAAGCCACCCTAAGGGAATTGAGCACTCATCTCCATTCATGATATTACTCTTGGTTCAGCATATACCCAACATCACTCAACATCAAAATAATTTTTGTATTGGTTCGCATACTTAGTGAGGTGTATTCATTCCTTTCTCTTCCTCTCTCTTTTACCCAACCTTTGTACATTCTTATTTTAGACATAGTGTGTCTAGAAGAACTAATCTACTCCTTATTTTCTCTTGTATATTTATGCTTCACATTGTGCTCTTTCTATGCACACTCAACATCACACATCATTCATGGGCTTCACCCTTATAGGTAAGTTCAGTTATGCAATATGTTTTTCCTTTATCCTATTATTTTGATTTTCTACATCACTAGAATAAAGGAGGGGAAAATGTAGCATATAAAATGTCCAAATTGGTAGTTTTAGTGTGGCTTGTAACACCCCATCCATAAGTCCTTTTTGTATGCTCTTACGACTCTTCTTGACACCTTTTGGCTCATTACCAATCATCCAAAACCTTTTAAATAGTCATTCCATCTCAGCCAGACAATATCCCCCATGTCAATTCTGTTCCTCGAAGTCTTGAGCCTATAGGATAGGAGATCCCCATTTGGATTATAGCATCAGACCACAAAGTGTCTTATTTTTGGTGCTCCTATCCATTTGCACTTTGAGTCCCAACAATCATTTTCATCTGATCCTTATCCTTAATTAGGTTGGCTTAGCACAAATACATCTAACCCATGACCAATTATTCCCTATAAAATCCCACTCAAAGCTCATTTATGAGAAGGTGACCAAACTTACAAAGTAATAAAGAATATAAACAAAGAACTAAGACAAACTTCCCTATTCTTTGCACATAGTCACCCAAAATAGTTTCAAACCTAATTAAATCCTCATACCAATACCTAGCCACCTCAAACACTATCAATTTGGTATTTACATCTGCATCACACTATCACGTAAAGCACACTAGGTGGGAGATCTACATATGGCTTAATCCCTCTTTGAAATATTGGTATGTAGGTAGCATGCCCACACAAGGGGTGTGGATTTCAATTTTAGTACATATTACACACTAACCCCCCCCCACTCTTTCTTAAGTGATTCAAACATTGTTTTATCAAGCATGATTGAGGGTTAGGGTTTGAAGATAAAATCAGCTCTATAGCAAGTTTCATCGATAACCAACAATTGATTTTTCACAGGCAGGTTCACACAAGCATATCATAACTATCCAAAAAAATTCAAGTCTCTATGATTAGTTTGGGAAATAATGGAAGAAAAGGACTATAACATCAGACCCTTAAGTGTCCCATTTTTTATGCTCATATTCTTTCACATAATGAAAGCCAAATTTAGGTTTACAACACCTTTCCAATCCTGCATAGCCATTTTCAACCTCTGTATCAGTCGTCTTAGTATGTTTTCAAGCTAAGTTATATTTCTTCCTATTTATAACTATTTTTAGAAAGGTGAAAAGGATAAATAGTTGCACAAATCAAGACTGTATTTATTGTTATATTATGTACTAATTTATTAATCTAGACCCTTAACTAAAATAAGAATAAAACTCCATTACTCTCAAATAAGTTAAATCAATATATAACATTTATATAAAGGCATGTTTGATATATAAAGGTGTTTTGAATTAAATTAAACCTTTTTCTTAGAGTGCCCAACCTCCTAAGGATGATCCACCTCCACCACCTTCTGGGGTTGTGGCTTGCGCTTAATGATATGTGCCTTGTTATTTTTTGGTCTTAATGTAATTTTGTAGTTTATGGGTTATCATGCATAGCTAACATTTTTTTAATTTTGATTTGTGTTTTTATCCACTTGTAATTTATGCTATGAATACCAACTAGACACCTTTTTTATAACCATATGTATTATTATTATTATTATTATTATTATTATTATTATTATTATTATTAAATAATAATAATATCAATTTCTTTGCTCTACATTGATAAGCCTCTAGGTTTGCACTATCCTATTACCACACTACTGATCTACCATAAATCTAAGCTGCATATAGATTTATTAAGCATTTATTACTAATTTTGATTAATGATTTTCCCTTGAGGCAGTAAGGTGTACCCCTTTTTTAAATGACCACCACCACTATCTCTATTTATTTAGACATAAAGATATTTAGTGCAAGCGGGAGTGATCATGGTACTGAAACAAGTGAGGAAGTTCATTATGAAGGTTTTTAACAAGGTATTGGTGCTAACCCAGACATTCCCTTACTTGATGTTGTGCTTGATTTGCTTGAATTTGACAAATCTTGTAATTTTTTTGAGAATTGCACTTTGATTGCTTATTTTTTGGGGAAGAGTCCACCTGAGAGCCTCTTGAAATAATGGGTTCATAACCATTAGCAAGGCCATGGTGTGAAAATGGAAGAAGTCTAGAACCTTAACAAAGGTTTCTTATTGTTTCATTTTACCAACACACAACAATATAAATCCATTAGTAATCATGGTCCTTGGTTTATATGCAACACACTAGTGGTAGTTTCTCACTAGACTCGAGAGTTTTAAGTTTTGGAGCAATCAAAACTAAAATTTCAATTCTAAGTCAAATTTCTTGGCTTGGATCTCCCCCTCTAGGGTTTTATCGAATAACTCATAAAACCCATAGGGTGTTTTATATGCGATGAATAAGAAAAACATGTATGACCCATCCCTAAAAAAGGGTTTGTGTGAAAGTGGATCTAGCCCAAGATTTCAAAGGGTCTATTGAAATTTAAATCAAAATTAATTGATTTACCCAGTGGGTGATTTACATCAACTTACTGAAAACCTACTTAGGTGTCAATCATTAAATCATATGATCTTAGAGTGTCCCTTAATGGTGCATGCTCCTCCTACTCCTTAGGAAAAGGGTGGCCCTAAAGCTAGAACCCAGAATGGAAATTTTAATGGTTGGACCATTGTTCCCTAATAAAAAGAATAATTTGATAAGAGGTGGTGGTAAGCCTCAACCTTCTTCTTATCACTTGCTCATGGCTCCTATCACCTCGGCCCCTATTGGCAAAATTATTGTTTTTATATCTAAAAAGGCTTCACCTTCACTTATGCGCACACCACAAGTAATAGCTACTTTTGTTGATTTTCTACCTTTAACTCCACAAGCCCAATTGTCATAACACCCTCCTAGGGTGACCTCATCAAAAGAAGAGTAGAATATTATTACTCTATAATGTAAAGTAGTCCTCTAGCACTCTATAATTCCCTCTCTTTTTCATGACGAGGAACAACTGACACAAGCAATAACCTTTTTAGACTGGAAATTTTATGAAGCAAAAACCTTCTTTCAAGTTAATTTGTTTCTCTTGAAATTTTCATAGAGGGAAATGACATGAACCTTGATGTTTCCAATGTTAATTTATTCATGTAATAGTTGGTGCCTTACTAATCCACCACATAAGCATGTGGTCAGGAAAAGTTGTCAATTTTGTAGTAATATGAAAATGCTTTGTATGCAAGAAGTCAAGATCTATGGATTTCTCATGCAGAATGCAACATGAATTATTTATCATGGGCCCTTTATTATAATACCATGCATGACTCTAGTTGTGGCGGGGCCATCACACTTTTATCTCTGGACATTTCTCAACACATTTTTTCCTTGGGATCTAACCCCACTCATCATGTTATTTAGACTCTGTTTGGATTTGATAATCACATTATTAGATTGGTGAATCTATACGCCTCTAATGATGTTGTGGATTGGACCTTGCTTTAGAGATGGTCAAAAAACTCTCTTCTAGATGCACATTAGATCCTTTGTGGAGATTTTAACATGATATTATATCCTAAGGACAAAGATGGCCATCTTCTTATGTTTTGGTGTGTTGGTAAATGGGAAGCATGGTTTTACATGTACAAAAAACTCAATGTGTTTGGTCCAAACCAAAACTAGAGGAAGGATTCAGACTATCCCTAATTTTCTTGGTCTAATTTTATGTTAAGGAGAGGATCAAGTTATTCAATAGTTGGATTGTGCTTTGTTAGCTAAATAATATCTCTTCTTTTTTGCTCCTATTTGAGATAGGTCAGTTTTGGTGATCCCTAACATCTTCTTGTCAGATCACCATCTTATATGATTCAATATTTATTATACTCCTCAAGTGAGGCCTGCTAAAAACCAATTCTATCTCATTACTATTCACCTTAATCATGAGAGAACAATCGGAAACATTTTTAGAATTTAGAATTTGGTTACTAGGCCCAATGGGGAGTCTAGCTAGATACAGTGGTGGATGGATGCTCTTGATCACACTATCACCTTTCTATTCTTATGGTAATCAAACCTATCTCTTTCACTGGTGTCTTTATAATGCTATAAACCATGAATATATTTGGGTATCATAGGAGTTTGAAGCCTCTCCTTTTAATCTGAATTTACAAACCCAATCAACTCATTAGTGTCACAAACTATAAGTTGAGGAGGCATACAAAGCCAGAGGGGATCAACTTTGAGATTAAATGTATTGGCTAAAAATTGGGGACAAGGTCACCAAGGAATTTGTTTCTTTCTTGTATTTTAGAAGGGTTGTTGATAAAATCAAAGATATTAAGGAGGGATCTACTATATTTACCAAACTCTCTAACATTCTACAAGTTTTTGTTCATCATTATTATCATGTTCTTTAACCTTGTGTAATTCTCCTAAGCATGAAGTTTTTCTTGCCCAATGCCTTCAATCTATTCCTTGTAATTTTTTTGATTCTTAGTAGGTTGCCTATGATAGGCCACTAACCCTCAATTATCTTAAATAAGTGGTTATATAAATGAATACTAATAAATCATGGGCATTGATGGTTTCCCTTATGAGTTCTATCAAACCATATGTGATATTATGGGTCCATATATTGACAAAGTTTATTTTGAAGTTGTGTTAAAGAATTATCTAGGGCCTTTTATAAATCAAGGTAACATTAATTTTATTCCCAAGGCTAGTGATTATGAATTTATTACTAACTGAAGACCTATTACTCTTCTTAATGTATCCTATAGGATAATTTCTAAGGTGTTAGCTCTAAAACTTAAGCATCTCTTTCCTTTAATTGTTAAAAGTGAGCAAATAATATTTAACTAGCATAGATACATCCTTGAAAATGTCATTATTATCTGGGAAGGCATGGATTGGGCTCGTATTTCTATTTAAAAGGCCATGTTTGTTAAAATTGATTTTAAGAAGGCCTATGACCGTATTGAGTGGACTTTTATTTTATCCATGATCCAAGCTCTCAATTTTGGCCCTAAGTTTGTTCAAGTGGTTGATATGATTTTTTAAGATGTTGGGGCATGTATTACTATTAATGGAGCCAATCCTCTCAATTTGAGCTTCATAAATCTATCAAGAAAGGATGTCCTTTATCTCCTTCACTTTATTTGTTATAAGTTAAAGCTTTTAGATATTTTCTAGCTAATTATGCCCCCAAAGGCTTGGTGAAAGGCATCTCTCTTCCTAATTATGACCATCAATTGCTAAATGGTCACTTTATTGATGACTCCTTTCTCACTCTCTAGGAATAGGAAGAGTCGGTTAAGAATGCTATGGATTATCTTCATATTATTTTTTTGTCCTCTAGATCCTCCATTCAATGTAAAAAACATAGTGTTATCACTATTCTCTCTCTTCAAACCCCCTTCGATGGATGGCTATCAATGGTAGTGGATTTTTCAACATGTTCATTTTAAGTTCCTTGGCATCCCTTTTACTTTTTGAGTTTCTCATGTTGAACTATGGTCTTATGTGGTTCAGTGGGTTGAGAAAAAAATTCTTTTCAGATCATAAAACCCTTGTCTTTAATGGGTAAGTTTCAAATTTTATCCAAGGTGTTGGAAGTTGTTAATATTTTTATGCCAAAAACCTCAAAATACCCTATGCCTTAGATGAGACCTATAAAATTTTCTGAATAAAATCTTCAAAATGGCTTAAGTACCCTTTTTCAAGACCCAAGCAAGAATCAGAGATTTAGGTGCACTTTGTAACTTTTAAAGTTTCAAAATGCACCTAAACCTCCACTTTCCACTCACTAAGAAACAAGTAGAAACCAAATATTTATGTGCACTTTGTAACTTTACAAAGGTTAAAAGTGCACTTATATCTCTGCCTTCTTGCCTACCGAGTCCCAAGCAGGGACCAAAATTTGCATTGCACTTTACAACTTTGTAAATTTTCAAAGTGTGATGTGGACTCTATTTCCCACTTTTCATTAAGACTTAAGAAAGAATAGGAATTCACACTACACTTTGCAACTTTGTAAAGTTGTAAAGTGTAATCTGCATTCTGATCCCCACTTTCTAAGCATTTCCACCTTTAAAACCCCTCAACAATAAGAATAAAGTGGATAATGAAGGGAATATTATAAATGTACAAGTATGTAGAAGTTTCTCAAATTTCCAACTACCAAGATAAGTAGGAAATAGAAAATTACAAACATATTACAAGTTGAAAACTTGTAAGGCGACTCTATAAACTTGCATTTCTACTTATTAACCCATTTACCATGGTTATTGGCATGCTTGGAATTAATTAAGGATATTGTTATATATTTTAGGTTTTTTACACCATTTTTAAACATTGAAAACCAAAGTTCCATTCCCAAGTGATGCATGACTAGAGCCCATTCACCTCCAAGATTATCGATGTTACAAACTAGAGCTATGTTTCCAATGAACAAACACCATATCCATCACTTTTAAAACCCTACACATGCATACCTAGTATCTTCTAGGTCACATATGTTTTTTTTTAGTCTACTCTATATCATTGGCCACCATTATTATTTTTATACAAAGCTTAGGTGTTTTCCATTGACATACTTAGGGTTTTTTCTCTAAAATTGTTAAAAGCATCATCATTTGACCTTATATTACTCAAAAATTTCTAATTTTTTACATTCACATGTTAATATCTTACTAAAATTTGTATAGATTGTTATTGCAATTACATTA
This sequence comes from Torreya grandis, assembly GCA_037957365.1. Taxonomy (NCBI): domain Eukaryota; kingdom Viridiplantae; phylum Streptophyta; class Pinopsida; order Cupressales; family Taxaceae; genus Torreya; species Torreya grandis. Next base: position 1,253,843 of record JARHVA010003226.1, read on the forward strand.
GGTTTTTTTGAAAGGTTTTCATTGATTTTGATTCCTCCTCCTTCAGCTTGGTTCAAAAACTCAAGAGTATTCCCAAAGCCTCACTTATTTATAAGATTAGACCTAGACAAAGATCCCTTTTGTTTTCTCACCCTGAGTTCCCACTAGAGATATGACTTTAAAATACAAATTGTATTCCTATCAGACCTTTGGTTGGAGTTTTCGACTATGAATTACACCCCAAAACCTCGATGGAGATTCAATCAAACTTTGTAAGTGCTTTTGTAAGTTAAAACCCTATCATGCACTGTGTCGTGTTTTATACCTAATTTTTCAAGTTAAATCCCCACCGAATATATGTCAAGTTTTATAGTTGTTATTACATACCATATTCCCATCAGAGTAGAAACTTGAAAAATCATAATGAAACTCTGCCAAGTTAAAAGTAGGAAAATTACCTACAATTGCAAACCCAAATCCCTACCATCTCTATAGTTGGTTCCCTCACACATTTTCCCAATGTATATATCTAGGAAGGAGATGAAATTAAAATCAAAGGGACTTGGTGTCCCTTCCATCTTGGATTCTAACATTAATGAGATAATTGACACCAACCTAGGCCATACAGACCTAGCCAACTTCTGGACTAGAATCAACGTAGAGTTCAAAAGTGACTAGATTCATAGCATATATTATAGTGGTTTACCTTAGGCTATAGCCTTTCCATTCTTAGTGAAAATCCCCAAGATTTTTCTCACAATGGCCAAGCATTATAAGTTATAAAAAAGAGAGGTAGTGAATGATAAGGGGGAAAATATTCTAAAACTAGATCCGAATTTCATTGACACTATGTTTTTAATCCTAGAGTTTGAAAGTTATATAGATATTACTCTTGACTCCTCCAAAATATTCTACTAGGACAACACCATATCCTGTGCATGGATTATAAAAAAATAGTGGTTGAAGACCCCTAAAGCTTCAACCTCAAGACTTCCTAGGACCCTGGTCAGGATAGAATTCAAATATGAGGTAGATTTACTCTTACATAGAGTTAAAGGAAGCTAAAATGCAAATAACTATCATGATTGGATGTACCATTATATATGGGTAATCCAACAGAATAAATAATACATTCATTGGGATCAATTAATAAGTGACTCCATTCATAGAAATTATGTAGAGGTTCAAACTACTGGAAAATTCTACATGACCTCCTACCTCATCTATGTTTTGGCAAAAGGGAGGGCATTCCTAGGGTTAGATATAGTGTCAAATTAAGTTAATAGAGTTTATAATTACTATCCTAATCTCACTTTTGATGGAAGTAAATAATAATTTAAGAGAGTTAATGATGCCTTTATCTACTACATCATAATTATGTTATAACAATAACTAGGGAAGATAAGGTTTTTTAAAGATGTGATGACAGAGATTACAAATTGGGTAGCATACTTCATCTAGTTCGCCACATTTTCCTATATCAAAGTTATTGGTTTTATTGGGTGTCCTTACACCCTTCGTAGATATGTCTATGATAAGTGGGCCCTAATGTAACTTGTAAGACAACCAGTGGAAACTCATAAGTTCTTGTCAAGTAGGCACAAAATAGGCATACACTTTCCTATCAGTATAGGGAGATATACATGCCATTCCTTATCCAAGGCCAAATGTGTAGAGGCAAAAATGACTCAGATTATTTTGAGAACCCTCGAGGCTAGGCCACTTTATGATGTTATAGGTTTTGTTATTAGTTTATTGATTTCCTCATTTACTCACATTCCCTTTTATAAATATTATTGAGAGGATATGCAGGATGAGGAAGAGGTTAGGTTTAGGGATTATTCTAGGATGACCCTAGAAAAAATTAGGAACTATGACATGGAGCTAGTCCCAAATGAGTTGAAAGATGAGGAATAACTAGTGGATAGGGTTTATTATGATAATCATATCAACCTTCAACCCCTTCCTAAAGTTAGGTGGTATATACCCAAATCCCTTTCATTACTAGACAAGACTACCCCAGTCATCAACGAGACTTTAAACTAGTTAAGAAGTAAGGGGTTAAATATAACAAAAGAGAAATTGAATATCACAAATAGGTTCAATAAGGTAAAGGATAAATGGGTAGAGGTAGAAGTAATAGAGGGTTCCAATAGTTGCACCCAAATAGATCAAGTAGTGGGACCAATCATCTCACACAAAGGGAAGCCAAAATAGAAGATCAAAAGGGCCTCTTCCATCACCCCAAGTGATAGCAACCCAATCACTTAAAAAAACACTACCATTTTATATAAGGGACTCAACTACTATAACCCCTCCTCTTATTTCTAACATCTAATATGTGTAAGTAATTACTCCCCCATCTACCCCACTAGTACAAGTGATCCCCTTTGTAGTGATCCAATCAATGTAATTCATTATTCCTTCTCCACCCTCACTCCTTCCATAATCACTTCCACCTCATCCCTTATATCTACTACTACCCCATTGATTACCAACACCACCCATAAATACATGGTTGTTGACTCAGTCATTCTGACTACAGTCCCACTATCCATCACAACTAATAGGTTAGTAACAATTCCATCTTCATCTTCCATCACACTACCCACTACTACTCTAGCTATTCCAACCACACTTCTAGATTTTTTTTCTACCTTGAGAACCATTTTTCCATAAGTTCCCTTGGTATCCATCCAATTATCCTTACCCTTTCCCACTCTCATTTTAACCCAAACTCTCACCAAAGAGGTGAAGATAGAGAAGCCCACTAACATAATTGTGACTAATCAACCCACCAAATCATTAGCTAAAGAATTAATGACAATGTTAGTCGTAGATAAAACACTTATTACAATAACTACCAATATGGTAGCTTCAGTCACAAATTCATAGGTAATAATGACCATTGGGATAGGACAAGATTCATTGGTAGCCACTCCTCGTTGGGTTGCACAATCAGTGTCTAATAAGAGGAAGCAAATGATATCTCCTAACACCCTATATTTTGGTCTATTGGAAGAATCTAAATAACCAAAGAGAGGTCCCAAGATTATTTCTAGAGTCCCTTATGATGCAATAGGGGAGAAATATGTGGAGATAAAATTTACCTCAATGGATAAATAGAAAGAATATTCAACAGTGGAGAATTATCAAGTATCCATGGTACACATTGTTCATCCAACAAGAGAGGGACTGAAACATGATGTATAAATAAGCATAAGTTCTCTCTTTGATAAAATGGATAGTGATAAGGTCACCAAAGATGAGTTGAAGAAAAATGTAGAGTAATTGACGACTGCCTTGAGGAAGGTCATAGACCCAGTATATCCACTCGAACCAACTGAGCTAACTCAATCTCCCCTCAGTTTATTGATAAAGAGACATTTGATATAATGATAGAGATTGCCATAATGGGTAGAGCTATAAAGAACTAGGATGAAGAACTAGTCACCAAAGGGAACAAGGTGATATGGTTGGCAATGGATTATTACAAAACACTAAAGGATGACCTTGTAAATTTGAAGGTAAAAATAGACAAATATGAGGAAAAAGTTGAAAGTCTAAATTTCTACTCTCCCAAGCTATAGGCCATTGAAAAAATAAAGAGAGACGTCCTCATGTCTAAAAATATTCTCAAAGAACCTTTAGAGCATGATGAATTGGAGAGGACAACCAAGTTTAGAGTTAAAATACTTAATAAAAGTATGGATAAGGCCAAAATTAGAAGTGACAAGATCATCGACGTAACGTATGACATTGAAGATTCAATTTTTAAGTTGTCATGTGAGGTAGACGATTACCAATTTGAACCTCTTCTTGTTCAAGTTGTCTGGAATAAATTCAAGGAGGTGATTAAAAAGGAGTCAACATTTGACATAGTTTTCAATTTAGATTCCATGCACCAATTTATCAAGTACTAAAATACACTTGATTAGATGGGCAAAGATGTCCAAATCTATAGAGCTTCTTCTAGAGAATTATCTGAGGTAATAGTAGAATGTGACATTAGTAATGATTACACAATTAGTCCTAATGAAGAGTTCCTACAACAAATATTTTATAGTTTTAACACATACATCAAGAAGATACAAGCGAAAAAGAATAAGGAGTCCTATGATGTCATTGTCATTGATTAATTATTTAATTATTTAAGAATATTGCATTTTATAAATTACAAATTTTTTAAGCTACATTGAAAATTTTGAAAGTTACAAGTTGTAAATTATAATTGTTATTTTGACAGCTCTTAGCTTTTAGTTGAAAAAGTGTAACTTGTATTTTGCGCTTTTCTTTTTGACAAGTTGATTGACTTAAAAGTTGTAAAATCGTACATTTTAATTTTCACATCCCTTTTTGTCAAGTGACTTATAAGTTGCAAAAGTCTCAACTATAATTTACAAGTTATGTTTTAAAATATTCAAATATTGAAAAAAACATTCAACTTTGTTAAAAGATTACCAAGTCATGAAGTTTCATTTTTGCACCCCATTTTTTGGTGATAAACTTTTTCAACTGAACTCAAGGAGAGATGGTTTGAATGGAAGACTCCAAAAACATCACCTAGCTACTTTCAGAGTCCTCTTCTTCCTTATAGTCCACCAAAGATGCCTCTTCAAGCTGAAAATGAGGACATTTGTATGAGCACTCCCTGATTTCTTGCTCCAAGAGTAAGTGTAAAAAATTTGGACTTCTTCTCTCAAGAGAGTATTTTTTTAATGTAAATATGGGTCTCTTACATAGCCCATGTATTTTTTTACTGAGAGATATTTTTTCTACTTTTGATAAGTTCATCTACATGTTTTAACTTGAAGAATATCAATATACTAATGTTTTACCTTCCTTATTTTGTGTCATGCTTGTGTATGTATGGATTTTGTTACATTTGTGAATGATATAAGTCTTATTTCAATCATATAGGATAATTTTTGGTATTTATCCTTCCCTTTTGAAACCTTGTTGAGAAAAAATTGAAAACTTTGTTCCTTATTCGATAAAATATCCAATTTTACCTTTGATTTCATACTCATGTAAGATTGTGTTTCAAGAAATTTTAGTATATTACTATTTAGACTATGTTCAATAAAAGAAAGTAATAATTTCCACTAAAACCCTTTATTTCATTACCATTTATAGTTTTAAAACTCCTTCAAAACTCTTTTCCTTATAAATAAAACCCTAGTTACGAGCAAAATCATAAAGAAATTGTAGTTAAAAGTGAATTGGTCATGTATCAATTGCACTAAGCTTAATGAAATGAAGTCAGCCTTCTCTATAGTTTCACCTTAATTTTTCAAGGTCCCACAACTTGGAGGTGATCCCATTGTGTCCTTAGATTCTTATGTACTACAACTCCTACAAAATATAGCGAGTGTAAAATCTAATTGACAATAGTTTGTAGCACACCCGGTGGGACCTGAAGATCATAGTTAAGAAATTGGTGTTATTCTCAACAATCATTGTGTGAATATTATACACATATAAAGATCACTTGGTGACTCCATTGGATTATGAATTCAATAAATTCACATTTACATATGCCAAATATATAGACATGTTCATCTACTAAAGGTAAGAGGACTATCTTGCAAGAATTATCTTTTCCATATAAAAAGAAATCGAGATCAATTTTACTTAACCCTTGAATAAATCCTAAAAATCTATCTACATCTCCCAAAAATACCTTCAATTTTTTCATACCTCCCACTATGGCACAAATAAATTAGAATTTCATACCATGCATTAAAGGCAACACACTTATGTTGGCCTAGTATGATGTTATACCCACCTCGGCTCTGAAAAGCCTTTCATATTTTATTAGTGAAGCTACCACCACACCCATCAAACACACTCAAGATGTTACTAACATTTATTCGGTTCATAACATTTCACAAGAAAATGTTACTATCAAAATTCTTGCCTCATCATTGAAGGGTAAAACCCTACATTGGTATAGGAGTCTACTTCCTAATTCCATCTATGTTCAGGATGATCTAGGGTCTACCCTACGCATATAATTTGAGGATAAGAGTGACCACCTCTATCTGGTTAAGAAACTAACCACCATTAAATAGGCTCCCCATGAGTTCATGAGTGGATTTAATTTATAATTCCAAAAGATGTGGAATAAGATCCTATTATTAGTTAAACTATCCCTGAACAATGTTTTCTTGTATTATTTAAGAGCTTTAAATAGTGATATAACTATCATGATCCAATCAATGGGTGGCATCACATCCCTAATGCTTATGACATTGTAATAAGAGCCAAAAATTACCTCACTCAAGGTGGGAAATTAATCCTCAGCCTCTAATGTCATTATTCCTAGAATTGCCTCCCACTCAACCTATTGTATCCCTAATTCCCACAACAAGCAATCAGTCAAGTTTACCTCATATCCCTTATAATTATTTATATGAAGTTAAGTCATTAATTCAAAGCTTTGACAATGATTTGGTAGCCATGAAAAGGTAACAATCCAAAAAGTATAGCCTTATCAACCACCTAACTAGGCATATCATCCCAATAGGTAGCCATACCAAGGTAATTCACAACTCCAAATCCAAATCATGCAAGAAAATCCCCCAAATATTCATGCTCTACCTAGTCCAAGTACTTATAAGGCCATCATTCCCATCTAGAATAACCTAGCCTAGGAATACAAGTGGTTCTATCCTTGTGCCCAACTGTATAATCAAAACACTTTCCCTCATGGTGTCATTAGCCAAGCCTTGATGGTACAAAGCATATCAAACCCCCAAGGGTAGCAAGAGGAAACTAAAACTTAGAAAGAAGAGTTACAAGTACCTTTTCAAAATGAGACCACTCTTTTGAACTGGCAAGAAGATGATTTTTATGGTGTAATCCAGGAGGAAGTACTGACCAATGGTGGTAGTTTACTAGAAAAAAATATGTTCTCTAAGAAGGGGGTAATATAAAGTGATCAGGACCACAAGGTTGAATAGGATATAACTTCTAAATTTGTACAATAGGTTGTAAAAATCAACACAACTCAAAATCCACCTACTGTGTCAATGGGTCAGTTGAAGTCAAAACTGTTGATCCCAAATCTCATTAAAAAAGATGTAACTCCCATGAAGCCACAAAAAAAGGTCAGTAGCATTCATTTTAGTGTTGTAAAACAAATTAAAAGGACTAAATTAAATTTTACCATGTGGGAATCAGTATTAATCCCATCACAAAGAGACTTACTTCAAAAATCTCTAAATTTTTTCCAACAAACAGAGAAGATCTCAGTTAAGGGACCCACTGCTATGGTCAGCTTATGTCAACCTCAAATGAACACAAAAGTAAGTAAAAATGGTAATCTACCCATTTTCTACCTTTCCCCTATAGTTTGAAAAAGTATTGTCCATAACTTTATGATAAACTCTAGGGCTAGTAGCTCTATTATGCCGAAGAAAATAATGAACGTGTTGGGTGTTGAATACACACCTATCACAAAAGGTGTGGTGCAATTGGATGGAACTACTATCTAAATAGTTGGAGTTACTAAATATCTAAACCTTACCATCCATGCCTTTCCAAGCTTATCCATATCCTAATACATCTCAGTTATTGACCTACCCCCCTATTTTTCCATCTGCCTTCCTTAAACTTCACTGTAAAAATGGGAGGGTACCTATCTATTGATTGGTCACATATGTTGCTCAGGACAAGATATGCCACTAGAGTGACCATAAGGGATGAACCAATTGGAAAATACCACAATGAACCATACACTATTGTCCTTATGGATATGAATTGCACAATACAAGACCAAGAACAAGAACTTGACCATGAAGTTGTAACACCCTTGGAATAAATCCCAGACACTCACCTTGATGAATAGGGATCAAATTTTTTGTTTGACCCTTATGACTATGTTAAGCAAGTAGGGTTGGCTACATATTTCATCCATGAATATGATGTAATCATCCCAATTTTTTTTAAAACATCTTAAGATCATAAGGGAATGTGGTAACTATACTTTGATGGATCAAAGAGAAGGAATGGTGTAGGTGTTGGTACTATTTTGGTCTCTCCCAAAAAGGAGAGTTATTTTTATTCATGAGGAGATTCGTTCCAAAAAATTTCATCATTGCCAAACCCCTTACCGCTATGCATAAGAAAGGGGTCAATTTTAGCTGGACAAGGGAAGGAAAAAATGGCTTTGAATCCATTAAGTAGGCTATTTCTCAAGCTCTAACTCTTGAAAATCCTAACTATGAGAATGACTTCATTCTCTATGATTTTGGAGGGGAAGGCAATGTATCAGCTATTCTGACCCAACAGAACAAAGATCAGTTAGAATAGCCCATAGCCTTTTTTAGTTAATCCTTAGAGGTTTATGAGGAAAGGTATAGTATTGTTGAGAAGTAGGTGTATGCAATAATTAAATCCCTCAAAAAAATTAGACATGTGCTCTCAAAAAACAAGATTTAGCTGATGGTTAGTCATCAGAGCATAAAGGAGTCCCTTTTGAACTGAGAAATTAATGATAAAAGAGTGGGTTGGATCATGAAAGTCATGAAATATGATGTGATCATTAAAATAACTAAGATCATCAAAGGAAAAGGCTTATGTGATTAGCTTGATTTTGACATTAAGGTTGCTGATGCAATATACATTCTATAGGCATTTCAACCAATGAATCCTCATCTACTCAAAAATTAGATCTATGACATGACTACCTTCCTACAAACTAGTAAATACCCACATGAGCTCCAAGAGTCCAAAAAAGGTACTTTAGGCTCCAATATATTCCTTATGCTCTCATTAATGAGATCTTATTTAGGAAAGATATTAATGGAGTTATGTTAAGGTGCATCAAGCATGATCAAATTTCCAAATTACTCAAAGAGTTTCATGATGGCTCGTCGAGTGGCCATTTTTATACAAGGACCATTGTTATCAAAATAATGAGGGTAGGTTACTATTGACCTAACCTATTCAAAGACATGCATAGATGGGTGAAAATTTGTGAAAAATGTGCCTACTTTGTAATTAAGCAAAGATTAGCAACTCTTATTATCTAACTAATCCAAGCTAACCAACCATTTGTTCAGTGGGGGTTGTATTTTATTGGCATGATCAATCTACCATCAAGTGTCAAACACAAATGGGTTCTTACAATGACTAAATATTTTACTCAATAGACTAAAGTAGTTACATTGAAAGATGCCATGGAAGCATCTATCTTGGAATTCATGGACAACATCATCACTAGATTTGGTGTCCCTTATATGATTATGATCCAAAAATCAAAAGCTTTGGTTGAAGATAACTTAAGAAATATGAACAACACAAGAACAATAATGTTATCTCTAAGAAGAGATGTTTCACTTCTATTTTGAGTTACATACTTATTTATACATGTTTTAAATGTGGGAGGAGGATGTGGTTTTGCAACAATACAAAATTTGAGGAATTACTATTTTTAGAAACTTACTATTTTTAGACTGCACTATTAAAATTTAAATTTGGGGCACTTACATTGGGTTTTCTAGGTTCAAAATACATTAAAAAAATCTCATGACATCTCACTGCATTCTCCTCATTCTTATCTTTCCAACGGTTCAAATGGTGAGTCAATTGGAGCTACGATGAAAAAGTTATGGCTCCCAAAAGTTCCATCATCAATTGGGGTGGACCCATCACCTGAATTGTCACCCGAATTGTTTCTCGGATCATTCCTCCCTTTTTGAGAAGCAATGGTCCCCATTACATCAATATTTGTCATCAAGGGTGGCAGTTGTGTTTTGATTTGATTCCCGATGCATACTTGGAATGGATTGTGCTTTATGGAACTATGCAAGGCCCGATTATTCACCATTTATGTCTGACCATTAGTCTATGGATGGAAGGCCATGAACTTCTTTAGCTTGGTATATATTTGCTTCTGTTGTTGTGTTGTTTGTGTAGTCAGGGCTATAACATTAGCCCTTTTGGATTCTTGTAGCTTAACCACCATGAGAACAAATTTCTTGTCACTAATCAGAGAGATAAATGTAGAAGGTGGTACCTCTGGTACCCTATAGTGCCATGTTCTAAGAGTGAGAGTGATCCTTTGAGTTCTTGATTCATATATGCCATGTCGATCATATATGTATGGCTGACCAAAGAGTACACCATAAACATCTAGATTGACCACATCACATAAAACCTCATCTTTGAAAGGTTTTATTGCATATGAGAGAAGACATTGGTGGGTGATATGAAGGTTTCTCCCTGGACTCAACCATCCAATACTGTATGGCTTTGGGTGAGGCTTCATGGATAGATTTAATATTTTCACAACATTAGCAGAGATAAAATTCTTTTGACTTCCACTATCAAGAATGAAATGCAAAGGCTTACCTTTCACCCATAACTTAGATTGAAACAATATTTCCTTGTCATCTAGCCTCTCCTCATGGGTTTGTGATGAAGAAATAATGGCTTGGGGCTCAGCATCTACAATCTCTTCTTCAACCTCTTCAACTATAGGGTTTGTATGAGGTAGAGCAGTAGATGTTGAGGATTGTTGCTCAGAAAGCAGGGACTTGATGGCTTGACATTATTATTTGGAGTGAGTTCTAGATTTATGATAATCACACCACTTCCCAGTCATTCCTTCCTTTTGCCTCCAATTTTGGCCTCGTGTTTGACCTTCTTTGTCACTTTTCTATTTTGAAGGTTGACTCTTCATATTCATTCTTCCATGCTTTTGCTCAATCTTCACTATGAACTTGTATGCCTCATTGAGGGTTTCCAAATTAAAGAGTTCCATTTCTCCCCATATGTACCATTATAGTCTACCACGATATTTGAGAACCTTGTGTTTCTCACTTTCTTGGATGCCCAATCTCACAGATAAAGAATGAAAAATATCAGTGTAATCTTGAATAGATTGTTCCTTACCTTGGTGAAGTTGTTACCACTCTATATACAGATCGCCATATGCTCTAATGGGGTAGTATTCTTCTTTTACAACTTCTATGAAATCATCCCAAGTAGGTTCTACCTCAAGGCCAATATCATCCGTATTGAATCTCTTTTTGTACACTTCCCACCAATTTTTGACAAGCAATGATGCTTTCAAAAGAGCAAAGGTGATCTTCTCTTTATCAGTGAATTTATTTATAGAAAAATAAGAAGATAATTGATCCAACTAATTTTATACTACATCAGCATTGATTTTGCCTTCAAATGTAGGGATATCAAAATTCACCTAAACCTTGAAGCGTGTTGGGGCACTAAAAGGATGTGGGGGTGAAGATGAGGAGCCAAAATTTCCCATCAAAATTTATTGGAAAATTTGAGCGAATTATTGTAGCATTTGCGCTTGTTACTATTTGAGGGCTTCATTCACCGTTTCCTTGAAAGGATCAGATGTCTCGGTATTTTTTGCCATTTGAAGTCATTTGAAGCTAATAGGTGGATAGTCTACTGGTTTTATTTTCCATCCAAGCTTCTTGTAATCTAACATTATCTTCAAGATCATACACTCTAAAGACAAACCACTCTAATACCACTGATCCAAAAATTAAAAGCTTTGGTAGAAATATAATTCAAGAAATATGAACAACACAATAACAATAATACTATCTCTGAGAAGAGATGTTTTATTCATTAAATTTGTAGACCCAAACATATGTCTATCTCTGAGAAGAGATGTTTGATTTCCATTTCAGGTTACATATTCATTTATACATGTTTTGAAGGTGGGAGGAGGATGTGGAAGGTCACCAATCTCGAGGGAGACTAAGTGGTTTGACTTCCATGATTTACAATAATATAAAATTTGAGGAATTACTATTTTTAGAAACTATTTTTAGACTGCACTACTAAAATTGAAATTTGGGGCACTTCCATTGGGTTTTGGGGGGTAAAAATGCATTGAGTGAAACTCAATTCCATCTCACTACATTCTCCTCATTCTTAGCTTTCCAATGGTTCAAATGGTGAGTCAATTGGAGCTACGATGCAAAAGTTATGGCTCCCAAAAGTTTTGTCATCAATTGGGGTGGACCCATCACCTGAATTGTCACATGAATTGTTACCCAGATCAGATCATCTTAGACAATGCCAAAGCTTTTGTGGGAACTCAGGTGAGCAAATGGGTAGTGAACATAACATATATTTGAATACCTTGTCCAATTATTACCTATAAGGTAATGGCTTAGCAGAATCCACCAACAAAAATCTCATAAGGATTATAAAAATGACAATGGAAGACAACTAGAGGACCTATCACACTAAGGTGAAATCAACACTTTAGGCCAACAAGATCACTCCCAAAATAACCATTGGTAATTTTCCATTTATGTTGGTTTATGGAAGGGAATCTAGACTTTCGTTGTCAATAGAGTTACCATCTTTGGAACTCGATCAATAATTGGAATTAACTAAAAATAATGTGATAACCATGTGGTTGGAAGAACTCATAGAGCTATAAGAGGTTAGGAAATAGTCAATTCAAGTTTTTGAAGTAATTTGGGATCAATTAAATATAAATTTTGATAATAAATAATCTAACAAGATCTTAAATGAAGGACAAATGGTTCTAAAATGTGATGTTAAAAGGGCCAAGCTAGACAAGCATATAAAATTTGATGCAATATGAAGTGGTCCATACATCATAACCCATTGTAAAGGATCCAATACATTCCATTTGACCAGGCTTGATGGATCAGAGCTACCCATCCCAGTCAATGAGATATACCTAAAAGCATGATTTTGAGGTTGGAATTATTTCTAAAACTTTGCACATATTAGGATTAGTTGGTTTCTCACAAATAAGTACTTTCACACACTTTGCAGCTCATTAGGATTTTTATTTCCTTAGTTTGTTTCAATTTTTGTGTTCCCTATTTTGTTTATTATTTAGGGCAATTCCTAGTTCAGTTTCTTCTCCAAGTAAGATGTGATAAACTTCAAATGACTTCATGCTCAATGAACTAGAAAACTACTACAAAAAAAATGATTAGCAGGCAATCACCCTATAAAGGTCACCCAAAATGTTGATATTTCTATGCCAAAAACCTCAAAACACCTTGTGCCTTAGAGGAGACCTATAAAAAAATTTGATTAAAAGATTTAAAATGGCTTAAGTACCCTTTTTCAAGACCCAAGTGAGAATCATAGATTTAGGTGCACTTTACAACTTGAAAAGTTGTAAAATGCACCTAAACCTCTATTTTTTGCTCACTAAGTAACAAGAAAAAACTAGAGATTTATGTGTACTTTATAACTTTGCAAAGTTGTAAATTGCACTTATATCTCCACCTTCTTGCCTACCGAGTCCTAAGTGGGGATCAAAGTTCACATTACACTTTGTAACTTTTCAAAGTCGCAAAGTGTGATGTGGACTCTACTTCCCACTTTTCATTAAGACCCAAGTGGGAACCAAAATTCCCACTACACTTTATAACTTTGCAAAGTTTCAAAGTGTAATCCAAATTCTTCTCCTCGCTTCCTAAACATCTCCACCTCCAAAACCCCTCAACAGTAAGTGGAAAGTGGAGAATGAAGGGCATATTATAAATTTACAATTACATGGAGGTTTCATGGATTTTGACTACTAAAACAATTTGAAAACAAAAAATTAAAAACATATTGCAAGTTTTAAACTTACAAGGTGACTTTGGAAACCCATAGTTCTACCTATTAACCCATCTACCACCATTATTGGCACACTTGGCATTAATTAAGGATTTTGGTATATATTTTAGGTCTTTACATCATTTTAAACATTGCAATCCAAAGATCCATTACCAAGTGATGCCATGATCAGAGCCCATTCACCTCCAATATGAGTGACACCACAAACCAAAGCTTTGTTGCCAATGACCAAATGCCGAATACATCACTTTCAAAACCTTGCATGCACATACCTGATATTCTCTAAGGTCACATATGTTTTCCTTTATTCTACTCTATATCATTGGCTAACATTATTATTTTTCTATAAAGCTTAGGTGTTTTCCCTTTTCATAGGGTTTTTTCTCTAAAATTGTTGAAAGCATCATCGTTTGACCTTATATTGCTCTCAAATTTCCAATTTTTTACATTCACATGTTAATATCTTACTAAAAATTTTATAGATTCTTGTTGCAATTACCTTAGGTTTTTTTAAAAGGTTTTCATCGATTCTGATTCCTCCCCCTTCATCTTGGTTCAAAAACTTAGGAATATTCCCAAAACTTCACTTATAAGTTTAGACGTATACAAAGATCCCTATTGTTTTCTCACCTTGAGTTCCCACTAGAGATCTAAGTTGAAAATATAAACTATATTCTCATTGGACCTTTGGTCAGAGTTTTCAACTATGAATTACGCCCCAAAACCTTTGTGGAGATTTAGTTAGACTTTGCAAGTGCTTTTGAAAGTTAAAACCCCACCATGCACTATATCAAGTTCTATACCTACTTTTGCAAGTTAAAACCCTATTGACACGTGTCAGGTTTTATAGATACTATTGTATACCATATTCCTATTGGAGAAAAACCCCTTGTATAAGCTTAATGAAACTCTACCAAGTTAAAAGTAAGAAAATTACCTGCAATTACATACTCAAATCCTAACCAACTCTATAGTTAGTTCTCTCACATATTTTACTAGTGTATATATCTAGGAAGGAGATGAAGACCAAATAAAAGGGACCTAGTGTCCCTTCCATCTTAGATTCTAACATTATTGAGATAACTGAGACTAACTTAGGCCACATAGACCTAGCCAACTTCTATACTATAATCAATGTAGAATTCAAAAGTGACTAGATTCATAGCATATATGATAGTGGTTTACCTCAGGCTGTACCCTTTACATTCTCAATGTAAAGCCCTGAGCTTTTGCTCACAATGGCCAAACATTATAATTCATAGAAAAGGGAGGTAGTGAATGATAAGGGGGGAAAGATTCTAGAACTAGATCCAGATTTCATTGACACTATTTTTTTAATCCCAAAATTTGAAAGTTATATTGATATTACTCCTAACTCTAATAAATTTGTTGATATTTTTATCCCAAAAAATTCAAAATGTCAATTACCTTGAGGGAGACCCATATTTTTTAGTAAAAATGCTTTAAAATGACCCATGACACTCATTTTCTTAAGCCATTAGAAACTAGATATTTGCATGCAATTTACAACTTGTAAAATTACAAATTGCATCCTAACCTCCACTTCTCGCTATATACCAAGCTGACAAAAACTAGAGATTGGAATGCAATTTTCAACTTGCAAATTTATTCCTAACCTCTACTTCTTACACAACTCACACCCATCAAAAATTGGAAACCCAGAAGCAATTTACAACTTGCAAAGATGGAAATTGCAAATAGAGTTATGCTTCTTACCAAACATATACCCCACAGAAACTAGAGATTAAAATGCAATTTACAATTACAAACTTGTAAATTGATTCTCAACCTCTACTTCTTATGCAGCAATCCAATTGAAAACTATAACTTAGATTGAAATTTATAACTTGTAAAGTGGAAAATTACAACTCAAGTTTTGCTTCCTATCGACTACCCTTCCTATGAAATCTAGAACCCAAATTGCAATTTGCAACTTGAAAAGTTGTAAATCACACCTCAAGTTTCACCTTCCCATTTTTAAAGATACAAGTTATTCTATGGAGTGTGGGGATCAAAGTGCAAATTATAAATTTTCAAAGTTGCAAATTTGCTCCCAAACTCTAAATTTTGTATCTCCCCACCAACCACCAAATTAGGCACATTTATTATAGAGGTTATATAAATCTAAGTAAGGTTATTTATAATTCATTATTTATTTTGAAAATCTTGATTTAGAGCTCCATGCCTTATATTATGACCCTTATATCAACCTTAAACCATGAAACTATGCACTTCAATCCATGCATTCAAGCCACAACACCATTACCTCCCCTACCTAGTATTCCTCTGTCATCTTTGCATCCTTTAAATCTATCATTTTGTTGTCAAAACTAGCTTTGTGCCATTGTTTTTCCATTTGGTAGCACTTTTAGGGTTTTATTTCCGTTGCTTAAAATGTTTATAGGGTTTTAGTTATTTTCATGGCATCATTTTGGGTCATCTTCGTATCTATTATCAATTATTATCGAGTCATTTCCAATCATTTTCTAGTTATTAAAAACCTAGGGTTTATCAAAGTTTGTATAAACTAGTCAAATATTCCCTTGCATATTTCTTGCACAATCCCTATGGACTTTCCACTTGCTAAAACAAATCTAAAACCCATGGGATTTCTATCTATAATTGCAACCTCACAACTTTGTGGACTTTTCTAGTGCACTTGCAACCTCAAAACCTATCAAAATTTCCATCAAAAATTGCAAGTGTGTTTTGAAACCACCATCTCTATTAGATATTATACCTAATTTTGTAACCCTAATCTTCATCAAACATTTTCCCTATTTTTTTAACCCCAATATCTGTTGGAGCTTTCACCTGTGTTTTGCACCCTCAAAACCTACCAACTCTATAGTTGGTTTTCCCTTAGCAATTTCTCCAAAATCCATGTCTATAAAAGAGATGAAATTCAAATCCAAAGGACCTGAGATCCCACTTAACCTAGAATCTAACACAAATTAGATTACAAACATGGACCTAGGTCACATTTACCTAGGTAATTTTTAGACTAGAATAAATACTAAATTCAAAACTGATTGGATTCTAAGCATTTAAGACTATGGACTACCTCAAGCAGTAGCCTTCCCCCTATCAGTACAGATCCCTAAGATAGTGCTAACATTAGCAAAGCATTATGATGTAGATAAGAGATAAGTGATAAATGACAAAGGGGAAAATATTTTGAACCTAGACCCCAATTTCATAGAATCAGTGTTCCTAATACTTGAATATGAGAGTTATCTTGATATAAATCTTGAAACATCAAATAAATTATATCAAGACAAAAACACTGGATGTCTAAGGGTATCTAGGCCTACATCCACAAGATTTCCCAAAACACTAGCAAGGATATATTTCAAAGACGAAGTGGGGGATTTAATCATACTCTTGCATAGAGTCACTAGAAGCCCTGATGCCAAGATCTTTCAAGATAAGATGTACCAATGCATATAGGTAATCCATCAAAACAAGCAATAAATAATTTAGGCATATTTTATAAGTGATTCCATCCATAAGTAGTTGATGGAAGTCTAGAATACAAGGAAGTTCTATATGACTTCTTATCTAGTATACATATTAGCAAAGGGGAGAGCCTTCCTAGGACTAAACATAGTAGCTAACTAATCAAACAAGGTTTTCAACTATTACCCTGACCTCACTCTTGAGGAAAATAGGCAAAACTTTAAAAGAGTCAATGATGCATTCATCTACTGCATCATAGTCATGTTCAATAAAGAGCTGGAGAAGAGGAGATTCTTCTATCATTTAATTCCCCACATATTCATACATTAGAGTAGGGGAATTTAGTGGTTGTTCTTACACCCTCCTAATGTATGTGAGTGACAAGGGCTTTAATGGAACTTGTGAGGTAGCTCATGGAGACTCACAAGTTGTTATTTAGTAAACACAAGGTGGGAAATCATTTCCCCATCAACATAGGGATGTACACATGCCCTTCCTTATTTAAATCCAAGTGTGAAGATGATAAAATGACTCAAATGAGCCTGAGGACTCTGGAAGCAAGGCCATTCTATGATTTAAATACCAACATTGTTAGTGCATTGGGGATCTCAGCATATTCCCATGTTCCCTACTATGAATACTATTGGGAGGACCTTCAAGATGAAGAAGAAGTAAGACTAAAGGATTATTCTAGGATGAACCTAGATCAATTCAAGGATTTTAACATGGCACCAGTCCCCAAGGACTTGGTAGATGATGAATCCCTAGTAGACAAGGTATACTATGATAATACTATCTATATTCAACCCCTTTTAATAGTTAGGTGGTACATTCCTGAGTCTTTCTCATTAATGGATAGAACCACCAACATAATAAATAGAACAATCAATTGGATCAAAAGTAAAGGGGTAAAAGTGACCAAAGAAATAGTAAGCATCAGTGAGAATTTATGAGATCTTAAAGAGAAGGGAGTACCACCATTAGTATAAGGTTTCAGCAGTGGAACCTTCCTAGAATAGGTAGATAGGCAAGTGGTATCCCATAAGAGAAAGCAAAATTAAAAGGCCAAGAGAGGAAAATCAAGTAGCCAAAGAACAATAGAAGATTAGCCAATAATGATTTCATCTAAAGATGAAACTAATATTGAAACACCAATGGTTTTTACTCCTAATCTACTCCCATCTCTATTATAGTCCCTCCTCCTATCTATGTCATTCCATCAGTTAAACACCTCCTCTTATTTCCACTCCACCTTCACCTCAAGAAATTTCCCCCTCCATTTCCACTAGCTCACCTATGCTAGAAACTCCATTATTGATAGTTAAATAAACTCAATTAGACACTTAGGTTTCACTTCCACCTCCCTCCTCCATAATTCTTCCCTCTTCCACAATTTCACTCCCTTATTCTATAGTTCCTTCCATCTGATTTGTAATCACAACCTCCACCCCATTAATCACTAGCACCATACAATAGTATATAGCCATGGATTTAGTCATCTTGAATATAATCTTGATGGCCATCCCAACCATTGGGATAACTACTACTTCATTTTCATCTCCCTTCACCTTTCCCATTTCATCAACCCTGAGTGTCCCCACAACACCGATTGATTTATTCACGGCTCTATATTCCACACTCCCATAGGTTCCCCTTTTTCAACTCCCTATACCTACCCCTCCATTGGTTTCATTTCCATATCCCACACCCCCATTAGGTATATCCATGTCCACTATATGTATTCTTCTCATTTCACAATAACCCAAACCCCCACAAAGGAGGTAGAGATGGAGCAAGTCATTAATACAAATGTGGCCACCCAACCCACAGATTGGGAAGATATTGGCAAAACATCAATTGAATATTCATCATTTATAACAATAATAGACTCAACACTTATCATTGTAAACACTAGTGTAATAGCTTCAACTGCAGATTCACAAGTGGTAGTGCTAGAGCAATAAGACGCCACTCCTAGTTGGCTAGTATAGATAGTGGCAAATAAATGGAAGCAGATGGTGTCCCTGAGCACAATATATTTTGGCCTTGAAAATGAATTTGAGAAATCAAAGTCAAATCCCAAAACCATATCAAGGATATTATATGATTCAGCAAGGGAGAAGTATGTAGAAATTATAGTCCCCCCACTAGACAAACAAAAAAAATATCTAGTGGTGTGGGATTTCCAGATATCAAAGGTTCACCTTGGCCATCCTATAAGAGAGGGATTGAAACATGATGTTTAATCTAGCATCAACTCTCTTTTTGATAAAATGGATAGTGATAAGGTCACTAAGGATGCATTGAAGAATAAGGTTGAATAATTTATGAATGCATTAAATAAGTTCATTAAGCTCATTACTCAACTAACACAATTAGTTACTCAGATCATAGACCAATAAATACTTGATGCAATTATAGAGATTGGAAAAATGGGAAGGGATACAAAGGATTGGTCAAAAGAACTCATCTAAAAGGGAAATAGAGATATTGAATTAGTGATGGATTACTGCAAAACCTTGAAGGATGGATGGGTAACTTTGAGAGAACAAATAAGCAAGTATCAAGAAGAGATAGAAATATTGAACCTTTTCTATCCAAATTTGACAGTTGTCGATACAATTGAAACTAATATCCTTATTGTAGAAAAGATACTAAAAAATGATGTAGAGTATGAGGAATTGGATAGAGCAGATCAATTCAGAATAAGAATGCTCATGGAGAGTACTAATAAATCTAAGGCTATACATGACAAGGTTACAAATATGTTGTATGACATTGAATACTTGCTAAATAAATTTTCATTTTAAGAAACAAACATCTAGACCAGATATTTTTAGCATAGGAAGTTCAAGACAAGTTCAAAGGAGTGGTCGAAAGAGAGTCAGCACAAGACACCACAATTAGCTTGAACTTTATCCACTATTTTATTAGGTACCATAATACATTGGATCAAATGGGGAAAGAGATTCAAGAATACAGGGTTACAAAAAGAGAACTTTTTGATACAATTGTAGAATGTGAAATAAGCCACCTATACTCTTTTGGTCCTAATAAATATCATATCCTAGATATCTTCAAGATTTTTGATGCATATATTGAAAAGACACATGCTAAAATGAACAAAGAGTCTTTAGAAGTTTTGGTTGTAGATTAACTCTTTCCATAAAAAGACATTAGGTATATTGTATTTCCTTGTTGTAAAAAATATTGTAAAGTTGTAGATTGTAAGATACAACTATCATTTTGACATCTCTTTTTGAGAAGGAGCCACATGTAATTTCCATGTTCCTTTTTGAGAGGTTGAAAGTTGTAAAAAGAAAACTTGTAAATTGCATTTTTCCTTTTTAACAATTATGAGTTGCTATAATCATGAAAACACATATTGTAAATTACATTTCCAGTTTTATCAAAATTGGGTAACTTAATTGTTGTAAATGTTCCAATTGAAAATTACAAGTTAGGTTTTGTAAAATAACCTAAAGTTAACTGAAATCTATCTTTTACTCTAAGTTTGAGTTTCACTTTGGTGCCTCATTGCATGGATAAGTTTCAACAGTTGAACTAAAGAAGAGAAAGGCATTGCATGAAGATTTTCAAGTTTCTTTCATGCCTCCATTACTTTTGATCATGCCTAGCAGTTGCATGCTTTTTTTCCACTTGTTTACCTTGACAAGGATGTCATAGTAGCTAAAGATCATGCCCCCTTTGCATGGAGTTTCAGATTTTGAATGCTTTTAATCTAGGCATGGAGTTTTGGTTAACTACATCTCTTCCAAGAGAATTTTTTGTATAAATATGGGTACTATAGCATATCCCATCTATATTTTGATGTTAGAAAGATTATTCTACATTTTTAATAAGTTATCTACATGTTGTAACATGGAGAATGAGAATAGATTGAAGATTTGCCTTTCTTGTTTATGTTATCATTGTGTATGCAAGCTTATTTATCAAATTTGTGGATGTTTTTATTCTTATTTTAGTCATGAAATTTTACTTGTGGTATTATTTTACCTTTTTAAAATATTTTTTAATTAAAAATAAATAATATTATCCCTTAAATGAGAAATAACCAATATTACCTTTGGTTTCACATTTGCATGAGTTTGTGCTCCAATAAATTTCAATATATTTATTGTTCTATTGTGTTCATTCAAAGAAAACATTAAAATCCACTACAAATATTTGGTGCAATCACCATTTTTAGTTTTACAATTTCATTTATAAAACTTTTTTCCCTCAATCAAACCCTAGTTTAGAAGCAAACTCACCAAGAAGCAAAATTTCCACATGAACTGGTAGTATATCAGTTGTACCAATTTTAGTGAAAGGAATTTAACCTTCTCCATAGGTTCATCTCAATTTTCCTAGGTCCTACATCTAGGAGGTGATCCCATTGTATCATTAGATTTTTGCACAACAAGTTACAACTTCAAGATGGGTGCAAAGTCTATATGATAACAATTTTTGGCATGCTTGGTGGGACCTTGAAAATTATTATTAAAGACATTGGAATTATTCTCAATAATCATTTCACAATCCCCATACACATTTCTAAATCATTTGACAACTCTACTGACTTATGGATTCAGGAATTCAAGGTTTATGTATTGAAAAGAAATAAACAAGATCATCTACTAAAGGTAAGAAAGCTAATTTTTTAGAATTGTCATTTCCATATAAAAAGAGATCAAGATCAATCATACCTTACACTAGAGTATATCCTAAAAATTTATTTACATCTTCTTCAAATATCCCTAGCAGTTTCATACCTCCCATTATGGTTGTGAGAAATCAAAATTTTGTTGCCTTCAATGGAAGTAACCCACTTCAGTTGGCCCAGTATGATGATATACCCACTTCAGCTTTAAAAAGTCTTCTATATTTTACTAGTGAGAATTACACCACTCTTATGGAGCATATACAAGACATTGATAATCTTTGTTTAATCCATAATGTAGTATAAGATAATGTTGTAATTAGACTCCTAATCTCCTTTTTTAAGGGTAAAGCCTTGTAATGGTATAGAGGCCTGCCTCCCAATTCCATCTATGTTTGGGATGACTTAAGAACTGCACTATGCACATAATTTGAAGATAAGAGTGACCAACTCTCCTTGGTTTTCAATGAGCTCCTCATGAGTTCAAGAGTGATTTCAATTTTTTTCACCAAAAGACATGAAATAGAATTCTAGTATTTTTTAATCCAACCCCAAATAATGCTTTCCTATATTCCTTAAAAGATTTGAATAGTGATATAGTTATTATGATTTAGTCAATGAGTGGTACTACACTTCCCAATGTCTATGAAATTGCAATAAGGGCAAAAAACTGCCTGATTCAAGTAGGAAAAATTGCCCCAAGGCCACCAATGCCTCTATTTATAGAAATACCTCCTACACAACCTAAAATCACTCCAATTCCCACCATAAGCAAAGCACTAGCTTTAACTCCTGATCCTATTGATGATTTATATGAGGTTAAGTCACTTCTTAAGATCTTTAGCAATGAATTAGTAGAAATGAAAAGGCAACAATCACATAATTATAGGCCTTATCAGCAAGCTAACCAAGCATACCAACCCAACAGGCAGTTGTACCATGATAATTCACAGCCTCAAAGCCAAAATATGTAAGCAAAACCTCCAAACATTCATGATCTACCTTCACCACATACTTTCAAAGCTATTGTACCTATGTAGAACAACCTGGCTTAGGAATATGAATGGTGTTATCCTTATGCTCAACCACATAATCAGAATGCTTGTCATAATGGTGTCATCAATCAAGCCTTGATGGTGTAAGGCATATCAAACATTCAAGAATATAAAGAGGAAGCCACTTCCCCATAGAATGATATATAAGAACCTACTTAGAATGAGGCTACTCTTCTAAACTGGCAAGAGGAGGACTTTAATGGTGTAAATCAAGAGGAGGTGTTGTTCAATGGTGGAGGTTCATTTGTAACCAATAAATATTCAAAGAAAAGAGAAATAGAAAGTGATTAGCTCCCAAAGGTGGAACAACTTATAATTTCTAAAGTTGTATAAGAAGCTATAAAATGAAACACAGTATAGAGGCTACCCTTTATACCAATGGCTAATCAAAATCAAAAGTGTTGACCTCAAATCTCATGAAAGAAGACATAAATCCCGCAAAGGCACTAAAAAAGGTTAAGAACATTCCTTTCAATATATTTGAATAAATGAAGAAAATTAATTTGAATGTCACTTTATGGGAAGCACTATCCATTCAATCACAAATGGATTTGCTACAAGAAGCTTTAAAAAACTTCCAAATAACAAACAAAGTTATGGCAAATGGACCTGATGCTATAATTAATTTGTGTCAACTAAAAATTGACACCAAAGTGAGTAAAAATGGTAAGCCTCCCCTTTTATATATTTCACTCATAGTTGGGAAGCATCTCATTCATAATTGCATGGTAGACTCAGAGGCTAGTAGTTTTGTTATGTCCACGAAAATAGTTGATGCTCTTGGTATTAAGTATACACTTGTTTCAAAAGGTGTGGTTTAATTGAATGAGGTTTCTATTCAAATAATCAAGACAATAAAAAGTTTAAACCTCACCATCCACACTTGTTTAAGCTTGTCAATTGCCCAATATATCTTGGTTATTGATCTCCCCCCTTATTTTACCATTTCCCTTTCATGAGATTTCACTGCAAAAATGGGAGGTTATCTATCTGTTGACTGGTCACACATGTTTCTTAGGATAAGATATGGAACAAGAGTAAAAATAAGAGCTGAGTCAATCATTAAAGACCATATTGAGCCATACACTCCTATCCCTATGGACATGAATTACACATTAGAGGATCAGGAAGAAGAGATTGATCATGTAGTTACAACATCTATGGAAGATATCCCAAACACTCATTTGGATGACTGGGGATTAATTCTCTAGTTTTATCCTTATGATTATGTACAAGAGATTGGGTTGGGTACATATTACATTCAAGAAAATTATGCAATAATCTTTAGTCTTGGAAAACTAGTTTAATATCTTCAAGGAATATGGCAACTATTCTACGATGGCTCGAGAAGCAAGAATGGTGAAAGTGCAAGTATTATTTTGATTTATCCACAAAAGGAGAGTTATTTCTATTCTTTAAAAATTATATTCAGTTGATAAAGTAATGTAGATGATTATGAATCTTTTATTCGAGGTTTATAATTGGCCAAGGAAAGAGGGATAAAGTCCGTACAAATATTTGGTGACAATGAGTTGATTGTTCACCAAGTAAGATCCAGAAGCATAACCAGGAATAACTTACTTATATATTACAAACATAAGGTTGGAACCTATTATAAGACTTTACTACTTTAAAAATTTGAGTGTTACCAAGAGCACAAAATAAAGAAATTGATTGTATGGCCTCGGTAGGTTCCCAGTATAACCTGTCAAAAGAAATAAAGAAGAAAAACAACTAGCATGTAAATTTGATAGTGAGACCATCAGTTCTTGATAATGAAACTAACTGGCAAGTCTTCAACAGTGATCAACAAATTATAAAATTTTTGAAAGAGGAATCTAAATTCTCTGATAAAAACCAGCCAAGACTCTAAGATCAATACAGGGATCAAATCATTCAATTGAAGACAAAAAAATTACCCATGGGCCTTGTTACTTTAGAGAGTATCTTCAAATCAAATGATCAGTTGAAATGTGAAAAGAAGAACATCATGGTCAATGAAGAAGACTACAAGCCAGTAGTCATCTCAGAGGGCAAAACATTAAATATTGGAAAGGTATGTAATGATTCTAAAAAGCAAGATTTTATTGAGTTGTGTCAAGAATTTGATGATAAATTCACTTGGAATTATCAAGATTTAAGGGGGTTTAACCCTAGCTTAGTCGAACACACAATAGAACTTCAAATACCAAGGCTAGTAGATATAAATAGAGACCAATCAATCCAAAAATATAATCCTTGATGAAGAGTGAGTTATCTAAAATGATTGAGGCTAATATAATTTTCCTTATCAAACATTCATCTTGGGTTGCTAATTTGGTCACTATAAGGAAAAAAAATGGTTAAATCAAGATTTGTGTAGATTTTAGGGACCTAAACAAAGCATCCCTAAAGGATCATTATCCCCTCCCACCCATGGAGAAAATTCTTCAAACTATATCAGGATCTGAAAGGTTTTCCCTTCTAGATAGTTATTCTGGATATAACCAAATCCTAGTGCAGAAATCAAACTAGTTCAAGACTATCTTCACCATAAATTGGGGTATGCATGCATATAAAAATATGAATTTTGGTGTAACTAATGTTGGTGCTACTTTTCAAAGAGCTATGGACATGGTTTTTAGAGGTTTGATAAATGAGATGATCTTGGTACATATAGATGACATCATTGTTTACTCAAAACATGTTGATGCACACCTGGATCACCTTAGGAAATTTTTTAAAAGGTGTAGAGAATTTGGAGTTTCCCTCAATCCAAAAAAGTGCATTTTTGTAGTTCATGAAGGGAAACTACTAGGACACATTGTTTCAAAATAGGCTCTTGCAATATACCCCAAGAGAAGAAGTGTTATATCTGCATTAGCACTTCTAAGCCATAAAAAAGGGTTACAAAGTTTCCTAGGAAATATCAACTTTGTAATAAGATTTATTCCAAATTTTTCATCTATGGTGAAGCCCCTCACTGCAATGCTTAATAAGAGTATCATTTTCAATTGGACACAAGAGGGAAAAGATAGTTTTGAAACCATCAAGTAGGCTATTTCTCAGGATCCTACCCTGGTCAACCCTAACTATGAGAAATATTTCATTCTCTATGCTTTTGGAGGGGAAGACAACATCTCAACTATTCTAATCTAATAGAATAAAGAACATTTAGAAGAACCAATATCTTTTTTTAGCCAATCCTTGAAGGATTATGAAGAAAATTATAGTTTTTTAGAGGATCAAGTATATGATATAATCAAAGCTCTCAAAAATTTTAGGCATGTAATATCTAATAACAAAATTCATCTGATGTTTAGTCACCAAAGTGTCAAAGAGTTCATTCTAAGCTGAGAAATAAACAAAAAAAGAGCATGATGGATCACCAAGGTCATGGAATATGACATGAACATCAAAATTATGAAGCTTATAAGAGGAAAGGGCTTATGTGAATAGATGGCTTCTAATATTAGGATTGATGAAATAGTATATGCTCAAAATGCATCTCAACCAACCAATCCACCTCTATTCAATAATTGGATTTGTGACATGACCATCTTCCTACAGACTAAAGAAAACCTGTATGACTTTTAGTATTCCAAAAAAAGGTATTTTTGACTCCAATCCATTCCCTATGTTCTTTTTGATAGAACATGGTTTAGGAAAGATAAAAATGGATTCATGCTAAGATGTATCAAGAACGATCAATTCCCCAAGGTGATCAAAGAATTTCATAATGGTCTATCAGGTAGACACTTCTCTGTGAGAACCATGACCATCAAAATAATGAGAGGGATCTATTATTGTCCTGACATATTCAAATATGACCATCAATGGGTAAATAACTATGAAAAGTGTGCTTACTTTATAGGCAAACAAAGGTTAGCAACTCTCTCTCTCAAACCAATCCAATTTGACCAATCATTTGCATAATGGGGATTAGATTTCATTAGTATGATCAATCCACCATCAAGTGCAGGTCACAAATGGGTCCTTATAGCAACTAACTATTTCACTATATGGACTGAAGTAGTTGCACTGAAATATGCCATGGAGGCATCTATCCTAGAATTCATGGATGGCATAGTCACAAGGTTTGGTGTTCCTTACACCATTATCTCAAACAATGCCAAAGATTTTGTAGGCACTTAAGTGAGTGAATGGGATGTAAAGCACAATGTATACCTATGTACTTCCAATTATTACCTACAAGGTAATGTCTTGTGTGATTCTACCAACAAGAATCTCATAAGGATTATCAAAAGGATAATGGAAGATAACCAAAGGACATGGCACACAAATTTAAAATTAGCACTATGGGCTGATAAGATCACTCCCAAGAGAGCCATTAGCAATTATCCATTCATGTTAGTATATGGAAGGAAAGCTATAGTCTTGTTGTCAATTGAATTACCATCTCTATAACTCAATCATCAATTGGACTTGATTGACAATGATGAAATGCCAATATGATTGGCAGAACTCATAGAACTAGAAGAAGTCAGGAACTAGTCAATGAAAGTTTTAGAAGCAAAGTAGGCTCAAAAAAAGAAAACTTTTGATTAAAAAAATCATTTAAAAAAATCTTCAATGAAGGAGACATGGTTCTCAAATGGGATGTTGAAAGAGTTAATCCAGGCAAACACACCAAGTTTTATGTAATATAGAGCGGTCCATTTATTATAACTTAGTACAAAGGAACTAATGCATTTTAGCTATCCAGGCTTGATGGATCAGAACTACCCATCTTATTTAATGAGATGTACCTCAAATATTTCATTTGAGATTGGAATTCATTCCAATAATATTGTATATATTAGGGCCAGTTGTGTTTTTCAAATAATTGATTTTGTATAGGTCAACTCATTAGAAGTTTTTATTTCCTTAGTTTGTTTTATTTTTAACTATTTCATTCTTGTTTAGATAGATCCTAATTTATCCTTCACCAGTTAAAGTGTGTTAAGCTTAAAATGACTCCATGCCTAATGAACTAGAAGGCTACTAGAAATAAAAATTGATTAGCAAGCAATCACCCCATAGAGGTCACCAAAAATGTTGATATTTTTACCCCAAAATGTCAAAATGTCAAGTAAACTAAGGGAGACCCATTAATTTTTGGAACTATGCCTTAAAATGACCCAAGACATTAATTTTCTTAAGCTAGTAGAAACCAAAGATTTGGGTGTAATTTATAACTTGCAAAATTGCAAATTGCATCCCAACCTCTGTTTCCCGCTCTACACCAAGCTAGTAGAAACCAGAGATTAGAATGTAATTTACAACTTGCAAACTTGCAAATTGCTTCCCAAAATATGTTTCCTACACAACTCATGCCCATTAGAAACTAAAACCCTAGAAGTTATTTGTAACTTGCAAAGTTATAAATTACAAATAGAATTTTGTTTCCTGCCAAACATATACCCCATGGAAATTGAATATTGAAATGCAATTTACAACTTGTAAACTTACAAACTGCTTCTCAACCTTCGCTTCCCCCATATCACTCCAACTAAAAATTATAACTCTAGTTGCAATTTGTAACTCAAATTCCATTTCACATTGACTACCCTTCCTACAAAATCCAAAACCTCGGTTGAAATTTGTAGCTTGCAAAGTTACAATTTATGCCTCAAGTTTTGCCTTCTAATTCTCAAAGATATAAGTTATTCTATGAAATGTGGGGGTCAAAGTGCAAATTTCAAAGTTGTAAAGTTACTCTCAAACTCGGGATTTTCAACTCCCCACAAACCATAAACTTAGGCACATTTATTACAGAGGTTATACAAATCTAAGTAGGGTTATTAATAATTCATTATTTATTTTACAAATCTCAATTTGGAGCTCTACACCTCAAATGACAACCCTATTAGCAACCTTAAACCATAATGCTATGCACTTCAAGCCACAAATTCAACCCATGACACTAATGTATCCCATGTTTGGTATTCCTTTTTTGTCCTTGCATACTTTAAATCTATCATTTTGCTATCAAAACTAGGTTTGTGCCATTATTTTTACATCTGGTAGCATTTTTAAGGTTTTCTTTACTTTTCTTAAAACATCGATAGGGTTTTGATTATTTTCATGGCATCATTTTGGCTCATCTTCATCTTTGTTATCAATCATTATCAAGTCATTTCCAATCATTTTCTAGTTATTGAAAACCTAGGGTTTATCAAAGTTCATACAAACTAGTCAAATATTCCCTTGCATATTCCCTGCACAGTCCTTACAGACTTTCTAATTACCAAAACAACTCCAAAACTCATGTGATTTCTACCTATAATTTCAACCTCACAACTATAGATACTTTTATAGTGTAGTTTTCAACCCCAAAACCCATCAGAGTTTCCACTGAACATTTTAAGTTTGTTTTGTAACCACCATCTCCACTAGAAATTTCCCTAGTTTTTGCAACCCCAATCTCCATTGGACATTTTCCCTGCTTTTGCAACCCCAATCTCCACTGAAGCTTACACCTATGTTTTGCACCCTCAAAACTTGCCAACTCTATAGTTGGTTTCCCCCTAGAATTTTTTCTAGAATCCATGTCTATAAAATAGATGAAATTCAAATCCAAGGGAACTGGTATCCCACTCAACATGGAATCTAACACAAATGAGATTACAAACATAGACCTAAGTCACATTGACCTAGGTGATTTCTAGACTAGAATAAATGCCAAATTAAAAAATGACTAGATTTAGAGAATTTATGATTTTGGACTACCTCAAACAACATCCATCACCCTATTAGTATAGAGCCTTGAGCCAGTGATGACATTAGTAAAGCATTATGATGTAAATAAGAGAGAAGTGCTAAATGACAAAGGGGAAAAGATTCTAAACCTAGACCCCAACTTCATAGACTCAATGTTATTGATACCTAAATATGAGAGTTTTCTTGATATAACTCCCAAAACATCAAATAAATTTCATCAAGACAATAACACTGGATGTCTAAGGGTAATGAATAAGTAATGGTTAAGGGTTTCTAGGCCTACATCCATAAGCTTGCCCAAAACACTAGCAAGGATAGATTTTAAAGATGAAGTGGGGGATTTAATCATACTTTTTCATAAATTCATTAGAAGCCTTGATGCCAAGATCTTTCAAGACTAGATGTACTAATTCATATGGGTAAACCATCAAAAAAAGGAATACATCAATTAGGCACAGCCAATAAGTGACTCTATCCATAAGTAGTTGATGGAAGTCCAAAATCTAGGGAAGTTCTATATGACTTCTTATCTAGTCTACATATTAGCCAAAAGGAGAGCCTTCCCAAGACTAAACACAGTATCTAACCAAGCAAACAAGGTTTTCAACTATTACCCTGACCTCACTCTTGAGGAAAGTAGGCAACACTTTAGAAGAGTAAATGATGCATTCATCTTCTGCATCATAGTCATGTTTGACAAAGAGTTGGATAAGAGGAGATTCTCTGATGTTTCCACTTTAGAGATTACCAACTGGGGATCTTATTTCATTCAATTCCCCACATACTCAAACATTAGAGTAGGGAGATTTAGTGGTTGTCCTTACACCCTCCTGAGGTATGTGAGTGATAAATGGGATTTAGTTAAACTTGTGAGGTAGATTTTGGAGACTCATAAGTTGTTATCCAGTAAACACATGGTGGGAATTCATTTCTTCATTAGCATAAGGAGGTACACATGCCCTTCCTTATCCAAATCCAAGGGTGAAAACACTGGAATGACTCAAATGACCTTAAGGGCTCTAGAGACAAGGTCATTCTATGATGTAAATGGAAACATTACTAGTGCATTGGGGATCTCAACATATTCCTATGTTCCCTACTATGAATACTACTAGGAAGACCTTCATGATGAAAATGAAGTAAAACTAAAGGATTATTCCAAGATGACCCTGGATCAAATCAAGGCTTTTCATAGGGCACTAGTCCCTAAGGACTTGGTAGATGATTAATCTCTAGTAGATAAGGGCTAATATTATAATAAGATCTATGCTCAACCCCTTCCATCAATTAGGTGGTTCATTCCTGAGTCTTTCTCATTAATGGATATAACCACCAATGTAATAGAACAATTAATTAGCTCAAAAGCAAAGGGGTCAAAATGACCAAGGAAATAGTGAGCATCAGTGAGAAGCTATGAGAGCTTAAAGAGAAGGGAATACCACCATCATCAGAAGGTTATAGCAGTGAAACCCTCCTAGAATATGCAGATAGGTTGATGGTCTCCCACAAGAGAAAGCAAAATTTAAATGCCAAGGGAAGATAATCAAGAAACCAAGAATAGCAATAGATTAGACAATAATGATTTCATCTGAAGACACTGTTGCTATTGAAACACCAATAGTTTCTACTCCTCTCTCGATCATACTATCTACTCCCATATCTATTATAGTCCCTTTTCATATCTCTATCATTCCATCAATTTCAACACCTCCTCTTCCTATCTCCACTCCACTTTCACCTCAAGAAATTGCCCCCTCCATTTCCACCATCTCCTTTGTGCCAGCAACTCCATTATCAATAGTTCAATCAACTTAATTAGACACTCAAGTTTCACTTCCACCTCCCTCCATAATTTCACTCCCTTCCTCTATAGTTCCTTCCATCTCATCTCTAATCACCACCTCTAGCCCATTAATAACTAACATCACACAATAATATATAACCATGGATTTAGTCATCCTGACTACAATCTCACTGGCCATCCCAACCATTGGAACAACTACTACTTCATTTTCATCTCCCTTCACCTTTCCTATTTCATCAACCCTAAGTTTCCCCACAACACTAATTGATTCATTCATGGCTCTAGATTCCACACTCCCATAGGTTTCCCTTCTTCAACTCCATGTGCTTACCCCTCCATTAGTGTCATTGTCATATCCCACACCCACAAAAAACACATCCACTTCCACTACACCCATTCCTCCCATTTCTACAATAACCCTAACCCCCACAAAGGTGGTAGAGATGAAGCAAGTCATTGATACAAATGTGGCCATTCAACCCATAGATGGGGAAGAGATTGGTAAAACATAAAATAAAGATTCAAGGGCTATAATAGTAATAGACTCAACACTTGTCACCATAAGCACCAGTGCATCATCTTCAGCTACAGATTCACAAATGGTAGTGTAAGGGAAATAGGATGCCACTCTTAGTTGGCTACTATAGATAGTGGGGAAGAAATGGAAGCAGATGGTGTCCCTGAGCACAATGGATTTTGGCCTTGTAGATGCATTTAATAAATCAAAGGTAACTCCCAAAACCATAATAAGGATATTATATGATTTAGCAGGGGAGAATTATGTAGAGATTTTAGTCCCCCTATAAGACAAACAAAAATAAGATCTAGTGGCGGGGGATTACCAAATATCAAAGGTTCACCTTCGTCATCCTACAAGAGAGGGATTGAAACATGATGTTCATTCTATCATTAACTCTCTTTTTGATAAAATGGATAGTGACAAGGTCACTAAAAATGAATTAAATAATAAGGTTGACCAATTGATGATTGAATTAAATAAGTTCATTGATCTCGATGCTCAACCAACATAATTTGTTACTCAGTCATAAACCAAGAAACACTTGATGCAGTGATAGAGATTAGAAACATGGGAAGGGATATAAAGGATTGGGAAGAAAAACTTATCTCAAAGGGAAATAAATTTATTAAATTAGTAATGGATTACTACAAAGCCCTAAAGGATGTGCGTGCAACTTTGAGAGAACAAATAAGCAAGTATCAAGAAGAGATAGAAAGATTGAACCTTTTCTATCCAAAGTTGATAGTTGTTGATACAACTAAAAATGATATCCTCATTATGGAAAAGATACTAAAAATGATACAGAGCATGAGGAATTGGGTAGTGTAGATCAGTTCATATTAAGAATAAGAATACTCATGGAGAGTACCAATAAAGCTAAGGTTATACATGACAAGGTTACAAATATGCTCTATGACATTAAAATCATCAAGACCAAATATTTTTAGCATAGGAAGTTTGAGACAAGTTCAAAGGAGTGATTGAATGAGATTCAGCATGAGACACCACATTCAGCTTGAGCTCCATCTACCATTTTATCAAGTACCATAATACATTAGATAAAATGGGGAAAGAGACTTAAGAATACAGAGCTACAAAAAGAGAACTCTTTGATAAAATTATGAAATGTGAAATAATCCACCTATACTCTTTTGGTCCCAATGAAGATCGTATCTTGGAGATCTTCAACAGTTTTGATACGTATATTAAAAATACACAGGCTAAAAAGGATAAAGAGTCTTTAGAATTTTTGGTCGTAGATTAACTCTTTCCATCAAAAAACATTCTATATATTGTATTTCCTTGTAAAAAATATTGTAAAGTTTTAGATTGTAAATTGCAACTACCATTTTGATATCTCTTTTTGAGAAAGAGCCACATGTTAAGGTGTGGAGCTAAAAGCTTCACCTAAGGCAAACAGGGAGGTTTTCAGAGTATGCAGTCATAGGCATCGACAGGCCACAACTGACATCGGTCAGTGGACGTGTAGAAGAAAACCGACATCGATAGGAATCGGCTGGCATCAGTTGCCTCCAGTTAGACAGGGACTGATGTCGGTCGCCTGTGGCGGTCAGAACTACTGTTGACAAACAGTCAGTTAAGTGAACACATTATTTGCATGATAAAGACCAGTTTGAGTCTTTGAGCTGCTTGTCTAATTATTGTATGCATGAGATCTATATAATAGACTCATGGGCTGTATTGTTAGGTGTTGAACTTGCAGAATCCAAGTGTGGAGCTTGGAGAGTTCTTCCCATGGTGGAATCAAGTAGGATTCCCCATGTATGTAAGATTAGGTTTGATATGTAGGTTGTTGCAGTATCATGGAGGAGATCTACATGTGATAAGTAAGATCAGGTTGGTCTGCAGGGATGTGTGTATGCGAGGGTCAAATAGAGATCAGCGGGGGAGCAGGATCCAAGGTGACAACAATACATTAGGAGCAGGATCATGGTGAGATCTACTTGGAGTAATGGTTCGTACTCGATTATACAGATGTGTAATGAGGTGAACAACAGCTTGTGTTAGCTGTGTGTTGTGACCTATGAGAGAAGATTACTCAAGTGGGAAGATTACTTGGAGCCCTTGAGGAGGAAGCCTCACAGAGGTGGAAGATGAGTGTGATCTCTTTATTGTAATTTCCCTTGTAATGAGTTGAATACAATTATGGTTTGCCTCTCATATTCTGTGTGTTTTCTCATTGATAGTTATTTGTTCTTCTATGTAATTTTGCATGTTTAATTGCTTATACATTGGTAATCATGTGTGCTCTTAAATCTGACAAGTTGTGTCAGAGCTTTGGAGAGTTTCGGTCCTATCAAATGGTATCAGATCCTGGTTGTAGGTTCAAGAGTTTGATACCTATCAAATGGTATCAGAGCGAGGTTGGACGTTCTCAGAGTGAGTTTGACTAACAAATGTCCTAGATCTGTTAAGTGTTGTTGATTACAGGTTACTCACAGGGGTTGTTGTTTGAGTGGGAGTATAGCAATGGCAGAAGAAGGTAAGCTGAGAATGAAGAAATTGAGGCACAAGATTAACACCACAAGGAGTGTGGTGGGTTGTCTTCAAGTGGGATCTTGAAGAGGAATACAAGCCAGGATGCAGATTGGATAGAGTACTGGTTTAGGTATAGGTGCAGCTGTTTATCTCCAAGTGGGAGATTGTTAAGGTGTGGAGCTAAAAGCTTCACCTAAGGCAAACAGGGAGGTTTTTGGAGTATGCAGTCGCTGGCATCGATAGGCCACAACCGACATCGGTTAGTGGAAGTGCAAAAGAAAACCAACATCGGTAGGAATCAGCTAGCATTGGTCGCCTCCAGTTAGACAGGGACCGACGTCAGTCGCATGTGGTGGTCAGAACTGCTATTGACGAATGGTCAATTAAGTGAACGCGTTGTTTGCATGATAAAGACCAGTTTGAGTCTTTGAGTCATTTGTCTAATTATTGTATGCATGAGATCTATATAATAGACTCATGGGCTGTATTGTTAGGTGTTGAACTTGCAGAATCCAAGTGTGGAGCTTGGAGAGTTC
The DNA here is from genome assembly GCA_037957365.1 of Torreya grandis. Classification (NCBI taxonomy): domain Eukaryota; kingdom Viridiplantae; phylum Streptophyta; class Pinopsida; order Cupressales; family Taxaceae; genus Torreya; species Torreya grandis. The sequence continues at coordinate 1,288,686 of JARHVA010003226.1, forward strand.
TTCCCATGGTGGAATCAAGTAGGATTCCCCATGTATGTAAGATCAGGTTTGATATGCAGGTTGTTGCAGTATCATGGAGGATATCTACATGTGATAAGTAAGATCAGGTTGGTCTGCAAGGATGTGTGTATGCGAGGGTCAAACAAAGATCGGCAGGGGAGCAGGATCCAAGGTGACAGCAATACATCAGGAGCAGGATCATGGTGAGATCTACTTGGAGTACCAGTTCGTACTCGATTGTACAGATGTGCAATGAGGTGAACAATAGCTTGTGTTAGCTATGTGTTGTGACCTATGAGAGAAGATTACTCGGGTGGGAAGATTACTTGGAGCCCTTGAGGAGGAAGCCTCATAAAGGTGGAAGAAGAGTGTGATCTCTTTATTGTAATTTTCCTTGTAATGAGTTGAATACAATTGTGTGTTGCCTCTCATATTCTGTGTGTTTTCTCATTGATAGTTATTTGTTCTTCTATGTAATTCTACATGTTTAATTGCTTATACATTGGTAATCATGTGTGCTCTTAAATTTGACAAGTTGTGTCAGAGCTTTGGGGAGTTTTGGTCCTATCACCACATGTAATTTCCATGTTCCTTTTTAACAGGTTGAAAGTTGTAAAAAACAAACTTGTAAATTGCACTTTCCTAAATTTAACAATTCTTAGTTTCTATAATCATGAAAACACATATTATAAATTGCATTTACAATTTGTCAAAATTAGGTGACTTAAAATTTATAAAAGTCCCAATTGAAAATTACAAGTTAGGTTTTGTAAAAATAACCTAAAGTTAACTGAAATCTATCTTTTGCTCTAAGTTTGGGTTTCACTTTGATGCCTCATTGCATAGAGAAGTTTCAATAGTTGAACTAATTAAGAGGAAGGCATTGCATGAACATTCTCAAGTTTATTACATGCCTCCAATAGTTTTGATCATGCCCAGCAATTACATGTTTTTTTCCAATTGTTTACCTTGTCAGGGATGCCATAGCAGCTAAAGATCACACTCCCTTTGCATGGAGTTTTAGATATTGCATGATTTTGATTTAGGCATGGATTTTTGGTTAAATACATCTCTTCCAAGAGAATTTTTTGTATAAATATATGTAATATAGCATAGCCCATCTATATTTTTTTTGTTAGAAATATTAGTCTACATTTTGAATAAGTTATCTACATGTTGTAACTTAGAGAATGAGAATAGATTGAAGATTTATCTTTTTTGTTTGTGTTATCTTTTTGTATGCAAGGTTATTTATCAAATTTTTGGATGTTTTTATTCTTATTTGAGTCATGAAATTTCACTTGTGGTATTATTTTACCCTTTTGAAATATTATTTGATTAAAAATAAATAATCTTGTCCCTTGTATGAGAAATACCCAATATTACCTTTGGTTTCACATTTGCATGAGTTTTTGCTCCAATAAATTTTAATATATTTATTACACTATTGTGCTCATTAAAATAAAAAAGTAAAATCCACTACAAATATTTAGTGTAATCACCATTTCCAATTTTTCAATTTCATTTCTAAAACTCTTTTCCCTCAATCAAACCCTAGTTTAAAAGCAAAATCACTAAGAAGTGAAATTTCCACATGAACTGGTAGTTTGTAAATTGCACCAAATTTAGTGAAAGGAAGACATCCTTCTTCATAGGTTCACCTCAATTTTCCAAGGTCCTATAGCTTGGAGATGATCCCATTATATAATATATTTTTGCACAGTGAGTTACAACATCAAGACGGGTGCAAAATCTATGTGATAACAAATTTTTGCCAAGATAACACCTTAGCCTATGCATGGATTATAAACAAGTAGTGGTTGAAGACCCCTAAAGATTTAGCCCCAATATTTCCTAGGACCCTGGCTAGGGTAGAACTCAAAGATAAGATAGGGGACATCATTGTACTCTTACATAGACTTATAAGAAGTCAAAATGCAAAGAACTACCAAGATTGGATGTACCAGTATATCTATGTAATCCAATAGAATAAAAAATACATTCATTGGGATTAATTAATCAATGACTCCATTCATAGATAGTTGGTATAGGTTCAAACTACTAGAAAATTCTACATGACCTCCTACCTCATCTATGCTTTTGCAAAAGAGAGGGCATTTCCAAAGTTAAACACAGTGTTAGATCAGGTTAATAGAGTTTATAATTACTATCTTGATATCACTTTTGATGGAAGTAAGAAACAATTTAGGAGATTTAATGATGCCTTTATCTACCGCATCATAACTATATTTAAACAAAAACTAAGGAAGATAAGGTTTTTTTATGTTGTAATGATAGAGATTACAAATTGGGAATATTAGTTCATCCAATTCCCCACATTTTCCTATATTAGAGTTGGTGGTTTTAGTGGGTTCCTTACACCCTTCCTAGATATGTCAGTGATAAGTGGTCCCTAATGGAACTTGTAGCACAACTAGTGAAAACCCATAAGTTCTTGTCAAGTAGGCATAAAATAGGCATAGACTTCCCTACCAATATAGGGAGATACACATGCCCTTCCTTATCCAAGGTTAAATGTGCAGAGGAAAAAATGAATGAGATGACTTTGAGAACAATCAAGATTAGGCCACTTTATGATGTTATAGGTTTTGTTTCTAGTTTATTGGGTTCCTTATTTACTCACATTCACTTTTATGAAGATTATTAGGAGGACATGCAAGATGAGGAAGAGGTTAGGTCGAGATATTATTCTAGGATGACCCTAGAACATAATAGGAACTATGACATTATACCAGTTCCAAATGAGTTGAAATATGAGGAAAAACTAGTGCATAGGGTTTATTATGATAATAATATCTACCTTTAACCCCTTCCTTAAGTCAGGTGGTTTACACCTGAATCATTTTCTTTACTAGACAAGACTACCCCAATCATCAATAAGACTTTAAATTGGTTAAGAAGGGGGTAAATATAACAAAAGAGAGATTGAACATCATGGATAGGTTCAATAAGGTAAAGGATGAAGGGGTAGAGTCAAAAGAAATAGAGGGTTCCAAAAGTGGCACCCAAGCATATCAGGTAGTGGGACAAGTCATCTCATATAAAGGGAAGCAAAAATAGAAGATCAAAAGGGCTACTTATAGCACTCAAGTGCCATTAACCCAATAACTTGACCAAGCACTACTATTTTTTATAGGGGACTCAACTAGTGTAACCCCTCCTCTTGTTTCTACCATCCAACTTGTGCAAGTAATTACTCCCCCATCTATCCCACTAGTATAAGTGATCCCCTTGGCAATGATCCAATCAATATAGTTAGTTATCCCAACTCTATCCTCACCTTCCTCTTCCACAATCACTTTTACCTCATCCCCTATATCTACTACCACCACATTGATCACCAACACCACCCAAAAAAAAAATATCGACTCAGTCATTTTGACTATAGTCCCACTATCTACCACAACCACTAGGTTGATAATAATTCCATCTTCATATTCTATCACACTACCCACTTCTTCTAATTTGGCCATTCCAACCACACTTTTAAATTCTTTTATTTCCTTGGGAACCATCTTTCAATAAGTTCCCTTGTTACCCATCCAAGTATCCTCACCTTCTCTCACTCTCACTTTAACCCAAACTCCCACCAAGGAGGTGGAGATAGATAATCCCTCTGATACAACTATGTCTAGTTTACCCACCAATGGGGTAGAGATATTCAAATCATCATCTAAATACTCAATGGCAATATTAGTGGTAGATACAACATTTGTTATAGTAATTACTAGTGTGGTATATTTATTCATAGATTCATAGGTAATAGTGGTTGTTGGGATAGGACATGATTCATTGGAAGCCACTCCTAGTTGGCTTGCACAATAAATGTCTAAGAAGAGGAAGCAAATGATATCTCCTAAGACCCTAGATTTTGGTCTATTGAAAGTGTATAAATGACCAAAGAGAGGTCCCAAGACTATTTATAGAGTCTCTTATGATGCAATATGGGATAAGTATGTAGAGATAGCAGTTCCCCCACCTGACAAATAGAAATGGACTGAAACATGATGTCCAAACAAGCAGAAGTTATCTCTTCAAAAAAATGGATAATGACAAGTTCAACAAGGATGAGTTAAAGAATAAGGTAGAGAATTTGAAGGTTACCTTGAGGAAGGTCATAGACCTAACACATCCACTTAAACTGACCTAGCCAACTCAATCCCCCCTTAATTCCTTGATAAAGATATATTTGATATAATAATAGAGATTAGCACAATGGGCAAAGCTATAAAGAATTGGGTTGAAGAAATAGTCACCAAAGGGAACAAGGTGATAGGGTTAGTAATGGATTATTATAAAACACTAAAGGATGACCTTGTAACTCTGAAGGTAGAAATAAACAAATATGAGGAAGAAGTTGAAAGGCTAAAGCTCTACTCTCCCAAGTTGCAAGCCATTGAGCAAATAAAGAGCAACATCCTCATGTCCAACAAGATACTCAAAAATCCTTTAGAACATGATGATATAAAGAGGGAAGCTAAGTTCAGAGTTAGAATACTTAATGAAAGTATTGATAAGGCCAAAAGCACAAGTGATAAGTCCACGAATGCAATATATGACATCAAAGATTCAATTTGTAAATTTTCATGAAAGGTAAAAAATTAACAATTTAAACCTCTTCCTATTTAGGTTGTCCAGGATAAATTCAAGGAGGTGATTAAGAGGGAGTCAACACATGACATAATTCTCAATTTAGATTCCATCCACTAGTTTATCAAGTACCACAATACACTTGATCAGATGGGCAAAGATATCTAAATCTATAGAGCTTCTTCTAGATAATTATCTGAGGTAATGGTAGATGTGACATATGTGATGTTTACACAATTGGTCCCGATGAAGAGTGTCTAAAAAAAATATTCGGTAGCTTTGATGCTTACATTGAGAAAATACAAGCAGAAGAGGATAAGGAATCCTCTGATGTCACTGTCATTGATTAATTATTTAATTATTTAAGAAGAATGCATTCTGTAAATTATAAATTTTTTAAGCTACATTGAAAAGTTATAAAGTTATAAGTTGTAAATTATAACTATTATTTTGACAGCTCTTAACTTTTAGTTGAAAAAATGCAACTTGTATTTTTCACTTTTATTTTTGACAAGTTGAATGACTTAAAATTTGTAAAATCTCACATTGTAATTTGCACATCCCTTTTTATCAAGTGACTTATAAGTTGCAAAAGTCTCAATACAATTTACAAGTTAGGTTTTGCAAGTTATGTTTTAAAATATTCAAATATTAAAAAAAACATGCATCTTTGTTAAGAGATTTACCAAGTCATGAAGTTTCATTTTAGCACCCCATTTCTTGGTGAGAGACTTTTTCAACTGAGCTCAAGGAGAGGTGGTTCAAATGGAAGACTCTAAGAACATCGCCCAATAACTTTTAGAGTCCTCTTCTTCCTTCTACTCCATCAAAGATGACTCTTCAAGCTGAAAATGAGGACATTTGTATGAGTACTCCATGATTTCTTGATCTAGGAGTAGGTGTCAAAGTTTTGGACTTTTTATCTCTCAAGAGAGTAAGTGTTTTATATAAATATGGGTCTCCTACATAGCCCATGGATCTTTTTACTAAGAGATAAATTTTTCTACTTTTGAAAAGTTCATCTACATGTTATAACTTGAAGAATATCAATATATTGAGGTCTTGCCTTCATTATTTTGTGTCATCCTTGTGTATGTACAAATTTTGTTACATTTGTGAATGATATAAGTCTTATTTCATTCATATAAGATCATTTGTGGTATTTATCTTGCCCTTTTGAAATCTTGTTGAGGAAAATTTGAGAACTTTGTTCCTTATTTGATAAAATATCCATTATTACCTTTGATTTCATACTCATGTAAGCTTGTGTTTCGAGAAATTTTAGTATATTACTGTTCAAACTGTGATCAATCAAATTAAGCAATAATTTACACTAAAACCCTTTGGTGTATCACCATTTATAGTTTTTAAATTCCTTCAAAACTCTTTTCCTTACAAATAAAACCCTAGTTAGGAGCAAAATCACAAAGAAGCTATAGTTAGAAGTGAATAGGTCATGTATCAATTGCACTAAGCTTTGTGAAAGGAATTCAGTCTTCTCTAGAGGTTCACCTCAATTCACTAAGGTCCAAAAAATTAGAGATGATCTCATTGTGTCATTATATTCCTATGCACTACAACTCCTACAAAACATAGTGGGTGCAAAATATAATTGATAATAGAATATACGCATGTTTATTATTCTTCCTATTGGGATCCTTCTAATGTTGCCTATGGTAGATTGGAAAAGCTTCTAATATATTTCCTCGGGGATAATTACCAAGGGCATAAAGGATTTCATAGAGTTTTTTGGGATATTTGTTATCAACCTAAAGAAGCAAGTGGTCTAGGTCTCCTATATATTAAGCTTTAATGTCTTGCTCTTAGCATTAAATAGGTTATTCAAGGATGGGAAGGTGACGAAGCCTAGAATAAATTGCTTCGTCACTATATCTCTTAGTGGATTCCTTGTGACAGGCATGCATGGCAAGGCCTTAGGCTACATACTCTTATCATTACCCTTGTTCTTGTTAAAATTAATGGTACTTTTGTCATTCAAATAATTTAGAAATCTTGGGAGAAACTCAAACCCTATCTCATTTAGATAGGGGAGGGTTTCAGGAATGGTCTTTTCCTAAATTTTCATTCCATTTGGTAGTCTTCTTGTCTAAATTTGATAATGTTCCATTTTTTTTGGTCCCTGGGATCAAAGGCTTAAGGTTGTTCAAAAAAAGTGTGAAAAACATTAGGGATATTTTTTGTAAAGCAAGCCATTTTTGGTTTCCTTAGTAGTAGGTTCAAAATAAATTTAAATTAAATAATGCAAATTTTGAGTCTATCACAAAGATTCAAGGCTACATACTTGATGAGCATATTCATAAGATCAGAGTTAACCCCATTACTCTCTGGTGGATGGATTGGCATTGGCCTACAGTCGCTCCTTTTACTCATTATTCTCCTCATCTGGGCTATAATATTTTAGCTTCCCAACATATTCAAGATGATAATCTTAATCATTGATAGGACCTTTGGTCTAGTCAAGATTATTTAATACCATGTGGGCTGTTCCCATTAAGCTTTAATTTTATTTGGTGTATTCTCTATCAGGGTTTGCTTGTGGGTGACTAGATTAAGCACATGGGGGTTTCAAATCCCATTGCCTTAGCATGTCATCAACCTAAGATAATTAAACATTTTTTATGTTTATGCTCCCACACTCAAAATGTGTGGTAATGGATTTATACCCTCTTTCATCTATTTAGAACTAAGTTATTTTACATGGAAAATGGCTCTCTTGGGGTCTCCACCCTTATTTATATAAGATACAATAGATTTTGGTAGATTTTTTGTGTTAATATTATTTTTCAAATCTAGAAAGCTAGAAATTATGGTTTTTTTAATCATGAGGAAATGAAACGTAGTTTCTCTATTACTAACATAGTTATTGTCATTTCCATTGTTACTTTCTAAATTCAAAATCAGACTAACAAAATTCACCTAGAACTTAACCACCTCTAGTGGTTACTTGATCACTGGGAGAATGCCCCATGTGTGGTTAGCCAAAAGCCTCTAGAGCTTCTACGTCTATGGTCAGCTTCTCATGGGCGAGGGTGTGGTATGTGTCAGTAGCATTTCAGGAACATGCACATGTTCCTCTCTCCTCGTCAATCACCCCCTCGCTAGTCATCTCCATGGTGTGAATAGCCTCATAGATCTACTAGAGGTGGAGGTGAAGGAAGCCAATGGGACCCTCCCCCACAAGATAAATATTCATAGTTGGATCCTGTTATTTTCCCTAATAGACATAATGAAGACAATAATAAACTTCAATAAAATGTTGGTTTGGATCCTTTACCTTTGGAGGGGATGGGGTGATAAGCCACAGGATCCACCTCCTCTTCTACCTCCTCCAACCCCCATGTTCATTGTTGAATAATAATTGTTATCTTTATTTGCATGTGTTTTTATGTGTGAATTTTTGGTTGTTACACACATTTGATAGTTTGATATGATTTTTTTTTGAGTGGTCATTTTTTACCCTCTACTGGATTTGATCTTTCCCAAGGGTTTCTTACCTCAATTTGATTGTGCTTATAAGATGTGACTTTTTCCACCCATTTTTTTTGTATGACTAATATTGTAGAATTACTTATTTATATTAATATGAATACACTCTTATATATATATATATATATATATATATATATATATATATATATATATATATATATATATAATTAAAACATTTAATATTTATAAAGACATTATTTACATATGAAATTTTTATGTATTATATAAATATAAGGTTTAGTTTAATAGTTGTGTCTGCAACTTAATACATTTGGATATATAAAAACATTTAATATCTGCTTCTGCAACTCAAAATTGCTAATTCTAAAATTTAATAAGTTTTGGCATATTGGGACATCCAAAATATTTGGATTTAATAAGACATTTGGGATATACGTTAAGAAGACAAGCTATCCAAGACATATGTTGACAAAAAAATAATAATAATAATAATGAAAAACACATTCCAACTAGATCACAATGACATTTTAAAATATGGCAATGCAATCAATTTTTGAATTATTTCAATGGAACCTAATTTTTTTTAGAACCGTACGTGCTACATTTGCAAATTCTATATCCAAACCCTTTCACTTGTAACGTTCTCTATCTTATTCTCTCTTTTTGAAATCAAAATTCATAAAGTTGTCTCATATTTAAAGATAGAAGTCTACAAGTGTACAAAATGGTAATTAATTTCTATTAATGTCTACCAACAACTTCCCTTCTCACATATTTGCATTTTCTATGAAGTCTCCAAACAAGATATCCGATATACAATTTTGGATTTTGATCTTATGCCATCGGGATCTACAAATTTGATTTGCCCAAATGACAAATGCCACCTCAATTTGGTCAATGCATTTTCAGTGGTTGAGTTTTCATGGTCATTTCACCTACATGCATCATGCTTCAAGGCATTAAGGATCTAAAATCACATTGGGGGGCTGAATTTATTCACTTGGATAGTTTCTTCCTAAATAAAATTGTTATCCAACATTCTGTATGAAATATATAAAATTTCAATGCCATGTATTACCACAAAGATCCAAAAATTAAAGCAAGTATAACCATATAGCCAGTGAGAACCAAGAGGACCATTACTTTCCAAACTTGATAAAATGTTGAAGGATGTCATACCATTTTTCTCTTACAAATTTAAGTTTGAACAATAATATATCCTGCATAATTACAAGAGTAGTATCAATAATCACATATTGTTGTGGGGTAGATATATGTGCCCCTATGCATCCACCCTTATATAAAATTGAATTCCCTCTTGCATCATTGTAGATAACATGGTCTTGCCAAGCTACTATAGGCACACATAAATTTATCCCCATTACATATGAAGGAACGTAGGGCACATAGACATCAAGTACCACTTAAAACTGAAAAACGTATCCTTACTAGTTCAAAATTTTGAAAATTTTAGATGCTTCTAAGTGTATAACAGTAATACAATCTTTCATAAAGACTTGGTCATGAGAAAATTGGAAGCACATATCCTTGTGAATTGTCGTGAAGTTGTTATAGATGAAACAAACACCAAATTGTCTTAAGAATCAAATCATGCCAAAAGAGACATTTATTAGCATGGAACTTGAAGTGCTTCAAATGCATCTTTACAAATTATTACTTGTAAAGTTATTATCAAACATCAACTACCTACATAAGATTAGGAGTCATTGAGTGAATTTGATTGAAGTAAAGGAGGTCGTATTGATGGAACTTGTTCACCTTCTTTTTTTAACTAAAAAGGGTAAAAATATTATTAATAAAACTAGAAAAAACAAATTTACATAAGGTTATCCTGGTCAATCAGCTGGTCAAGCTTCTGGGAAAATTCTAGAGGCAGCAGCCTATGTTCTGACACGTTCCAAGGGGGTCCATGCTCAGAAGCCCATTTGGCCAAGCAGTCAACCACCTTGTTCCATTCATGGGGAATATACCGAAAGGAAACAGAGTCTAAAGAAGTACAGAGTTGAAGGATCTAAAGTGCCACTCTAGCCAAATGCCAGTCAGTAGTCTCAAAATTTTGATCATTAAACATGTTAATAACAACCTGTGAGTCAAATTCACAAATGATTCTATTCCATCTGAGAGCAACATTGTTGGATAGCTACTAAAATTGCAAGAGCTTCCATGAAGTTATTAGTATACCAACCCTTGTGAATAGAGAAGAAAAAAATCACCTGACTAGATCTGTCACAGCCCACCCCACCTATCCCAGTAGGTCTAAGGTTCCCATGAGATGAACCATCGGTGTTGATTTTAAGCCAGCCAGTCTCAGGGGGATACCACCGACCCGTCCTATCAACAGGATGCTTCATCTAACCATGGGCATGCATTGTAGTGAGAGGGGCAGGTGGATAACCCCAGGGGGTAGCAGGGGCCAAGCGCGCATACACCTTGGCATCAGTCAAACTCAAGTCTATCACTAGGTCGCATTTAGCATGAAGTGTTTCTAAAAGAGAACTTAGAATTCTCCCCCATAAGATGCTAATCTCAGTTTTGATACCTTGGAAAATCTTCCTGTTCCTCTCTAGCCACAGCTGCCACAAGATGAAAGATGGGCTAATCCACCACACGACTTGGAGAAAAGAAGCTTGAGAGGGGGGATGACCCAAGTGGTCCTAGAATTCTGCCAAAGAAGAAACGTGCCAACACGGGGAGTCCCAAACATCCCACTAGAAGTGCCAAATTAGTTTGGCAAAAGGACACTAAAAGAAAAGATGGGAGACAGACTCCCCACTGCTACAGCAAAGAACACACATGGAGGGCCCCTAAAAACCATGTTTGCAAAGATTATCCCAAGTGAGACATCTATTGTGAACTAACACCCAAAGAAAGAAATTACACTTGGGCCAAGAGTAGTTGTTCCAAACTTTGCTCCCCCAAGGGACCACCACCTCACCAAGGAGATGTTTAGTCAAGGCAAGGTATCTGGCAGAAACAGAATACTTCCCTGAGGGGTTTCCTCCCCAGGCCAGAACATCATGCTCCTGCAAGGAACTACATTCCCTAGAGTCCAATATCAAAGATAACTCCTTCTGATCCTCAATAGAGCCTCTCAGAGGCCAGTCTAAGGAATTCTTCCATCTATAACTCCCTGTAGTGCCCAATCTGACAACCTCCTTATAATGATCCACCATATTCCAGCTAACATCAAGCATAGCATCACAGAGTAGCTGTAGATGTGGATGAGAGGATAAGAGAGGGGAATGCCCATCCCAAGAGTAGCTCCAAAAAAGAGTGTCTATTCCCTTGTTGCAGATCCAAAAAAGGCTACGCTTCACTAGCTGAGCGCCTCACTTGAGGGTTTTCCAAACCATCGACCCTCTTCCCTCAAGGGGAATTCTAGGAATATCCTCAGACCTCTCCCTGAGGTAGTATTTAAAGGCCAAAATGCGGGCCTAGAGTTGGGCAGGATGGGAACACTAGCACGAATAGAGTTTGGTGGCAAGAGCCTGACTGCACAGAATTACAGAGCGTAGTCCAAGGCCAACTTCCTTTTTTGGCTGACAAATGGTTTCCCAGTTAAGCAGGCTCCATTTGGTGTTAAGGAGATTGCCACTCCACAAAAATTGGCAAGAAAGAGCATCGAATTCCTTCAGGAAGTATCCAGGGGCAGCCTGCACCATACTGCGATAAATGGGGAGGGCTTGAATCATCGATTGCAAGAGTGTCACCCTGCCGGCAGTGGAAAGCCATCTGTGTGTCTAGTGGTTAACTTTCTATCTAAGTTTGTCCAGCATCCTCTGCCAGAAGAGCCTTGGTTGTCTTCCAACCACAATAGGGACACCAAGGTAGGTAAGAGGAAGAGATTGTGTCTGAAACCTCAAGATGGCCATAATCCTCTACTAAATAGGCTCGGGGGTGTTAAAAACACAATAGAGGATTTGTGGTCATTAATCATCTATCTAGAAGCTGCCATATAAGTGTCCAGAATGAGCTGAAAAGCTTCAGCTTCCTGAATTTAGGCTCTCCCCACCAGGGAAGTATCATCCACAAATTGGAGGTGGGACAAAGTGGGTAATCTATTTCCCCACCGCCAACCCTGTAACATATGTTGAGAAGCCCAGAGCTTAATAAGACACCCAAGGCCTTCTGCCAAAATAATAAATAAATATGAAGAAAGAGGGTCTCCCTGACGAAGTCCTCTAGAGGTGCCAAAAATCTCAGAGGGAGCGCCATTGATAAGGATCGAGAAAGAGGGGGTCGTAACACAGCTAAGCACCCAACTAATCCAATCGTGATTAAAGCCGAAAGCCTGAAGGACTTTATGTAGGAAGCCCCAGCTGACTCTGTCATATGCCTTAGCCATATCAAGCTTGACAAACATAGCACGGTCCTGGGAAATACTCATAGAATGAATAACCTTAGATGCTATAACTACTCCATCTATAATCTGCTTACCAGCAACAAATCTTCCTTGCTCCTCAGAGATGAGCTTGGGGAAGTAGATTTTAAGCCTTTTCACAATCAGTTTAGTGATAATCTTGTAGACCACATTGCAAAGAGCAATAGGTCTAAAATATTCTAACTGGTTAGCTTGTTCGCACTTTGGGATGAGCACCAAAAAAGTAGCATTCAGGGCCCAGAGCATTTCTTTGTTGGAGTAGGACTCCTAGATCACCCTCAAAAGATCATGATTGATGACATCCCAAAATGCCTAAAAAAATTCCATAGGGAATCCATCTAGTCCCAGAGCCTTACCTTTCTTCATGCCAAAGACCACTCCCTCCAGCTCTGACATACTAATAGGCCACATAAGGAAGGCATTCATTCCTGGAGACATAATAGGGGGAATGCAAGATAAAATAGTACCTTCAGCAAGCTCGTCTGGAGGAGTATCATTTGAGAATAGAGCAGAATAAAACCGTATAGCTTCCTTGGATATGTCTTGGGAGGATGTCAAGCTTCTACCATCTGAAGTAACCAAGGGGGAGATGAAGCACCTGTTACGGTGATCCTAGACAGAGTTATGGAAGAAAGCTATGTTCTTATTGCCCTCCTGAAGCCAGTCAACATGAGCTTTTTGTTCCCAATAAATCTCTTTGTGAAGATCCCATTCTACCAATTCTATAGAGGCTTGAAGCTCAGCCACACGCAGGGCTTCAAACAATCCAAAGTCCTGAATCTGTCTGGTGATGGCGTCCAGCTGGTCTTGCACCCTTCTCTTCCTAGTATGGAGATTACCAAAACAGTGTAGATTCCAATACTTTAATCTCCTTTTCACATACTAGAGCTTCTTAGCAAATACAAACATAGCTGTACCATAATTTGGTGTCCCTTATTGCCACCAGCCTGACATTAAATCTTGAAGGGAAGCATCATGAAGCCACATCAGCTGAAATTTGAAAAGTGGTCGGTTAAGAGCAGCAATATATCTCATAGAGAGCATGATAGGCCAATGGTCAGACCCCCGCCAATCAAGAATATCAGAGGAGAGAGAGAATGAACTAGAGCACCAATAGCATGAAACTAAAAATCTATCCAGATGTTTCGACATGGCCTTATCTCCCATCTTACGATTATTCCATGTGAAAATGCCATTGAGGGGTTTAACATCCAAAAGATGTAACCGATCAATATTTTGCCGAAATAGTTCCATAGAAGGACCCAACCAAGCTAGACTGCCACTCTTCTCCTCCAGGCTGAGGATAGAGTTAAAGTCCCCAGCTACAACCCAGGGCAAGAAGGGCTGGCAGCTTCGTACATAATGAATATGGTCCCAAAGCTTGAGCTGACCTGGAAGATCCACTGGGGCATATACATTAGTGACTAGAATCATCTCGCCAATCTCCAAGGATGAAGCAACCATAGAGAGGGCTGAGATACAGGATAGCCAAAGGTGTAGACACCAGAATCGTGTCTACTCCTTGGTCGACTCCCTCTTGGTCCCTTTCAAACTTCACCATGCCTAACCTATGTTTTATTAATTTAAAATACCTATTTTAAATTAATAATTCCCCCTTGACACATCACCCTTGACACCTCACCCCATCTTGGATACCTCTCCTTGGATGCCTTCATCACCCCATGCCAAATCTTAATTACTTAGACCTCATTTCAACCCCTCCGCTAACCTCTTGCACTCATTTAAACCCACCTTTGACCATTCAACCATTAAAATTAGACCTGGCAATTGGAAGAATGGGCAAAAGGCTATTTTTAGCCCTTTTTCCTATTCTTTGGTTGCCGACATCAGTCAATAGTTGGCTGACATCAGCGGTATCGCTGATGTGGTTGCCTTAAAACTGCATTATGTGCCTAGAATATTGATCTTCCCCTTACACCTAGAATGCAAATCTTCTTCCCCAGCCCCTAGAATGTGAACCCTATTGCATCAAGAATCTGACCCCTCTCTCTCTCTCTCTCTCCCAAACACACACCAAGCATCACAGGCTACAAGAGCTCACATTGCAGGAAGTCTTCTACATTAGCTGCATCAACAACAAGTCTTTTACACTCCTTCAATAGGCAAGAGCTAAGTATGCTTCATTTATTTCATTTCAGTAATCTAGAAATGCATTAGCAGTTAGCCCTTATTCAGCACTTCTTAACATCATCAACCAGACCACAACCCAACCTGTTCTTCCTAGAGAGGCTGAAAAGCCTTCCCTCATCCTTATCTCCTTTTTCACCCCTGTCCTCTATTTTGTCCCTTTTTCAGCCACACTCTCTGCCCTGTAAACCCAGCACAAGCCATCAAACTCCCACAGACCTCCCAGGCCATTCTGATTGACCACAAATAGACCGGGTACTCATCCACAGCCCCATTGCCCCTACCGATGTTGGCAACCTAACTGACGCCAGTAACCTGACAAACTGATGCCGACAGAACCACCAACATCGGCAACTATGGAAACTAACAGTAGAATATAGGTACGCATTATCTCTATTTCTTTTGTTTAGTCTTTCACCATTTCTCTTTCTAGCAACATTCTTTTATCAACTAGTGGATTGTCATCCCTCAAGGAAGTCTTTGCACTTTTGGGACTGAACTTTGTCTGGCAATCCACCATATATCCATCTAACATCTTCCTTATTTGAGTCTTTCTTATCTACGGGTGTCATCCTCCACAGCCAAAGAGGAGCTCCTTCAATCGTCTGGATACAGTACGTAAACTTCATCCGAGTATCATCTAACCCCTGACCATTATCATAGTTTCTTTCATCTTCTAAATGTAAAAAGAAAAAAATAGTTGGAAACATTTTAGTATGTCCGGTGGGACCCTAGGGTCTTCCTTGGGTTCATTTCTTTTAAAACAAACTTTCATATAGGTGCATTAGGTTCTCTCCTTGCATCCTTCTTCTATCTCTTTCTTTCGAAAAGACACTATTAGTACAAGTTAAAAAGAATCTTTCTTTTTCTTGTCATTTCTTTCTTGCATTAGAGTAGTGAAATTTATGCTCTTAACCTTTTCCTCACTTGTCTACATCTGAACACATTTCAATTTGGGCTTAAAATCTATTGCATCTCATTTTCTGCTTGAAATGCATATTTAGTCCACTCATCTAGTAATTAAAATGCATTATGAATAAAGCATAGTCCACTTATGTTACACATCCAGACCACATTCACAAAATCAAACATCTAAACATACCTGAGACAAGGCCCGACTAGGATTTCATCACCTAGTAGATACCTTACCCTTCCTATCAATCCTACATGGACTTCACTACCAAGGGGAGAGCCCACTTTGTTATCTAGCAGAGTATAAACTCTAGGGGAAGTATATACTAGCTAAGCGACCCAGCTTATCTTTGGGTTCGTGAAGTGAGGGGAGATAGCTCCTTAGCACCAGGCCACATACGGAACCTAATACAGACTCTTGAGCACCAAAACTAACCTAAAACCAACCTTAGACTGCTTCTTCTAGGACCCGTTCTAAAAGCCAACTTCCCAAACACACTCTTCTAAGGCATAAGCCAACACGACTCTAAAACTTATTCTTAGGAATTTAACGTTTAGGGTCTACTTGTCTTCATCTTCTTTTCCATTTTTATCTGGTTTTTTGAGCTATTAAGGATGTATCATCTTGCCTTGAATAGTTTTGACACATAGTCAAATCAAGACTCTTGTTGACCACCCAAGGCAACAACCACTCCCGCCTTCGCCTTCTATATCAAGTCCTCTAACGGAGTATCATTCAGAGACTGAACGAACTCCTACCCAACCAACCCCAACTCAACCCTATATTGTTCCCAAAGGGGACCAAGACTTTGAAAGTTTCCTTGACCTCAATTTCAAGGCCCTTCAACATTATCTCACGAGAAGTCAAATGCGAGACTCTTTAGGCAACCCAATTTATGGGATGCCAACCTCCTTAGTTGAGACGGCATCCATATCAACCACCTCCATAATTCAACCCATAAACACCCAGGCCATCACCTCAACTAATAACCCACCCATGACTAACCTTCAAAGTGTGGCTTCTCCTTCTGTCTCTGGGCCCACTTCCATTGGGGTTGGCCCCCTATCAACCACAGACTATTCAACAAAGCTCTACTCCATTTCAAAACCTAGTCATCTCTATCCCACCTTCTCTTACACCCATCAACACCAGGGTAGCTACTCATCCTTTGGCTAATGTCACCACCATCCAACCACCTCTGGCAACATCAAGCTTCGTTATGCCTCCTAGCCTCATGACACAACCACCCCTGGCTTCAACATCAGTCCTTATGACTAGTTACCAATATGTTGCACCTATACAAGCACAACCAACCACGTCATACACCCCTCCTAACACCTTCCAAGCACCTTACAACCTAGGGGGCACCCCACTTGCAAATCCATCAATTGATCTAATCAAAATGTTGATGGACAAAATGTCTAATCTTGAGACATCCATTTCAAGTTCAAGAAATGTTCTCTCATATGAACAAATCTGTAATGAACCCATTCATCCTTCTGTCCCAATCCGACCATATCCCAACCAGTGGGAACTTCCCAAGTTTACTCGCTTTCAAATTAAGGAAGACCCACAACAACATTTATGAGTGTTTCGACATGCTTGTTACCTTATAGCACATGATGATGCGTTATTACTATGCACATTTCCCATGTCACTTTCT
Source organism: Torreya grandis (assembly GCA_037957365.1). Lineage (NCBI taxonomy): Eukaryota > Viridiplantae > Streptophyta > Pinopsida > Cupressales > Taxaceae > Torreya > Torreya grandis. Next base: position 1,305,894 of record JARHVA010003226.1, read on the forward strand.
GGTGTTGCCCTCGATTGGTATAGCTCCCTTACCAGTCATTTTCTCTTTTCATTCACCCAACTAGCCCAACTATTTCTTGACCACTTTTCATCAACATCACCAAAAAGGTCTCCATCACAGACTTATACTCTATCAGACAATTCGATGATGAGTCAATTGCTGACTTCATTGCCCATTGGAGAGGTTTGATCAACCAACTCTCCTTTTCTTTGCCTCAACCCAAGCTCATTGAGCTCTTTTCACAGGCGTGTGCCAAACATATCTCATCTACCTTGCGGGTCCAAACATTCCACACATTTGATGAAGCTTTCACCATGGCCAAGAAGCTTGAACTTCGCACAGTCGAAGAGGACAAGGTCAAATTACATAATAACAATGCAAAATCCAATGACCCTTCTTTATCCAAACCTTCTCCTACCCACTCCAAGTCTAAAGGAGTGACAAATGCTATGGTCGTTAGGCCATCATTTTCAACAATAACCAACCAATCCCAGCCTTCAACATCAGAATATATCACAAGACAATTCCAACAACGACATGTACAGCATCAATATACTCCAATAGGAGAATCATACGTGTTCGTGTTGGATAAACTCATCAAGCAGGAGGTCCTCAATCTCCCTCAAATCTGACCACCTCAATTTGACCCCTCGCATGCCATCCCTTTAAAAACATTATCCAAGACATGTTAGACAAGGGGGATCTTATTTTAGTTAACCCTAACGCACCACCTAACCAAAACATAGACATCTTTAGATAACCTTTTCCTAACCATCCCCTAGCCAAAACAACATTCAGACCATAGCCAATGACCTTCAAGAGCATGATATACACACGGTCAACACAGTCTCTCCTTTTATACCTCTCCCACAGTTTGGAGAGGTTAGTCAACTTATTCGTCCATCATAGGTAGAAGAGCCATCTTCTCCTATTCATCCATCGCAAGTAGAAGAGCCATCTTCTCCTATTTGTCCATCACAGGTAGAAGAATCTTCTTCTCCTATTAGTCCTTCATCCACCCCACTTTCAAATGTGGGAGAGTTTACCTTGACCTCTCCCATATTGGAGGATGTTTTGATGGCACCAACGCCAGCTGTCTCACCTTCATCCTTCTTATCATCAATGGGGGATCATACTTTTCCCGCTCATCGACCACACGCAGAAGCCATGACTATTCCTACACTTTTTCCAACTAAAGAGCCCAAATCTCTAATCCCTTCTCCATCGAGAGAAGAACCATCCACATCTAAGCCTAAACCCTCACAAGTGACCGCCAAGCCAAAACAAGCTAAATTTCTTGGTGTTTTCCCCATACCGAACCTCACTCACCCACAAGTGAACATAGACCTGAACCTTGCCTCGCACAATAGTGGCCCTCACCCAAAAAATAGAACGCCACTAAGTCACATCAGAGAACTCCTCCCCCACCATCATCATTGCCCTCCATTTTGGGCCCACACCCATCCACCTTAATAGGAGTCCTTCCTACTCCAACCCCTACCAACAACAAATCACGTCCATTACTACCTTTACCTATCAAAAACATGCCTCCTCCAAAACATCTAACACCTCACAAAGGTAAATTGCCTCCATTACTCTCTCAACCTAACATGAACATGCCTCCTCTAAAACATCCAACACTTCTCACCACCAAAGTGCCATCTATGCGTGCGGCTACACCACCCACAAAAAAGGTGACATGAAACACTCTCTCACCAGCTTCTAAATAGAATTTGTCAACTTTTACTGCAACAAAGCACGCATACCCATTAGCAGGTTCCTATACTTTGCTGTTACATCAATTGTTGCAATCATCTAGCATCAGTCTCCCACCTCTTAAACCATACCAACCTCTCAGACCAAAAATTGCTTGGTTCGATCACACTCAAATCTGTGCGTATCATCACACACCTAGACATGACACTGAGTGTTGTTGTGCTCTTAAAGCTACCATTCATCATCACTTGACAAAGGACACCCTTTTCATTAAGGATCCTCTTAACAACCCTATCAACAAACCATCGACATCATCCCCTACCTCTCAAACATCCTCACTAAAATCAGGATCCCATTGTCGGACTATGGTCCCTCTACCACCTTGTCCCCCTTTATTCAAAATTAACACCATCAATGTGGCCACCAAGTCACAAACCAAGAAGGATAAAGGAAAAGAAAACGTTTCTATTCCTTGGACATATCCATCCATCAAGCCCTCTCCATGACCAAAACCCAAGATTTCAGCCTTGGGCGCATCTCAACCAACATCTTTGAAGCCAATCTGTGACTCCATGGTGAAAGAACTTCACCAACCCTCTATGAAGACATCTTTGTATGACCTCATTCCAAGCTCTCCACAACATCGTCACACCTTGATCAAGGCCTTACAAGCAGTGGTGGTCCAAACTAAAGACCCCTAACCACTGGCTGCTTTGGTCAAATCATTACCCACCATTGCCTCCATCAACAATTCTAAGATTCCTATCTTTGACCTAGAGGATTAGGATCTCACCCTCTTAAACTAAGCCTCTGAGGAGCTTTGCAAGATATATCCTTGCATCACACTCCTTGTCAAAGAAGAACTTCATCATCTTCTCTTCGTCCCTGTGACCAAAGCAACTAGGGGAATTTGAATTTCTACTGATTATCATAACATCGACCAAAGATCAACCAGACATCGACCAAACATTGACCAGACATCAACTAGACATCGACCAAACATCAACTAGACATCAACCACACCTCAACCAGACATCAACCATGCATCGACCAAACATTGACCAGACATCGACCAGACATCGACCAGCCATCAACCATGCCTTGACCAGACATCAACCATGCATCGACCAGACATTGACCAAACATTGACCAAACATCGACCAGACTTCAACCAGACCTAGACCAGACATTGACCAAACATCGACCAGACATTGACCAGACTTCGACCAGACCTAGACCAGACATTGACCAGACTTTGACCAAACATCAACCAGATATCGACCAAACATCAACCAACCAAGCATTAACCAACACGTGACCAATGTGGAAGGAAGTAAACGAGGCAAATTTGCTCCTTGTTGGCTCAGACCTTACATCATAATGCACAAGTATGGATCAGGGACTTATCATCTATCCTCTCTCGAAAGATGGCCAAAACCTAAGTCCCTTAATGCTACAACCTTTCTACTATTAATCAAGTACTCATTCACTTGATATTTACCTTGAGCTCTTCCCTTGAGCAACCCCTGTCATTGTCCTCCCCATTTATTTCAACCCTGCTTCCCTAAAGCAAACATTAGTAACCCTTTTATAAAGCATGAATGCTTTGTCCTAATAAAAGGGAGCCCTTAAAACCTCTATATTCAAGTCCATGACCAAAGTCTATTCCAAAACAAAAACATATAAAATTGGGATGCCTATTCAAAGGTCAAAAACTATAAATGCAGACTGCTCCCTCGAAGGACAGCTACATCATCATTGTTGTAGCTAATAGACTGCTCCCTTGAAGGACAGCTATTCAAATATATAAAGCAAAAATATAGACGACTCCCTCGAAGGATGGCTATGCCTAAAATCTTGCTACAAATAGTACTCGCTCACAAGCTTCCTGCATTGATCAGCTTCACATATGACCACAAAGCAAAATGACATCCCCATGTAGACTTCCCACATCGATCAGTCTACCCAAAAAAAAAAGGGCGGGGGGGGGGGGGGGGTCATGGACTTGACTTATAGTCATTCTCTGGGTCACCTATAAAAAGGGGCAAAGTTATCCTTGCTAAAAAGGGTTATGCTATCCTCCCATATCACATCACCTATTACCCCAACATACTCAAGGGATTTTTAGCTCATTTTAATGTCAAAATGATTTGATTACTTCTCTAACACAACCAATGGTCAACGACGTAATGCATGAACGGGGCTTTTATTTCCAAAAACCCTATCTATGCCATCATTATGGTCCTTGTCAATGAAAGAGCAATGCACCTTTCACTTCTTACATCTTGGTCACATACAATCCAACCAAACCAAACCAAAAAAAACCTTTTTCAGACCACTAACATTATCATATTCACACTAGTTTCTATGGAAACCAATACACATGAAAACTATCGACCAGACACAATTTATGTCAAGCATAAACCATTACTTGCTGAAGCATAAATAATCTCATTTCATTTTTAGCATACATCCATCACCGACATGGAAAATTACTAGGGATGAAAGACCACATCACCAATGTTATAGAATACACCATCACACAATTTGGAAAAGGCTATAACATCATCATACCTTCATCATTTATAACATGACCAAACCACCTATCAACCTCTTTGACTCTTTGTCTGAACTACATTGGTCTGAGGCCCTTAAAATAGGGGCTATGTAGGCAGCACTCAGATGACATGAAGTCTTCTGAGGTTAGCTTAGCCACATCCGTTTGTTCGTCTACCTGATGGACAAACCATATTACTTTTAACCATGACTTAACTTAGTCAAAACCAATCCATGACCAAACCAATATATCAACCACTATGACCCTTCCTCCCTTTGGGGAGAACTACATTGGCCTAAGGTCCTTAAAACAAGGGCTATGTAGGCAGCACTCAGATGACATGACGTCTTTTGAGGTTAGCTCGGCCACATCTGTTCGTTCCTTTACCTGATGGACAAACCATATCATCTTTAATCATGACCAATCAACCAGCCCTGACAATGTCAAAGTCACTTTTGAATCCTCATGGGGCACATTGGAGATCACATACATCTCCTTGCCCACATCAAACTACCCTTGAGATCACTTATATCTCAATCCAACACGACCAATGACCTTGGAGATCATGACTATCTCCTCCAACCATGACCACTTTTGAGATAACCTTGCCTTAGTTGTTTTTGATTATATGTAGGCTACTCCATGAATAGTTAGCGAAATTGTTTGCAACCCACATTACGACCCTCACAAGTATTGGATCATGAGCAAGTTGATCCCCACTACTTGTGACATTTTTGTGTTTTTCAAGAGCCCTTCCTGAGCCCGAGATACTTGGAACATGATGACCAATTGGAGCTACAACTTAGATTGAATAACCCGATCAACTACGACTAAATGCTGGGGCTTGATTATTTCAATTTTGGCACTCCTCAACCTTTGACTGTGACAATTTGACCTAACCATCTCGTGAAGTGGTATACATGAAATCTCAACTATTGTAGCGTTCACACTCAAACTTCAGCATACCCATCCACTCTCTATCAAATCAGCACCCAATTTCAGGTTCCCTTCCCTCGACTCCCGCTTTGAGGGGGAATACCTCATCCCATAATCAGGGCAACCTACATTCATTTTTGTCTTGTAGTTCATCAGAAAAACTAACAAAATAAAATCAACCTTATCCCACATTTGGGAAAACTTACTCCTATTTTTGTCTTGTAGTTTGTCAGAACAACTAACAAGACAAAAAAGGGCAAATGTAGACACCAGAATCATGTCTACTCCTTGGTCGACTCCCTCTTGGTCCCTTTCTAACTTCACCATGCCTAACCTATGTTTTATTAATTTAAAATACCTATTTTAAATTAATAATTCCCCCTTGACACATCACCCTTGACACCTCACCCCACCTTGGATACCTCTCCTTGGATGCCTTCATCACCCCATGCCAAATCTTAATTACTTAGACCCCATTTCAACCCCCCCGCTAACCTCTCACACTCATTTAAGCCCACCTTCAATCGTTCAACCATGACAATTAGACCTGGTAATTGGAAGAATGGGCAAAAGGCTATTTTTAGCCCTTTTTCCTATTCTTTGGCTGCCGACGTCGGTCAGTAGTCAGCTGACGTCAGCGGTATCACTGACATCAGTTACCTTAAAACTACATTCTACACTTGGAATGCTAATCTTCCCCTTGCACCTGGAATGCAAATCTTCCCCTTACACCTGGAATGCAAATCTTCTTCCCTCGACCCCTAGAATGCAAACCCTATTGCATCCAGAATCTGACCCCTCTCTCTCTCTCCCAAACACACACCAAGCATCACAGGCTACAGGAGCTCACATTGCAGGAAGTCTTCTACATCAGCCGCATCAGCAACAACTCTTCTACACTCCTTCTTCAACAGGTAAGAGCTAAGTATGCTTCCTTTATTTCATTTCAGTAATTTAGAAATGCATTAGTAGTTAGCCCCTATTCAACACTTCTTAACATCATCAACCAGACTATCAACCAGACCACAACCCAACCTATTCTTCCCAGAGAGGCTAAAAAGCCTTCCCTCATCCTTATCTCCTTTTTCACCCTGTCCTCTATTTGGTCCCTTTTTTATCCACACTCTCTGCCCTACAAACCTAGCACAAGCCATCAAACTCCCACAAACCTCCTAGGCCATTTTGATTGACCACAGACAGACCAGGTACTCGTCCACAGCCCCATTGCCCCTACCGACGTCGGCAGCCTAACCGACACCGATAACCTAACAAATCGACACTAGTAGAACCACCGACATCGGTGACTATGGAGACTAAAAGTAGAATATAGGTACGCATTATCTCTATTTCTTTTGTTTAGTCTTTCACCATTTCTCTTTCTAGCAACATTCTTTTATCAACTAGTGGATTGTCATCCCTCAAGAAAGTCTTTGCACTTCTGGGACTGAGATTTGCTTGGCAATCCACCATATATCTATCTAACATCTTCCTTGTTTGAGTCTTTCTTATCTATAGGTGTCATCCTCCACAGCCAAAGAGGAGCTCCTTCAATCATCTAGATACGGTGCACAAACTTCATCTGAGTATCATCTAACCCCTGACCATTATCATAGTTTCTTTCATCTTCTGAATGTAAAAAGCAAAAAATAGTTGGAAACAAAAGGTGTGGCACAACTCTTCTTGGATCCCAACACATAGCAAGGCCCCCCAAAGTCCCTAAGGCACCAATACCCTAGCAATGGCCGTGGAACCAAAATTTGGGGCGGCAAGTGAACAAAGAGTCAACAGAGATTTTGGTTTCCTAAATGTAGAGAATGTAAGGAGAATAATCTCTCACCAGCTTCTGAATAGCCTTTTGTCTGGGGATGCTATTCAACCCCCTCACATTCCATGATAGAATAATCATTGAGTTAAGTGAGGAAAGTGTTCATCCATGGTCCTCACCATTCCTGACTCTACCAGTAGATCTCCTGTAAGTTTAATCCTCTCTTGATCCTTTCTGTGTCCTACTTGAGAAGGTGTGGAGAGGGATGCCTTCTTGAAAGGTCTCTATGTTAAACCAAGGGTGGAAGAGGGTCCTTTTTATTTGCTAGGAACTTCCACTTCTTTTGCCAAATCTGCCCAACGTACTTCTTTTTCTTGTGTGGATGCGACCACGAGGGCATTGCCCTCTGGGTCAAAAACAGATTCTGAAGCTTGCTGAGTGGTGAAATCCTAGGAATCAAAAGGTAAATAATTCCTTCCTTCCAGCCCCTGCATCCCACACTTTTTGACTATCGAGGTACCCTCCTTTATAATCATGTTATCAAGAACTTCAAAGTGATTGAAACCTGCATTTCCTTGTCGGTCAAGATGAAAACACCTCTGGCCTTTCCCTATTGTACAGCAGTGAACTAGGGTAAAACCATCCCTTTCAAGTCCCATTGAGTCAAAATGGCCTTGCTCCGAGCTGGGGGGATTCAAGGGGGCTTTCCCTTTGGCTACGTTATTTGGCTATCCCTTTTTGCTATTGACAGGATCAGGCCGTCCATTCCTCAAACCTTCATTGTCAGTTCATGGGCCATCTGATCCCTTGAAGGTGCTTGAGCCTTTAGGTGCATGAGGGCATTGCCACTTAAGATGTCCATACTCATGACAGAAATGACACTGGAAAGGGATGGACTCATAATTTATTGGCTGAATCTAGGTGGATATGCCCAAGCATATTTTAATAGAGTATGGCAGAGGGTTGTTGTTATCAATATTAACATAGATGTGTGCATAAGAGATTACCTTCTTGTCCAGAGATTGGTGAGAAATTACAGTAGGTGTTCCAATCATGGCCCTAATCTAGTGCAGGATATCCTCTTGCCAAAATTATAGAGGCAACCTCGGAAGGTGGACCCAAATTGGGACTCATGAGGGGAGATCCTCTGCAGAGTTAAACCCAACATGCCAGGGTTTTATAAAGAGGCCAATATGATCGTAAAAGTATGGGCCGCCCTTAAAAATCCTATTTCTATCAGAAATGCAAGTGAAATTAACCATGAAATAGCTATTACCAGCTAGCATGATATCAAAATCTTCTACAATCTACCAAGACCAGTGAATCTAGGCTTCTAGAGCTGACTGGGATATACAGATTCCAAGAAACTTATAGATTAGCACATGAGAAGCCAAATATTCAACATCATCTTTAACAGTGTCTGATAGAATAACTAACACAGGTCTATCTTAGCTGTGAGGAAAGTAGCCATTAATTTTACTAATCCTACTACACTCGCCCACATAGAACGCCTCCTTTCTTGCCTCCTGTGAGCTACCACCAGGTGAAGAAAGTCCCGCTGTGGATGGTTCTGCTCCACGCAGACCACCAAAACCCTCACCCACGTCCATTAATCCACCGAATGAATATTTGAACTTGTTCATCTTCTTATACAACAAGTTAATGTGATTTTATGATAGAACACATATGTTTTCATATGTGGTAGGGTTTTAGGGCTTAGGGTGTATCAGTATTCATTTCTATTGGTAGAAAAGAGTTCAACATTTCATACAATTTTCTAAAAATTTTGCCATTATTATAACCTACAAGAAGCTCCATAATCAGTTTTTATGCACTAAATTTATTAGAGGGGATTGACCCCCCGCCCTCTCTATATTTATCTCACTATATATAGCAAAAAAAAACTCTATATAGTGTCAAGGGCCTTTCCTTGAGACACTCCCCCAATGCCCCCACCACTTCCCTATAGAACTCTTCTCCCCCATATCTATATCTAGTAGTGACTAAGATAGTCGGGGGCCAGTCTATAGTGACTAACTATGGTAGATAGAGATAGATGGGGGGTACCCCTACCCTATCTATCTCTTCTCCATCTAAAGGGGGAGGGACTCCCCCGCCCTTTTCTATATATGGTCAACTCTTTTATTTATGTTATGCCTGTGCTCAATTGCCTCCCCCTGCCCCCCTCTATATAAAAATCTAGTTCTAACTAAAGGGTAGGGTTGGGGTCAAGGAGGGTAGCTATATAGCCTCTAGATATATCTAGGGTAGGCCCATATATAGAACTAGAGGGCACTGATGGGACTAGACTATCTATAGTTATGCTCAAGAGGCTGAGCCATATATATAGGCATATCAATTTCCCCTATCTATATGCACCCCCCTCTCTATATATGGGGGAGATAGGGCCCTCACGCCGATAGTTCCCATATAGAGAAAGTGTCTGGGAGGCCAAGGGATCTATATTGGGCCCCTCACCAGATGAATATATAAGGTGCAAACCCTATATACCCCATCTATAGATAGAGGGGGTCCATATATATCCCATATATATAGAGAGGGGGCCAAAAAAAAGAAGACTCCTGCATAGCAATAGACAGATAAATAAATAATTATTATATCAAAAGAGGAGTTGTCTATGCCATCCATTGGATTGCAAATGTCTATATTGAATACGAATATCCCAATTTTGAATGATTTTGATGAAATGGATTCTCTAGTCATGACAATTTAGCCCCAAAAAAAACTTTGATTTATATGTTTGCTTACTCCCACAACATGTTATACCATGACAAGGATGTTTATATCTATGTAATTCCATTGTTTCTAATTAAAAAATAATAAATATTATTAATTTTTACAATTAAATTAGTATAATGAATAATGGTTGTGTAGCAGTTAGTCTCTAGTACTATTATATTGATGGTAATAAGATTTATTAAGATAGACCATCACTACTACAACCCTCAATAAGTTGGACATCACAGTTTTACATATAGCATTATAATTCAAGTTGAATAAGAGGAGGACCCTACAATGGTGGTTTTCATACTTCAATGTGACTTTAAATTGTAGGTGTGTATAACTGAATTGAATTGACTCTGCATATAATAGTTGTTACATTGCAGGAGGTGCATGTTGTTATGATCTTCATCAAGCCGAAAACCATCTTTTTGTTTCTGTTAACCCAATAATCCTTAATTGAAATAAACATTATTCTCATCGTTATACTTTCTTGAAAAAAATTCATGTGGTTAGCAACAAGAAGGAAAAAAATAAATAAATCTATGAAAACATGAATTCTCTTTATTGTTCTACCAAATCAGGTAAAGAAGAGGGTTTGAGGGATTAGAGGAAGACTTGTATATAGTATTTTTTCTTTCCAATCCAAATCATGGACAACCACCATTAAAGATGTCTCCAAGCTTTACAAAATTTTCTTAGCTTAATTAAAATAGTTTTATTTTATTTTACTAATGAGATAAAAGTGTGGTTGGGTAAGTTACAATGCTTCCTAGCGATTTTGCAATGTCGTTGTTGTCCTTTAGGCCTCACATGAGCAAAAAATACTTTATGACCAAAAAGCTACCAGTGACAATTAAAGTCCACCTTATGGTCCTCCAGCAAGGTTTGTTTTTTAATATAAGCTCTAAAAATTTTAATTGAGTTTATTCAACTTTATTTCAAAAGGATACTTGCTACATATCACCCTTGTGTTACTTGGTCTAAATGAACAACAAATCCATAATGGTCCTATGGCTTTCGATGACCATTAATGATCATTCCATAGCCCTAAGCAAAAAATGCATGCCTTTTAATATTTTAATTTATTTAATATTGATTTTTTTGATAGTTTAAAATTTATTCAAATATATAAATTATGTTATAAAAGGTGTAAAGTAAATTAATATTTAAAATCTAAGATCTATCAATGGTTTGGGGTGAACACAAGATCAAGAAGAGGAAAAAAATATGTAGAAATTGAGAGGAGGAGATGGAGGTAAATTATTTTTAATTTCATCTACAACTCCTCTTGAGTAGTTTTGCAAATTGATGATATTGATGATACTATTATTATGGCATAACCACTATTGAACATGTCTTTTTAATGACCATTGTATCCTCGAATATTTTTATGATGTTTTTATTTATGGTATCCAAATCATTTGTGTTGATCCTAATCATAGGACAATTGGCTACCTCAGTAAAAGCACTAGTTTTATTTTACACACCCTTATAAATTATGTCAATTAATAGTCCTGAAACATAAGCATGTTGAAATCTTTACTACAAAATGTATTGTAGTATACACTTCAATAAAGCTTAGAAAATCATATATTTCCATAAGTCCAAAATAAAATAGAATCCATTTCAAATTAGAATATTATTATAGTTATTTTTTGAGAGGGATCGAAGATTTCTAGAAGCCCATATAAAATCAAAGACAATTACAAATTATTGCAGTGATTTCTTGTGAGTGATCGACACCACGATTCTTACCAAGTTATATCTTAGTTTTTTATAAATAGGGATAAAAAAGATGGCACACATAACACATTACAGTTACCATGCAAATATTCAAACAATGTAGAGAATGTCTTTTGTAAACAACAATGAATATGCTATATTTTGCATATTGCTTCCATGTGAATTTATGGATTGTAAAAAAATAATTTAGGTAGAAATACAAAGTGTATTTGTTATTCATCTCTCAAAGGGATCAAAGATAATTAAAAAAAATAAGCATTACAATTCTCAATATAATTCACATATTAAAGGCATCTAGCCACCACACAACCCTATTTATATGAATAGTTTTTGTACCACTTTTTCTTATTAATATAGTTGGAAAAAAATTATAATCAGTTAAATAACTTACCTATTCTTTCTCTTCATTGTAGAATTGCTTTGACGACTTGAAAATGTGAGTTCATTTAAAATGGAATGGTACATTAGGTAAAAAACAATCTATCTCACATATATTTGGGTGTCCATCTTTTTTCCAATGGATTCTAATTTATAAACACTAATCATATTAGTAGTAATAATAAAACATCACTAGACCATACCATTCAAGAGATACATTATTGACACGATCATTTGTAACAAGAGTACTCTTACTCCCACACTACCTCAATAGTAAAAGAAAATCTTCCCTCAATAAGTTTTTGTAATGAAATCACTTAGATGATTCGCAAAAATAAAATAATATATGCATTTGTTACTCATCTCTCAAAGGGATCAAAGATAATTAAAAAATAAGCCTTACAATTCTCAATATAATTCACATATTAAAAGTGTCTAGCCACCACACAACCCTTTTTGTATGAATAGATTTTGTATCACTTTTTACTATTAATATAATTGTACAAAAATTCTAATCAATTAAAAAAATTGCCTATTCTTTCTCTTCATTGTAGAATTGCTTTGACGACTCGAAAATGTGAGTTCATTTAAAATGGAATGGTACATTAGGGAAAAAATAATTTATCTCACATATATTTGGGTGTCCATATTTTTTCCAATGGATTCTAATTTATAAACACTAATCATATTAGTATCAATAATAAAACATCACTAGACCATACCATTCAAAAGATACATTGTTAACACGATCATCTATAACAAGAGTAGTCCCACTCCCTCATTGCCTCAATAATAAAAGCAAAGTTTCCCTCAATAAGTTTTTGTAATTAAATTAATTAGATGATTTGCAACAATATAATAATATATCTTAGAATTAAGAATAGAATAAGCAGATCCACAATAACAATTCGTGAAAGAGCAGAATGTTTGAATATTATGACTAATCCACTTTGAGGGGACAAACTCCATAATAATGAAATAAGAACAAAAGTCATAATATGATGATAAAAAACTAACCAATATCACCTATATATATTCTACTTATCCATGGTTATTCCATAAGATGACCATACTAAGAATATAGAAGAATTATATAAGATAGCATAAAGGTATGTAAGCTATAAGTCGGCCACACATATCTCTAGACACATTATAGGTTAAGGGCATAGTGTGCACCTTCCCTTCAGAACAACATTATATTCAACATTGAATCAAAGCAAGATGTTGTTGTAGGAGCACTTCATCTTATCATGTTGCATCTTCAGAATGCACATTCTTCCATTTGATCAAATATTCCTTAATCACTCTAATCTACAGTTACTTAATGCACGTGTGAACGATATCTTCAAGCTTCAAAATGACTTAGCCTTATTCATTTAATTTAGGAAACTCAGTCTGAGTGGAAACTCTATGACCAATTACCTTCTTCATGAAAAATACATGGAATATTAGATGTATGTAAGTGGACAAGGGCAATTCCAGTTTGTAAGCCACACTATCAATTTTTTCTAAGATATGATAAGGGACATAATACTTAGGTGACAACTTGTTATCCTTTTTTTGTTTCTTCATATACATATGCTTATATGGTTGAAAATATACAAATACCTAATAACCTATGTCAAATATCCACTCACTACAGTACTGATCTGTTTGTGATTTATTCTATTTTGTTTCATTGTTAAATTTTCTTGCAAACTAGCTAGTACCACCTAGTGATGGTGAATGTGTTACTCAATAGCTCGAACCTTGGGATTCATTAACAAGGTTAAAGTGATGGATGGGGGTGATACCCATACAATGCCACAAAGGTAGACATTTTGGAAATAGTTTGAAAAGAAATGTTATACCACCATTTGGCAAGTGGCAACCAATGAACTCATTTATCTTGTTTGTCATAAACAAAACAACAAATATACCCTTATATACTTTTGTCATCCTTTTTTTGTTGCTTCATATACATCTGATTATATGGTTTCAAATGTACAAAGACATAATCACCTATGTCAAATATCCACTCACTACAGTGTTGATCTACTTGTGATTTATTCTATTTTGTTTCATTGTTAAATTTTCTTACAAACTAGCTAGTACCACCTAGTGATGGTGAATGTGTTCCTCAATATCTCAAACCTTGGGATTCATTAATAAGGTTGAATTAATGGATGGGAGTGATACTCATACAATGCCACAAAGGTAGACATTTTGGAAGAAGTTTGAAAAGAAGTGTTATACCACCATTTGGTAAGTGGCAACCAATGAACTCGTTTATCTTGTTTGTCATAAACAAAACAACAAAGATACCCTTATATACTTTTGTTGACTACCTCTATTTTTCCATTAGATTGAGGATGATAGGATGAGAAATGAGCCAACTTAGTGCCCAAACATGCAAATAAAACAATCAAAAAATTACTAGTAAATATGAGATCTAAGTCACTTACAATGATCTTTAGAGTACAATGCAATTTATGAACTGTATTGAGAAAATCAGAAGTTATTATACTCATAAAAAATGGTTGTGATAAGAAATAAAAATATCATACTTAGTGAGTTGATCCACAATTACCATGATAACATTTTCACCCTCAAATTGCATTAATCCATTAATGAAATCCATGGAAACCTCTTCCCAATGTTGGATATGGATGGATAAATGTTGTAAAAGACCTATGGTCTTAATGGTTTCACCTTTGTTTAATTGACATACCATGAATTCAACCACATATTTATATACATCCCCCTTCATTCCTTTCAAAATAAATCTTATTTTTTATGATATGTTTTCAAAAATTCAAACTGATCCCTAAGTAGAGAAGCATGAAGTTCCTATGTTTGAGGATAAAATGCTTACAGAGGTATAATTTATCTTTATACCATAACATGTTTCCCTTCCATGTAAATCTTTTAGATTCATAAAAACTCTACTAAAGATTCTAAATCAATTACTTGGTAACACTATCACTCTCCCATTCTCAGCTTGTTGCCTCTAGCCAATCTGCCTTCCACATGGTCATGGTGCATAATAATACCTCAACTAATTCATCCCATTGGGAGAAGTATCTAACACCACATTATCTTTTATTTTCTTATATACTATTTCATAATCATAGCCTAACATTTTAATCACCCATTTTTTTGTTCTTTAGATGTCAATCATTGTTCCAAAAAATATTTGAGGCTATCTTGATAAGTCTTTACTTAAAAGTGACAACCCATCAGGTAAGGTCTTCATTGATTTACTACATGCAAAATAACCATCATCTATTTTTCATAGATTAGTTTGAACCTATTTTTTCCTTTAATTAATGAATTTCAAATGCCAGTGGCCTACCTTTTTGCATGAGTACAGTCCCCATGCCATATCCTGATGTGTCACACTCCACAACAAAAGTTTTTGAAACATTGGGAGTAGCCAAAACTGGAGTTGTGCACATAGTTATTTTTAATTATTCAAAAACCTTGGTATCTAAATCAGTCCAATGGAAGGAGTATTTCTTCAATAAATAGGTGAGTGGGGCTGCAATGCTGCCATAATTTTTAATAGATATGTGATAGTAACTAGTTAGCCCTAGAAATCCTCAGAGGTTCTTGAGGGTCCTGGGACCCTGCCACTCCATCATCTCTTAGTTTTTGTAGGATCAAATTTCACTCATTCATATAAAACAAGATGACCCAATTAGTCCACATCTTGGACACAAAAAACATATTTAGAAGGTTTGGCATAAAGTTGATGTTATTCCAAAGGGTGGATGCACAAAGTTGGGGGGCAAAAAATATGACACAATAAAAAACAAAAAAAATATTTTTTGTAAAGGGTGTATGCCTTTTTTTTTTTAAATAATGAAAATGTAGAAAGGGTCAATCCCTACTCTAAAAGGTGTATGCCCTTTGGACTACAAAGGGTGTATGCCCCGTTTGGTTTTTTAAAAGGATATTGGTTTTTTACAAGGATATATGTAGTAAAATAAGTATAATTTTACATATAATTTTATATTACATTTTATATTATTATAATTTAAATTTATTTTACTAAATATAAAAAATTAGGGCCATTTTACATCTTCTAAAATTGATTATAGAGCTGTAAGAGTTACCATTTAGAAGTTAGTTTTTCAAATTCTATTCTGGTCAATACTTAGTTTTCAAAATTTTAGGATCAGAAGATAGAATGAAAAACAAGGTTTCAAATCTTGTTATGTATGTCATATATCTATATCATTGAGGATTACATGCCTACTTTACCTACTTAAGTATTCTCTACCTACTTTATCTACTTCAGTATGTCCTACCTAATTAAATAACTGAGCCATATCTTGATCTCAAGGAGTATGCCCTAGCTAAAAATACAAATGACATCTTGAGCTTTATTATTCCCTATCAGTGTTTAAGTAAGTGATCCATTTATTCAACCTGGTCTACTTCAAGGTCCTCTAGAAACTTTCTTATAATTAGGTCTCTTCCTAACCATAAACTATCTCTTGGTCTATCACAAAAGGTCTTCTAAGTATTGGTATTGAAATACTAATGACCTTATTATTTAGTATTATCAAAAAACACTTTCAATGACTTAAAACATGGTACTCAATCCTAAGACAGTAATATACCTTCAAGCAAAACCGTTCTTTGAATCCTAAAGCACTCAATTGTACATCCTCACTTCTTTGAAAAATATTATGAGGGTTTAACAAATTATTTGACTCAAGCTTCTTAATGCATGAATAAATTCAACTCAAAACTCAGATGATAACAACTCTACCCTTTATATCCATATTAGGCCAAATTTTACCTCTTAAGGACTTGATACAAAGAGTTCTAAAACTACCTTATTTTTTGGACTCATTCACAACAAAAACTCAATGAAAATATCAATACAATGATACAAGACTCATAGGTGTCTTAACATAATCTCAAAATACCAATTAGATCACCAAAGTGCCTAAGAAGTTAAGTCCTAAGCACTGTTACAGTATTGTGTATAGGCGTGTTTGGTCTTGAAAAGGTGTTATTAATCTAAGTGCATCAAAGGATTCTTATAAATATTTATTAATATGTTTGGAGACTATCTTTGAGGATGAGAAACCAATTTCCTTTATTACTTTCTTAAGAATTAGACTTCAATGGCAACTTTGCTCTTTAGGTCTGGATGGCCTGATCTGCTTACTTGAAAGGATATTGACTTGGCTTAGCTACCAAATGCTTTGAATCAATTTAATTAAGTATTCTATAGTGTTTACAAAATAACATTGGACCTTCATAATAGGTTTATACTCAATCAACAAAGTAAAACACTTGAAGTTTCTCTTGACTGAGCTTTTCTATGACTATCTACAGGCAAATCAAAAAATAGTCCTCTATATTTGTAATAACAAGGTGAGTTTGAGCATGATACCTATTGGAATACCTTATAAACATTATCTAACAACTTCCATATGATTTTTAGGAGACTTCACTAGTTTATATGCAAGTTATGGTTCTTTTTATATTAAAACCCCTATTTTAAGGTTTGACTCTACACAGAGAACCTAATATCTTCAAATTGATTATTCATACAACTTAAAGACTATTTTAAAGAACTAACACTTGGAACAGATTCTTGAATAAATCTTTCAACTTCTCTAATCTTCTAAACAAACTCATGTAACTTTTTATACATGATACAAGACACTGCAAGTGACTATAAATACATAGAAAATAGGCTTTAGAAGGTTTAATGACATGAACCTTGGATCAAGTATAAATTCTCTTTAAATGAAGTCAGATTTAATTCAAAAATGAAATAACTTTGTGAATACAATAAATTATGTAACAACACACCTTTTATTCACAAGAAAATGATTATTTTGACTACATAGACCCCTATTTTATTTTGGCAAACTGTCAACTTTGCTTGTAGTCATAAAGTTCTTCACTTTTTAAGTTTGCTCTAACCTTCAATTCCTTATTTTTTATAGTTTTAAAGTTGATCAAGTTTTTGGATATGTATTATACTTTGAATTTTTTATCTTTGCCTTAAAATCTTCTTAACAACCATGTTCTCATCTTAGAAAATGAACTTTAATTAATGGGTCTATCAATATGCATAGATGAATAGCCTGTAACATGCAACCTATAGCATATTTTTAGTAATGATATAGTCATTCATACATTACATATACATATACCTATTACTGCATATACATATGCAATAACTCATACATAACATCTTCTTGTGGTCATGATACAGTCACTCATATTGGACATGAATATAGCTAATCACCCTAGTACACTCCATTTCCACCTAAAACTTTAACCCCAAAACCAAAACCCTAAACACTAAAACTTAAACCCTAAACATTTAAACCTAAACCCTAAGCCATAAACCCTAAACCATGAACACTAAATAATATACCTAAACCCTAAACCCTAAGCCCTAAACCTTAAACCCTTAACCCTAATACATTATCCCTCAACCTAAAACTTTAATCCATAAAACCTAAATTATAGACCCTAAACATATAAATGTAAAACATGAAAACCCTATACTTTATACCCTAAACCCTAAAACCTAAACATAATCCCTTAACCCTAAACCCTAAACCATAAACCTAAAATCCTAAATCCTAAACACTAAACCATAAACCCTTAACCTTATACCCTCAATTTTAAACACTAAACCCTAAAAACAAATCAAAATCAAGAATATTAAACCCTAAATACTAAACCCTAAACCTTGACCCCTAAACTCTTAACCCTAAACTCTAATCTTGAAACCCTAAGCATTAAAACCCCAAAACATGAAAGTTTAACCCTAAACCACAAACCCATAACCATAAAACTTCAAACTCAAAAACATAAACCCTAAATCCTAAAACCATAAATCATAAACCTTCAAACCTAAATGTCAAAACCCAAACCAACCCCAAACACTAAAATATAGACCTTGAACCATAAACCCTTCACACCAAACCTTAAAAAATGAACCCTAAACCATGAACACGAAATCTAAAAACTAAACCTTAAACCTTGAATCTTAAACCTTAAAATCTAAATCTCAAATATTGAACTCTAAACCCCAATCCATTAAACCCTAAACCCTAAACACTAAAGCTTGACACCAAACCCAAAACTCTAAATCACAAGATGTAAACCCCAAACCTTGAATAATAAACCCTAAATTAAAAACTTAGGCCTTACACCCCAGACCATAATCTCTAGACCCTAAACCCTTAACCTTTAACCCAAAACCCTAACAATGAATCCCTAAAACTTTAACCCCAAACCATAAATTCCAAAACATAAGCCCTAAACTCTAAATCCTAAATCCTAAACCCAAGCCCTTACACTTAATCCCTAAACTCTTAACCCCAAGCCTAAAACAATAAGTCATAAACCTTAAACATTAACTCCTAAACTTAAAATTTTAAACCCAAAACCTAAATCCCTAAACCCTAAACCCTAAACCTAAAACCCCAAACCATAAAATCTAAACCATAAACACTAAACCCCAAATCTTAAACCCTAAGCCCTAATCTCTAAACACTAAATCCCAAACCCTAAATAGTAACACTAAATTCCAAACCCCAAATGCTCAACCAAACCCCCAAGAACAAAACCCTAAACCATACACCCTAAACCCTAAACCTTAAGTGTGAAACCATAAACCCAAAACCCTAACCCCAAATACCAATCCCCAAACCTTGAAATCTAAGCCCTTGGTCCCTTGAGTGACAAATCATAAATCCCAAAATTTTAAGCATAAAATATAAATTATAATCCCTAAATCATAATCTCTAAGCCATAACACTAAAACTTAAACCCCAAATTCTAATCCCTATACACTAAACCCTAAATTATGAATATTGAATCGTAAACCTTAAACCCTAATTTTATAAATCATATACCTCTGACCATAAATGATAATCTTGAGTTATCACCTATATAAATAAAGGAGAGGGGGCATTAGCTAAGCCATATCTTGAAAGGATAGGGGTCATTTTCACATATATAGATAAAAGACTGACTAGGGACATTCATGTAAAAGGTTTAAAGGTGGATTCAGTATGAATTCCTAAATAATTTGTGGATTTTTTAATCATTGGTTCTATCAATATGCATAAATTTCTCACCTGTAGCATTCAACCTATAGTATATATATAGTAATGATACAGTCATTCATGTTGACCATTTTTTACCCAACATGCCAAAAATCAGTCCCCTTCTATCCCTGCTGTTATAGGCCATTTCATTTTTCAATTTTCGCATAAGTCTGTTCATTTCTATGGACTCTGTAGAATTTATATGAGCTCTATATGTCTAAATCTATAGACTCTATAGGAGAAGTTTTTCTACAGACTCTACATGTTAGTCTTTTGGTGCATGAAAGATCAGTTTAGAGAGTGCTAGGTTTTTTCAAGGCTTCTTCAGGCTCTTATCTAAGGAAAAATCATGAAGAAGGTTGGCATCATTGAACTATTGAACCTAGTTTAATGTCTAGTTCAATCGCTTGGTTCAATCGGCCTTAGTTTAATGCCTGGTTCAATCAGTAGTTCAATCGGCCTTGATTCGAGCTTTGGTTCAATCGACAATTCAATCACTCCATTTCAAAGCTTGGTTCATCGCTTCAAGTCCATCACTTCAATTTCTAGGCTTGGTTCATCACTTGCTTCATGGCTTTTGGTTCAAACAAAAGAGTTCAACAGTCGCTTGAAGCATTGAACCGTTAAACTGGTTTAATGCGTTGGTTCAATGCCTTTGGTTCAAGCCTTAATTCAACTCAGTTGGTTCAACACTTTAGTGCTTAGTTCATCAGCAGTTTCAAACACTTGGTTCATTAGACAGTTCATCAGGCTTGGTTCAAAGGGCTCAGCGCATAGCATTGAACCATTGAACCAATTCAATGCTTTGGTTTAATCATTTGGTTCAATGCCAAGTTTAATGATTAAGTTCAAGTGGCAATCAGTTCAATTGCTTGGTTCAACATCATTAGATCATCAGTTTAGTTCAAGTGACTCGACACACAGCATTGAACTGTTGAACCAGTTTAACACTCCAATTTAATTAGATGGTTCAATGCCAAATTTTAATGGGCTCAGTGCGCTTCATTGAATTGTTGAACTAGTTTAATGAATTGGTTCAATCATTTGGTTCAAGGGCTTTAGTTCAGCAAGTGATTCAAAGCAAATGATTCAATGCCTTTGGTTTAACAGGCTCAACACGTAGTATTGAACTAGTTAAATTGATTGATCCATTGAACCAATTTTGGTTCAACAGATTGGTTTAATGGGTTGATTCAATGAAGTGCCCTAAAGCCAAAGGTCCAAAAGCCCTTGCAGAGGGTAGTTCAATATCCAAACACCCTTTTAGAGGGCAAGAAACATTTTAAGGACAGTCGAAGGGCACAACCAAAGGTCCAAAAGCCCTTGTGGAGGGCAGAGAGAGCTTCAAAAGGCCTGAAGGAATGCAGGGAAAGGATTTTCAAAGGGCTCAAAGGTGCAAAAAAGGTCAAAGAGTCTGTAGAAAAGTCAAAGTAGCCAATTCCTGTGGACTTTTTGTCTGCAAGAAAAAGCTTGAAACAAAAAACCCAAAGGTAAAAATCCAAAAACAAAGGACCTGATGACTTTTGCCAAGGATGGTGGCATCCCAAAGGCCATCAAATTTAAGTAGATGAACTAGTCGTTGGATGACAATCGCATGAACATCAATTTTAACGTAGTGAAGTAGCCATTGTTTTTTAATTGCCTGAGCACCAAATCATGGAAAGATCCCAAGGAATGCAGTGACCCACCAGAAGATCACCCCTGAGGGCTGAAAGAGCAGAAAGAAGACAAAGAGCAAAAATGACAAAGTAATTCAAGTGGCGAAGGGAAAGTGAGTTATTACCAGATGAGCAGCACGACCTATTTTATCCAACTGGCATTGATGAGGGGACAAACTGTGTAGTCTATTTGTAGAAAAGAGGTGCGGCCATGTTCTTACATTAATTCTTGAATGCCAAAGTTAATTTCAGTGATTGCACAACATGGTTCCAACAGGCCTCTCCTAGAGGAATGACATTAGTAACAGTGGTTTCCTCTTCCCAAAGATTAGAATGCACATGGGACACTTATAGAAAAGGGTGCCAAAATCTTTCCCAGGAAGTGCCAAGTTTCTCTTCCTCTTTCTATATATTGTAAACTTCTCTTTTGAGAAGAAATTTGCTCTCAGCCTTAAGGCAAAACTCTGCCCAAAAATCTCTCGAGCTTGTAAGGCAGAGCTCTGCCAAAATTTTTACCTTGAATCAGAACTTAGCTATTTTTACCTCCATTTTGAGTTTTGTATCTTTAGTATGTGTCTATGCCTTGATTTTGAGTTAAGTCATTTTCTTAAATACTTTTGTAGAATGATTTCAGCACGTCTAGTGCATTTTTGAGTTTCCTTTTACAAGTCTATCAAAAGTGTCCCTAGAGGAGTGTAGGTGAAGTGGATAGGCTATTGTAGTGTGTCCCAAAACACCTCTAGTAGTTATTTCCTCAATGTATCTCCATGGACCCCTGACCCACTGATGCAAAAGGTTTTCTCACTTTAGATGAAGTGTATAGGCACTTCCTTTTCATGAAAAGTGTATGTTCCGACTGGGAGGATCCATTTTTTGGTGTATCAACCTTTTTACATTTTTAGGCTTAGGTTTTGTTTTTAGCATCTCTTTCCCCCTTTTCATCCCCCCTTTTTACATTTTATTTGTTAGCAGCAGGAGAAACTAGGGCCTAAATGATACATCAGAGGGAACTAGCCCTTATCTAGAGACTATCCCCTCCAGCTTCACCAGTCCCATAGGCGAGAGGGGAGTTTCCATTGTTGCATGTGGAAGGGTGGGAGCTAAGCGTCCTGCGCCTGGGTGCAATCCACTGCGTCAATAGTTTCTGGCACACCCAATGGGACCAATTAGGATAAGTTGTGTCTAAAGAGTTAAAGAATTTGTGGTGTGTTCTTTAACTGACCAGCCTTTGGAGGCTTTTACATCAACACCAATGAAGACTCTAAGTTGAATCTACTGGTTAAACAGCTTGGTGCCATCAGAAATCACTTTTTATATGTATAATTCCTTTGCACAAGATCATGGGTCTTGTTTTCCTTCATATGACTTCGATCAGACTCAAAATATTTATAGAATTGCCTCAAGTAGCCCTCCTAGTTGCCCTTCAATGATAAGGGAAGTAGCCCTAGAGTTTGAGAAGTAGATGATGGAGATTGACAGACTGGAGGAGTAGTACGGATATCGGCAAGAGCTAATGTATAAAGAGGAGTGTTTGTTTAGGCAAACACAGGCCTTGCAATCTATGGAGGAGGAGGTAGAAAAATGGATAAATCCATTCATTCAAGGCAGTCAGCCTTATGTGCCTCATCCTATTCTGAAGAAAGCCCCCTCTTTTGCACCAAACCCTTTTTATCAGATAGCACTTGCTCACTCCAGCTCATCTGATGCATTTTCCCTCAATCCTGTGCACCTAGCTTTCCAACATCAAAGGGCATCAGAGTAACCCCCCATGGAGATCAATCTTCTCAAATCCTTGTATTATGAATCTTCCATTGGGGGAATACCATGAGCCAGCACATCCCTCTTTAAGAGACTCTTCTGGTGCATCAACAGTCTCTTCCTAGCATTCCTCAACCTCCCCAAGTTTTTTAGCATGATGTGTAGATTCCAAGTTAGAGGAGGGAATACCAGGAACCAGCCCAGAGCCTTAAAGAGGATGATGCTGGTGACTTCCAAGAAAGACTCTTTCAAGATAATCTAGCCAAGCAAATTGAATATTTAGAGGCTAAGATGAGTTTTCTATGTGAAAGAGAGATAGAACATCTAGACCTTATGGGGAGCCCCAGGACCTTGGAGAAAACATAGTTGTTGCCTATTCACAGGAGCAAAATTCTAATTTTGAGATCTTGAACTAGGAGAAAATAGTAGAATCATGGGGTGGGAAGGAGGAGAAGTAAGGTTTTTCTCAAAACCTTGAAGAAGATGAGGCTTCCCTTGCTCATGATGATGCTGGTGACTTCCAAGAAAGGCATTTCAAAGAGGATCTAGCCAGGAGAATTATAGCGTTGGAATCTAAAGAGAGATTCCTCAGCCAGTGTGTGATGGATGGTTCAGACCCAATAGCACATTCTATGTTTGAACAAACCCCACCTACACATTTCCAAGAGAGATATCAAGCCACACCTGATATTGATGAAGTGCTAGCCAAGTGGAAGGAGGAGAATCATTTGATTCTAGCTCAAGGACTGCCTCCTCTCCCACATGGTTTTCCCACTTCACCCCTTCTCAAGGATGAACCTATTCTGTAAGAGGTGAGTGAGGAGTAGAAGATCCAAGCTACAATTCCCCAAGAGGTTATCATGAGTGACAATGAAGGTAGAATCATCATGGAGGCTCCGTGTGAAGACCTCATCAGCAATGGAGAAGATGCAGGTCTTGCATATATGCAGATGTTCCAGTAATATGAGGAGGAACAAAATCATGGTGAGCTCTCTCCCCCCTTGTTCAATGAACTTCCTTGTTGATTTGATGAGAAGGACAACTACGCTAAAGATCCTGAGTTGGAGGAGGATTAGGAGGATACCTTTGAACATCTAGAGATCCTGATCATAAAGGAGGAAAAGGAGAGGTCTATCTTCCTTGAGGAAAGCCTTGAAGAAGAAATCTTTAAATAGAGAGGTGATATTCTATGGGATGAGCAATCATTTTGTGAGTCCATTTTAGACATCACCATAGTCACCCTTCTTCAAGAAGGCCAAGAGGGAGTAGAGGATGAGTCTAACAGAGTCTGTAATGAAGCAGAAGGAAACGGGTCAGACCATGATGCACTGTAAGGCAGATATACATGTCAAAGGGATAATGGTGATAAGCCAATAGCCATTGATTTCTTGGTGAAGAGCACCAGCATGAGGGACCAGCATTCAAAAAGCTTCCAAGGACAAGCAGAGCACATATATGTCAAAAGCATGTTTGAATTTGATCCACTTGAATACCAGCCAATCTAGGTGACAGGCAAGAGGAGAAGGTCACCAACTCTATTTTTCATTCAGCTACTTGCCTGGCACCATAAGTCTTCTTGCCAGGAAGGGGACTTAAGAAATTTTCCCTTTGATCTAGGAGGGCAGCAGAGGTACTTTGTTAGTTGTATATAGTAGTTTGCTTTCAGTTGTCTTTCTTATTTTCCCTAGTGCAGTTTGCACAGGTAGTGTTTTTAGCCTTGTGTGTTTCCCTTTGTGTGTGGGGTAAAAAGCTTCATGTTTTGATTCTTAGATCTTTTGGGGCTATCACTAACTTTCTTCAAAGCTGCATCTGACTCCATGCCCAATGGACTGCAAGGCAACTAGTCTTTAAGCATAATAGGCATGCTTCCCCTGGGAGTCACCAATTTGTTGACCATTTTTTGCCCAACAAGCCAAAAATCAGTCCCCTTCTATCCCTACTATTCTAGGCCATTTCAATTTTCAATTTTTACATAAGTCTATTCATTTCTATGGACTCTACAGAATTTCTATGAACTTTGTAGGTCTAAATCTATGAACTCTATAGGAGAAGTTTTTCTACAGACTCTACAGGTTAGTCTTTTGGTGCATGAAGGATCAATTCAGAGAGTGTTGGGTTTTTGCAAGGCTTCTTCAAGCTCTTATCTAAGGAAAACTCATGAATAAGGTTGGCATCATTGAACCATTAAACTCATTTTAATGCCTTGCTTCAATGCTTGGTTTAATCGCTTGGTTCAATTGGCCTCGATTTAATGCCTGGTTCAATCGATAATTTAATCAACCTTGGTTCGAGCCTTGGTTCAATCAGCAGTTCAATCACTCCATTTCAAAGCCTGGTTCATCACTTCAAGTCCATCACTTTAATTTATAGGCTTGGTTCATCACTTGCTTCATGGCTTTTGGTTCAAACAAAAGAGTTTAACAGGCTTGTTTCAATAGTCACTTGAAGCGTTGAACCGTCGAACCAGTTCAATGCATTGGTTTAATGCCTTTGGTTCAAGCCTTGGTTCAACACTTCGGTGCTTAGTTCATCAGTGGGTTTAGACACTTGGTTCATTGGGTGGTTCATTGGGCTTGATTTAAAGGGCTTGAAGCACAGTGTTGAACCATTGAACTGATTCAATGCTTTGGTTCAATCATTTGATTCAATGCCAGGTTCAATGATTAAGTTCAAGTGGCAGTCAATTCAATCACTTGGTTCAACGTCATCAAATCATCAATTTAGTTCAAGTGACTCAACACACAACATTAAACTATTGAATTGGTTCAATGTTCTAGTTCAATCAGACAGTTCAATGCCAAAGTTCAATGGGCTTAGTGTGCTTCATTGAACTATTGAACCAGTTCAATGAATTGGTTCAATCATTTGGTTTAAGGGCTTCAATTTAGCAAGTGGTTTAACTCAAATGGTTTGACACCTTTGGTTTAACAAGATAAGCATGCAGCGTTGAACCAGTTGAACCGATTGAACCATTGAACCAATTTTGGTTTAATGAATTGGTTTAATGGGTTGGTTCAATGAAGCACCCTAAAGCCAAAGGTACAAAAGCCCTTGCAGAGGGCAAGAAACATTCTAAGGATATTTGAAGGTCTAGAAGCCCTTGCAAAGGGCAGAGAGAGCTTTAAAAGGCTCGAAGGAATTTAGGGAAAGGATTTTCAAAGGGCTCAAAGGTGCAGAAAAGGTCAAAGAGCCCATAGAAAAGTCAAAGTGACCAATTCTTGTGGACTTTTTGTCCATGGGAAAAAGCTCAAAACAAAAAACCTATGGGGAAAAAGCTTGAAACAAAGGACCTGATGAATTTTTCCAAGGATGGTGACATCCTAAAGGCCTTCAAATTTAAGCAGACAAACTAGCCGTTAGATGATGGCCACGTGAACGTCAATTTTAACATAGTGAAGTAGCCATTGTTTTTGAATTGCCTGAGCACCAAATCATGGAAAGAGCCCAAGGAATGCAGTGACCCACTAGCAGATAACCCCCGAGGGCTGAAAGAGTAGGAAGAAGACAAAGAGCAAAAATGACAAAGTAATTCAAGTGGTGAAGGGAAAGTGAGTTATTGCCAGATGAGCGGTGTGACCTATTTTCTCTAGTTGGCATTGATGAGGGGACAAACTTTAGTCTATTTACAAAAAAGAGGTATGGCCATGTTCTTACATTAATGCTTGAACACCAAAGTCAATTTTGGTGATTGTACAGCATGGTTCTAGTAGGCCTCTTCTAGAGGAATGACATCAGTAATAGTGGTTTCCTCTTCCCAAGGTTTAGAATGCACATGGGCCACTTCCATAAAAGGGTGCCAAAATCTTTCCCAAGAAGTGCCAAGTTTTTCTTCCTCTTTCTATATATAGTAAAATTCTCTTTTGAAAAGAAATTTGCTCTCAGCCTTAAGGCAAAACTCTGCCCAAAAATCTCTCGGTCTTGTAAGGTAGAGCTCTGCCAAAAATTTTACCTTAAATCAAAACTTAGCTATTTTTACCTCCATTCTGAGTTTTGCATCTTTAATATGTGTCTATGCCTTGATTCTATGTTAATTCATTTTCTTAAATGCTTTTATAGAATGATTTTAGCACGTCTGGTGCATTTTTGAGTTTCTTTTTACAGGTCTATCAAAAGTGTCCCTAGAGGAGTGTAGGTGAAGTGGATAGGCTGCTACAGTGTGTCCCAAAATGCCTCTAGTAGTTATTTCCTCCCTGTATCTCCACAGACCCCTGACCCACTGATGCAGAAGGTTTTCTCACTTTTGATGAAGTGTATAGGCACTTCCTTTTGGGGAAAAGTGTATGTTCAAGCTGGGAGGATCCATTTTCTAGTGTATCACCCTTTGAACTTTTTTAGGCTTAGGTTTTATTTTTAGCATCTCTCTACCCCTTTCATCCCCCATTTTTACATTTTATTTGTTAGCAGTAGGAGAAACCAAGGCCTAAATGATACATCAAAGGGAGCTAGCCCTTATCTAGAGACTCTCCCCTCCAGCGTCACTGGTCCCACAGGTGAGAGGGGAGTTTCCATTATTACGTGTGGAAGGGCAGGAGCTAGGCATCCTACCCCCAAGTGCAATCCACTACGTCAAAAATTCATGCATTACATCTATCCCATACCTACTACTACATGTAGGTATGTTGTCACTCATACATGACATATTCTTAAATTCATGATACAGTCACTCATATCAGACATAAATGTAGCTAATCACCTTAGTACCCTCTATTTACATCTAAACCATTAACCCTAAACCCTAAACACCATAAACCTTGAATGTTAAACCCTAAAGCTAAATCTTAAATGCCATAAACCTTGAATGCTTAACCCTAATACATTATCCCTAAA
Source organism: Torreya grandis (assembly GCA_037957365.1). NCBI lineage: Eukaryota > Viridiplantae > Streptophyta > Pinopsida > Cupressales > Taxaceae > Torreya > Torreya grandis. Next base: position 1,334,055 of record JARHVA010003226.1, read on the forward strand.
ACCAAAACAATAATACCTAGACCCCAAAACCTATACCTTAAACATATAACCTTAAAACCTAGACTTTATACCCTAAACTCGAAGCCCTAAAACCTAAACTTTACGCCCTTAACCCTAAAGCCCAAACCATAAGCTTAAAATTCTAAATCCTAAATACTAAACCATAAAAACTTAACCCTATACCATCAACATTAAACACTAAAACCTAAACACAAAATTCAAAATCATGAACCTTAAACCCTAAACATTGAACCCTAACCCCAAAACCCAAAACATTGACCCCTAAACTCTTAACACTAAACCTTAATCCTGAAACCCTAATCACTAAACCCTAAACCTTGAAAGTTAAACCCTAAACCATAAACCTATAACCATAAAATCTCAAACCCAAAACAATATATCCTAAATCCTAAAATTGGATAAACCCTAAACCTAAATTATAGAGCCCAAAAAATCAACCCCAAACACGAAACTATAAACTTTGAACACTAAACCTAAAACCTAAAACCCTAAAAATGAAACCTAAATGACAAACACTAAACATACATTGTAGATACCATGCCATAGAGGAATGATGCAAGCATTGGTAATTTTGCTCAACCCCCTCTCCACTTTCCTATCATAATTCCTACACAAGTGCAAAGATTTCAATATAAAGAGAAAACATGCCATAGCAAATTTAGTGACACAAATGATAATAGTTTATACTCATGACCCACAACATTATTTGATAATAAATCATAAACATGAGAAGATCTAAAATGCTCTATCCTTTTCACTCAACCATTTGGAAATAAATGTCCAAAAGAAGGATTTTACCTCATACGAAGCAAGCACAAAGAGGCAATTTTTGATCTATCATCATTTGTCATCATCCTTCATCATTCAAAATGATTTTATTCCATGCAAGTGCAAAGAGGATATTATCTTATTTCCACCATGGAAATCATTCAATAATCTCCCTATATTAATCTATCATGACCCTACCTAATCTAATAGACATGAATGAGAAAATTCACCTTAGTACACTCCAATCAGAATAAAAGGAATCAGAACACCATTCAATATTAATCTAAAAAATAGATTATTTAATTTGAAACAAATCTCTACTAACTACTAGATTGGAACACACTTTACTAGATGAGGGATTGACTAGGGATGATGAAGGAGTTATTAGGTACAATGAGGGCCAATCATGGAATGGTTAGGGATAATAAGGGATGAGGATAGCTAAGGAGGAGGTGATTAGGGATTATTAAGGATGGTGAGGGTTGATGAGGGAGTGATTAAATATGATGAGGGAAAATGAAAGATGATGAAGGATTGAATATGGATGATAATAAATGATGGTGGTTAATGAGGGAGTTATCAGGGATGATGAGGGATGATGAGAGTGTGACTAGGGATGATGAGAGATGATAAGAGAGTGATTAGGTATGATTAGGGTTGATGAGGGAGTGTTTAGGGATGATCACTGATAATGAGGGATGATTAGGGATGACAATGGAGTTACTAGGGTTGATGAGGGTTGATGATGGATTGATTATCAATAATTAAGGCTGATGATAACCAATGAAGGAGTGATTAGGTATAATGAGGGACAATGAGAATTGGTGAGGGAGTGAATAGGGATGATAAGTGAATATGAGAGTCAATGAGATAGTGATTAGGGATGATGAGGCTCAATGAAGGAGTGTCTTATGTGAATTTGGAGTGATAGAATATGACTTTATTCTGTGACCTTGGAATAATGCATGAGATTGGAATTTAAGAATGCATGGATTCACCATCTATCTAAAATTTGTTTTAAAGTGAATGGTATCTTTATAAAATGAATTTTGAATGGTGTTTTGATTTATTCTATTTTGAATGGAGTCTATTAGGGTGACTAGATACATTCATGTCTAGAATAATTCATTGTATCATGACTACAGATGGATGTCATGTATGAGTGAATGCATACATATATGTAATAGGTATGTGATAGATGTCATGTATGAGTGAATATATTATGACTATAGGTAATTTATAAGATACATGCTATAGGGAAATCATTTATGCATATTGATGGACCCATTGATTGAAAAACCCATAAATTATTTAAGAATCCACCTTCAAGCTCAGGTATTCAATCGAGTAGGGCATACTCAAGTAGGTAAAGTAGGTATGACATACTCAATTAGGTAAAATATGGGTCATAATCAATGGTATATGTCTATGAAATATGTAATGTGATTTGTAACCTCGTTTCTCATTTTATCTTCCAATCCTAAAATTTTGAATAATAAGTATTAATCAAATTAGATTTTGAAAAACTAACTTCTAAATGGTAACTCCTAAAACTTTGGAATTGATTTCATAAGATGCAGAGTGGCCTTAATTATTATATTCAAAAAAGTAAATGTAAAGTATAAGAATACAAAATGTAATATAAACTACTTGTAAATTTATACTTATTACAGGCTTGGAGAGGCCTGAAGCCAGCTTGAAATTAGTCATGAAGTAGCCCAATTAGTTTCTAAAAACTTTAGGAGTCTTTTTCATCTTTGTCGACACATCTGATTGAGAAGCTTTTATTATTTTAAAAAAATATATATATGGGTTTGTAGAGGAGAAATTGAAGTTTTAGAATATATAAAAAAATTAATGTTAGAATATTATTTATCATTATTACTTAATTTCTACATAACATACCTCATTATGGACTATATACATATCGTAGCAAATTACCTTATAAATTTTTGAATATTAATCAAATGTTTATAAAAATTATATCTCAACAATCTACACATTGTCAACTATGTTTTACAAAAATGATTTTCATGAATTTAAGGTCAAAAATTTGTGTTCATACACTTGTAGTTTTCATTTTCCAGTTGTCTTGACTTGTAAAATTATTTAAAAATTATATATATATTGAAAAATTAATAAAAAATATACTCAAAAATCTTTGATATTTCACCTATCCATATATGAAGTTTTATACAAAAATTCATTTGTTTACTCAAAAAAATTTTGTTCATGCACATGCAATCTAATTATCCTTTCACCAAAAATGACTAACCTATTATCATAAATGCATCTAGTTTGCACACTTTTATCATCTAGGTATAGAAAAAAATTAAATATTTAGAAACTACATTCAAATGCCACAATTTATGTTCTTATGTCATTGTCAAATTCATTTTCTAAGTGTCTCTAACATTCTCTCCAAGTTCAATTATTATTATTTTAAGAAAAAATAGTGTCACTTTATACCCCCCTTTTATCCCCCATTATCCTGCATCTACTCCAAAATGGAAAGTACATGTTTCAAAAGGTCTTCCCAATTTTTGTTTTAGATGAATATATAATTAAAAAACACCCATACAAACTTTTTTTTAAATGACCTAAAAATAATACTCAACAAACTCTAAAATGTAGATGGTTAATTTTTGATGCCAAACGACATGACCATAAATTGAGAATGGCCTTCATGATTTCTGAAATTCATTTTAGGTATGTCCTCATTGTGGATTCAATTCTGATGATACCCAAATCAAAGGTCTAACTTTGTAAAATAAATAACACCATACAATTCATCTAGAAAACCATCAATAAATAAAATATGAAACTTATCTTTGATGGTGTACTTATTTAGTTTTCTATATTCTTGAGTACATCCTCAAAGTGTCATCCTTCTTTCACACCATGATCACATGGGAGGAATATCCACTTTGACTGTGTTAGATAATTCCTACCTCCAACACTCCTATACCATATTTTCAATTTCACTCTTCTAGACATAGGAATACCTTTAGGGTCTGATTTTGGGTGGTGTCCTTCCTAGAATGAGCCTCATTAGGGATGATTAGGGTCAATGAGGGAGTGTTTTATGTGAATTTGGAGTGATATAATATGACTTTATTCTATGCGACCTTGGAATAATACATGAGATTGGAATTGAAGAATGCATGGATTGACCATCTACCTAACATTTATTTTAAAGTGAATGGTAATTTTATAGAATGAATTTTGAATGGTGTTCTTATTTATTCTATTTCAAATGGAGTCTATTAGGGTGACTAGCTACATTCATGTCTAATATAAGTCATTGTCAAAAAAAAAAAAAATACGAAAACGGCCCTAGAAAGAGCTATGATACCAAATGTGAGGAACCTATATGCTAAAATATAAAAATATTAAATATATTAAAATTATATTCCTTTTATGGAAGGAATCACTCTAAATTACTTGCCACTTTGAGGGGCCTACCTCCTTTGAGCAATGCTCAATTAAAATTCTTCTTCTTGATGCATTACAATGGGCTATGCCCTCTTATTTATACTATTTTAATCTATCTCACTCTTCATTTCTATACATGTGGGGTTATTCCTCTAAATCATTACTATTCATTACTATTCATACTAATATTCAACTCCAATATATACCCATATATAGGTATATTACATTTCACCAAAAACAACATAATGGTCATCCAACACCCTTTACAAATAAGTATATGTAGACTCCTTGGTGGTTGAACCTCTATAGAAAATAAGTGTGTCACAAATCCCTTAGTAACTTTTCTAAGAATCTTCATCATCTTATGGGAACTAACCAATTGTGGAGATTTAAACCATAAGCCACATAGTTCAAAGTTCTTATTTTTTGAATGGAACCTCATGAATAGTTCTTGGAAATTCATCTTAATAGTGCCCAAAGTGGTGATCCACTCCGCTCCCAAAAAATGTCAGTTCCTCCCATGGAAATAACAAACATAATGGAATCTAACTAGTCTTTCATATCAAGCTTAATACTAGGGCATTTTATAGAACATTTGACAGTACCACCATCTACAATCATGACTTCAAATTCTAGATGTGGGTAAATGAAATAGATTAAATGAGTAGTTAACTTACTATTGATGAAGTTATGTGTACTCCCAAATTCAATTAACATGGTCACCTTTTTTTTCTTCAAGAAACCACCACCTTCAAATTTTAAGGAGCACTAATGCCTAAAAGTGTATGGTAGGAAATAGTAGATTGAGAATCTTCGAATTCATCCTCATATTCTTCCAAACCTATCCCTAAATCCTCATCTTCTTCTTCCTCCTTATTAGTGCCTTCAATGTAAGATAACTTATTTTTATCATATCAATGTCTTTTTCTAAAAAATTTATTATAAATAAAACACAAACCTTTTGCATGTTTTTCTTCAATTTACTGAGGTATCAATCTAGTAGGCTATGAAAATTATGGTGTTAGGAAGGTGCAGTCATGAACATTAGTGAAAAGTCTTTGATTGGTCAACTCTTTTTTCTTAGCCATGTGTGAAATTGGTATGGATTCAAATACATTAATGGGATGAGACATGTGAACCTTCAATTGGATGCTATCCTTGAGGCCACTTAAAAATAGGTAAGTCAAATTTTCATCGGTGATGTACACCACACGTATGGAGAGATTCTAAAATTGATGATTGTAATCCTTTATAGTCTTTTTTTGGCACAACTTGGCTAGTTGGATGAAGTAGTTTTCAGAGACATTATTGTGATATTGGATCTAAAAATCCTCAAAAAATACTAACCATGAAACTATGACACCCTTCTTTTTATTTTAAGCACACAACCAATGATAAAAAATAAAATTTTCATGTTCCAAATATAGAGAGGCCATGACCACCTTTTATGAATAGGGACTATGATGTAGATCAAATAAATTTTTAATTTAAGTAATCCATGTGATTGTATCATTACCATCAAACTTACACAGGTCCACTTTTGGTAACAAGGCTTCGTACCAAGATTGGTGTGTTGATTGTTTAGAGGAGGGGAACCAAACTAGAGTGGTGTAGGGTTATTTTGTTGAGCTAAAAAATTGGCCAATTACCTAGTTATTTTTTGCAATTTATCTCGCAAGCCATTCAAATCCCCTCAGCCATGTGAGGTCCCCTTTAACCCCATCGAGATCATCTTTCTACACCATGCCATGTAACTCTTACCTAAGTTGTTGAAATATTCAAAATAGAAGTTTCTAATTCCATGTCATCCTTGTGAGTAGTTTTAGGCATTTCTTTCCATTTCTTGTGTCCACGAGTGTTATGCCCAATATCAAAAAAAATTATATCAATAGTTGATACCATTATGATCATCTCACTGAGATGAATCCAATGACTACTAATATGCACAAGGGTGAAATATTTTGGCTTAAAAAAAGGTACTGGTATAATATACCATTGCAATCGTCTCATAGAGATGAATCCAAAGATTTTTATTATTTTTTATTTTTTGTAAAAAAATCCATGAAAACAACTATGGTGACAAAAAAAAAATCTTCCTGGATCATAGGTTATGTTTTGTTTTTACCTTCTAATGCTTAGGACACTATATCTATGAAAAAACTATGTCATATAAACTTGTCCAAATCAAAGCTCTAATACCACTTAAAATGAAATTATTTAGATGATTTTTAATAATAAAACAATATATCATAGAATTAAGAATAGAATAAGCAAATCCACAATAATAATTGGTGAAAGAGTAGAATACTTGAATATTATAACTAAGCCACTTTGAGGGGCAATGTCCACAATAATGCAATAAGAATAGAATTTGTAATTTGATGATAAAAAACTAACCAATACCTCTTATATATACTCTACTTAGCCATGGTTATTTTATAAGATGAAAATACTAACAACATAGAGAAATGCAATAAGATAATATGAAGGTATGTAAACCACAAGTTAACTACACATATCCCTTGATGTACAATAGGTTAAGGGCGTAGCAAATTTACTTTTCATCTTTATATTAAAAAAGCATAAAAATTATCAAGTTTCTATTTTTTAAACAACTTACACATGAGCCACAGTTTCCTTCAGAACCTTATCTATTGTGCTTCACCCAGGTCCAAAGATATACTTTGATTGTTTTATGTTTATCTCTCTATGTTCTTACTAAAGTATATTTTTTCAAATCAATAATATGATTTATAAATAAACTAAGGCAATATATAGATTTAAAGCTTCCAACAAGATGAGATAGAAACCAGTACTTGGCATATTACAAATGGGTGGCAAAGAAAGTGAGTTGTAAAATATGAACAAGGGATCTTAGATAGGCCTTGTTTTTGTGTTAGCTAACATCTATATAGAGTTATATAGTAGCGTACACATGTAAAATAATACCCAATCGATCCACAAACAAAGTAAGAAACTGATCCCCAGCAACCCCCTATAAGAAGATGGAATATGCATGTGTTACATCTTGTTTAACCCTTTTTGGAAATAAGGGTTAGGAGGGAATAGGATATTCAAGAGTGAATTAAACTATTTCTAAAGTAGGCCAATTAAATAATTCAATTTATGATATTCAATTTTAGTGTTGAATTATGAAAAATTCTAAATATAAAAACTATAATGCTAGATATTATTTTGATTATGTAATCATGAAGAAAAAATAATACTTAATTTATATAATGATGTGTAAATAGATATGAGGTGTACATGTATGGAAATAGGTTGTTTGATGACTAGGAACTAGTTATCAGATTTTGAAAATATTATTTATGGCTTCTTGGACACTTGCATTAACTTGTGGACACTTTCATCAATGCTAATGTTCAAATTTTGATGTAACTATCCTATACAAAATGTTTATTATATAAATATGTGACCACCTAGGTCCTTAGGGGTTTTCTGTCACCTTTTGTATGATGCATTTAGATCTTGTGCATAAGCTTTGTATCATTGTTTATAACTCAAAACCCTGGCTCTTCACCTTAAGTTAAATTACCTTGCCAAAAATCGGTTAGTGGGCTCATGGTGTCAAACTGACCTTAAAGACCCCTCTATCAATGATCATTACCTATATATCCACTACTTTGAAGAGGTCCTCATACATATGTAGTTCTCCTCTATGAGTTAGTACATGTGTGAATAATAGTGTAGAATGATATATGAGAGTTCATGAAATAATGTAGCTTGTAACTTGAAAAATGTGGCTCATGGGTTATTCTTTGAGTGTTTGAGACCTATAGTATGACTGATATACAATTAGGGATGAATAGGTAAAAATAGCTTAGTTTTACACTTTGAAATTCACTAGTATGTCTAAGCTTGAGAGGTGATTTCTTGATGTCTAAATGAATTGGATTTGACTTGTATTTATACTAGTTATTTTTAAATGTTCCTCATAAAAGGGTTAATGACATTTTTAGGCTAACTCAAACACATCAAAATATTTTCAAATATGAGTGTTTATACGGTAAGGACAAGTGTGTTGGAGTAAGAAAAGTAGCCTTGATGTTACTGTTGTATCTTAAACACAACTATCTAGGATAGAAGAACTTTAATGAGATTTTGTAACTAGTAGTGAAGGATGTATATCATATCTTAAGCATTATGTGGTTATAGGTGATCAATATAATTAGAGTAATAAATCTATACTAAGAAATAAGTAATTATACCCAATGAGCTGGAAAATGTGAGCCTTTCAATTGAAAGGAAGGTCAAAATTAATGGTAGAGCCTTGAGAGATATTTATCAAGTGTATAAGACTAGTTTAACATATAAATCCATATTTAAACATCTACATTTTACCTCACTTCAACCTAGCAATGTATAAAGTTGAAATTACTATCTTAAAATAAATAAAATAATGATGTGGTTTGTACAACACACCTTATCTTTGATTGAGCCCAATTGAATTTGATGTATGTCAATGACATGCAACCAAGAGCATGTTGTAGGTGTAATTAGTGCATATAATATGAAATTGAATAATTTAAATTTATATGAAATAAAGAGATCAAGGAAGGAGTACACATATGTGTCGATGCAATCATATTACCCCTTGGTAATTTGTCTTGATAGATATGCTTCCTATCTAAATCATTGGAGAGAGATTCAAAACTCCATGTCATCCTTGTGAGGATTTTTAGGCATTTCTTGTCCTTTCCCACATCTATGAGTGTTATTCCCAACCATACACAAACCTTAAGAGGGTTACAACCCCAAAAAACAAGTGTATCGATAGATGATACCATTGCGATCACCTCACCAAGATAAATATAATGACTATTAATGTCCACAAGGGTGAAAAATTTTGGCCTGAAAAGTGTATCGATAGAATATACCATTGCAATCCTCTCACAGAGATGAATCCAACAACTGATAATTTGCACAAGGTAAAAAAATTATAGACTTTATTCTTTGTTTTAAAAAAAAAATAGTTTTTTATTTTTTGTAAGAAAATCTATGAAAAAAGTATGGTGACGAAAAAAATTGATTCTTCTCAGAATAAAAAATGTGTTTTTTTAAACTTCTAATGCACAACACGTCAAATCTAAAAAAAATCCATAACAAAAACTTGCCTAAATCAAAGCTTTGATAAAACTTGTAATAAAATTACTTAAATGGTTCATAGCAATAGAAAAATATATCATAGAATTAAGAGTAGAATAAGCATATCCATGATAAAAATTGGTAGAAGAATATAATACTTGAATATTATGACTGAGCCACTTTAAGGGGCAACCTCCACATAAATGTAATAAGAATAGAATTTGCAATATGATGATAAAATACTAACCACTACGTCCTATATATACTCTACTTATCCATGGTTATTCCATATGCCAACCATACTAAGAACATTGATGAATACAATATGATAATATGAAGGTATGTAAACCACAAATCGGTCACACATATCCCTAGATGCACTATAGGTTAAGGGCATAGCAGAATAAAACACTTTCACCTAAGAATCTTTATTATTTACTCCCCACCTAAACATACATGAGGATGTCTAAATACATAAAGAAAATAAAAGAGAAGGAAAACATAATAAAAAATAATATTATAAACATACATATGGCAACGTGAAAAACCAAATCATTCTAACACAGAATAAACACCTAGAACTCAAAACACCTCTATCACATAAAATAACAAATAAAATTAGCTTGATGATGGAGAACAATCCTCTAATCCTCAAGAAAACTTATCTCCCTAATGTTGATGATAATTCTTTAGAATTAAATGTTTTTTCCTCCTTTTATCTTTCTGTTCAATATAATTGAAAAGCAAAAAAAAAAATCCCCAAGTCAGATTTCTCAACACTTTTTATAATGTTCAATTTGCATTAGCCCTAGGCATGCATCTTATGGGTTTCATAAATGTGGGTAAGGAGCTCATGTTCTTTCCTTTTGTTATCTCTTTTACATTGTCAATCTAGGAATTGTTCAATGTGAAATTTGAATCTCATTTATCTCTAGGTTATTTAGTTTAATTTGATTCCTTGACATTTATATGCACTAATTGAGTCCTTCATTAAGGTGGTGATTCTCCCATTCTTTATTTATTTCACATACTCTTTTCCATCTATAAATTATTGTTAATGTTATGGGTATAGGCAAGACCCTATATTGTTGATGGTGTTTTTATTTTATTAAGTATGCTTCTTCTTATGATCATAATTAAAATATATGTTTAAATAAATAGGGTTTCAAACTTAATGTTTCAATTCCCCATGTAATTAATTTGTGATTAAATAGTATGTGTCATGTGTAATATCCACTCAACTCCAACCTTTATGTTTTAAATTTCCTATGTATGTAATTTGTAATTAAAGAGTATGTGTTATGTGGGTTATCCACTTGTGAGGCAAAGTCAATCTTGACACCATGTCATAATACCAAGTTAACCAGTCAACCAAATTTGACCAAAATTCATATCTTTGAAATATAGTAAGTGATCAATAACAAAAAATCCTTTTCCATAAAGTATCTAGTTTTGAAGTCCTTTTTACTACAATGTGCCTATGTCAACCACCTTGTGATTGAGTTGACACAATTGCCCTCTTATGGAACCATGTTTCCCCTTAGAGGGTGAGTGAAGTCTATGATATGTATAATTTTTCAAGAGGTTTTGTAATAGATATAAGGTTGTGAGAAGTCAAGATGCCTCTATGAAGATTTGGAAGTGCAAGCACAGTAGTAAAAAAATATGAATAAAAGACTTCAAGAGATTGCATAAATGTTGTGAGTAATGTAGACAATGTTTGTTGTAGTGGAAGAAGATAAAAGTGTTATATTATATTAACAGTGACTAATTCACCATAGAATGTTTATTATATGTTACATATTGATTCCTTGATAAACAAACTATTTGATTATCCGTAGATATTTATAGTTGACACGTCTTATTTGGTTATATTTTGACTAAGCTTTAAGATATATGTTGTTATGGGACAATAAAATATTACTTAGGTTACATTATCACACTGTTATGAATTAGTTATAAGTATGTGTTTACTTTATGATCATGTTGATTTGTCATTTTAGCTATATTGTATGATGAATGTATATCATGACTGTTATGGTATAACTACCTGTTTTGTTGTGAGATTGATGCAGGAGAACCCATATCTCATAGTGTGTCAGAGGGAGAGAATCATCAGATAGTGTGAGATAGATGGAGACATTAAAGGATGATAGAGATCTAGTGAGAACCCTTCACACACCATAATAACTAGCACATGGTAGAATTCATTAAAAAATGGTTTGCACATGGTGTGTTTATTTCTATTTGCTTTGCAATGTCAATTTTTGTGGTTTGCCAGCATAATTTAATAAGCTTAATGAATTGGTACATTTTATCATTTAAGCTGGCAGGAACAATATTAATAAAATTAGATTTAAAATACAAATTATTGGTAACTTATGAAATTCCCATTTTAATTGCTATAGCATTTATGGATGTTAATTTAATTTCATAAAATCATGAAATTTTGACATTTAGTGTTAATATATATATATATATTAACTTGGAAAAATGAAAAAGATGGGAAAAGACAATAAAGAATTAAAAATATATATAAATGACTAAATTTAGGAAAATCTAAGGAAATTAAATATATTAAATTAAAAACTAAAACAAAACAAAACAAAATCAAAAGTGTGGAAGAGGCTACACCTATTGTATTAAGGAAAGGGATTTTTAGAAAGGGATTAACACATGAGTTTTCTAGAGTTCTAGTAAAGACGTCGAATAGAAGAGGTATAAAGGGTGAATCATAGCTAGGAGGAGAAATAGGGAAGTATAATAAAGAATTTAGTGTTAATTGCTAGGTAGGTATTGTCTTCCATTTTAACATAAGATTATAGAAAATCTTCTCTATATTGCATCTAATATCTATTAAAAACATTACAAATAGAAAACTAATTATAGTTACAAATCCAAAGTAGCATTGTGGTTAGTTGTGTTAATTATGGGGGAAAAATCTATTGAAAATATTAGCGTATAATATAGGAATAACTAATATCATATTACCACACACACACACACACATATATATATTTCTAGCTAATTTATTTGGTTACCTAATATAGTGTTCTAACTAGACGTCCAACCCATAATACCAAAAAACTATATTAGAAAACTATATTATTTGGTTACCTATATTACAAATAGAAAACTATAGTATCTATATATATTCCCAGCCTCTTGAAAGGATTAGTTGTTTATACAAACTCCTAATTAACTACTAAGTTTTTTTACATTCTTTTACTCAACCCCAAACTTTCAAGGATTCGTTATAAGTGTGGTGTCAACCTATGTTTGTTGGGTAGCATATGTATAGTGCAGTGAGACGTCATAATCATTGTTTAATGTGTTGATTAGGGAGTGAATAATTAATGGGCATAATTTATTTACTGCTAGGCATAATGGGATCATTGTACATTCATTATTTATTCCATCCTATAGTATTTATTCACTTTAATACATCTTGGGCATCACTTTTATTTAACTTACCAAATTTATTAAATAGAGAACATACTGCATATATTTTTTGATAATCTATGTTAAGTCATTGAACCTTAATGTTGTGTAAATATCTTAATTTTTGGAACCGTATCTTGTTGTAGCATCGTTGTTTTATGTAGAAAATGTATTTTGCTAAGTCATTGGGTTATGTTCCTTGATGGCATCACTTAAACCATGCTCATAGAATGTTCTAGTTTTAAGACATTTATTTATACTTATTTTTGGCATTGAATTTGATCTAGTCCATTTTACACTCAGTAAAGGGAATCACTGTGTGTTTTAGAGGAACCTAGGAAGATGGCATCATTGTACTAATCATTCCCTGCTTGTGTCTTATTTTATTAATTCATTGTAGTAATTAAATCAAGTCTCATTGAAATGTGGTTAGTTTTACCATTTAGTCAATTTATGGATAACTTTTATGAGTAATTGTGTTTATTTATAAATTACTGCCATAAGTAACATGGCGTCACCATATTGTCAAGGTTGTTTACTATAGTCAAAGGTGGGACGTTAGGATTTATATTTCCAACCAAATATACATAGCATAGCCATAATTATAAAATAAGGAAGCAATATATTTCATAAATGAAGTAAATAAATAATCTCATTATGTTGTAAAATAGATTTAACACAATGTATAAGTATGTTTGTCTATACATATGTTTTAGGATATCAATTCATAAATATGTTTCCTCAAATATGGTTTAGGATGTGTTTAGTAAAGATGATCCCTTTTCTAAATAATGATTATGTTTTATGTATGATATGGTTGTGAAACATAAAGTGAAGTATCATTTATTCTCCTATCATAAACATTTAATTTAAATATAGGAACTCTTATAGAGATTTCAAATTTGACTAAGCTTGGTTGTTAGCTCTTTTTCGTTATGTAAACGGTGAGATAATCTCATAAAATTCTCATTGGGAATATGTTTAACTATACATATTATCTGAGATTAATATATCAAGAATCTTTCAAAAGTTTAATAACACATAGGAAGGGTAAAATATCGAACAAAGTATTCATCATGATAAGTATGGGTAGCTTATCATATATAACTTGTGAGTTAAAAGCATGTGATGTAAAAATAACATTCGAATAAGCTATGGGTTGTTGAATGTGAAAACATAGGTGTTAATGTACTCTTACGATTGTAGATCCACGGGTGGAGTATTATCTATGTTAAATATTGATACATAATTAAAGTTAATGAATATGTGTATTCAAACCCCTAAAACGTAAAGCAAATTTTATTTTGGGATATCCTATTTTTTATGTGTGTTAAGTCTTATTTTACTATATCTACCAATGGATTTAAGTTTGTAGTATAAGTACATAATGAAAATGGTTGTGTTGGGTCATAAACCTAAGCTCATATCTAAAAGTATGATTTTATCTAATCATCATGTGATCAAGGGGCCAAAAATATAACCATATTAAAATAATCTTATATAAAATAAAATGAGATGTTTAAATGAATGTTATAATAAATTTATGAGTTCTTTATTTCTTTACAAATGATTGATTAGTTGTTATTTATATACACTCAGTATTGAATACTTGTGTGCAGTACACATTATGAGAGTGTTAATATGTATAAATACTTGGTTATATCTATCATATAATAGTGCATCATGATGTGTGTTTATAATTTATGCTGCTTTGAATTCTAATATGCAGTTTAACTTAGGATATACCTGGGTGGTATAATCTTATACTTGCTTGATTGTTATTATGTATGTGGATCATTTGAAGTTTTCTAATCATAAGTTAGTTATGTATTTTTATGTAGTTTTAAACTATGATAGTGTGGGATATCATAGAGTACTATAGTATACATTTATATTTTACTTGGTTGGCACATAATGTAATTGTTATGTCTAGACTCACATCTACATTTAACTAATTAAATGTATACATGTTGGTTATTACTATGAATAGTATGTTTTGTGACAATTAGTAGGACTTTATGTATGCGTGTATACAACTTTGAGAATGTAGCATATGCTAAGTTATTATATTATTGTGTCCCATGGGAATATTGACTTGCTTTGTTATGTATAGTCGTTTAAATATAAGTTTATGTTTTCATGTATCTAAGACTACTTTATATGACTGATTGTGAAAAACCAGTAGTTATGTCTTAGATTACTAGACTATGGTAATATGGGTTATTATAGGGCATAAAATATTTGAAAAATAATTGTGGTAGTTAAAATCTATAGTTATATGTATATTTACCCATGTGGTATAAACTATAGTCATTATTTCTAGTATGAGATAGAAAATAATGTAAGATTCATTCATATGTTTAACGAAATAAATGTATGCTTTGATTACTACTATATTTATCATGTTATATGATGTGTTTGATAGTAAGATATAAATTAAATGAATATTGTGGTTGAATTGTATTCGACCAATCTATATTACTAATACTGAGTAAGGAGAGATGGATTTCACTAGCTTACTAGCATCACAATGCCAGATGAAGACAATCTAATCAAGTGGTGTGTATGAATTTGATTGATCTATGGATCATTATTATTTATTATTCATAAAAATTTGAGCCAAAGTATGTTTAGTGAGACATTATCATTTCATGAGTATGATTTACATGTTTGTACGATATCTTGTAATAAAATGGCTTTTTATGATACATTGCATGCTTAGTTTAGAAATCATACAACACATAGGTACTTGTTTGTCTCTCTAGATTCCCATAACCTCAATATCTACTCATCCATGATGGAATGGTCATTATTTGGTGTGGAAAATTTCTCGTATGATGCTCTCCCTCCCCACAATAGTACTACTTATTGATATGACACTTGAGATTGTCACATATATTTGAGTTTAGGAACTATGCTTTTTGGGAGCCATGTATCTTATATATACATTGTATTAAATTATACTTATTATTTAATATTTTCATGAATATTTGTAATTACTTATTATTATAATTTGACAATGTTAGTTGTAGACTTTTATCAGTCATGGCTGAGTTAATATAATTACTTTTTATATTTGTATTTTGATGTGCTCTTATGAAATTAGAGATCAGTGATTTGTGATGTAATATGCTTGTTTGTTATTATCATGCTTTGATTTAAAGTTAATATGGTATTTTTAGATTATCTTGGTGTAATCTATTTTTGGTATGTGTTTAATTTTAAAAAAATCACATAATTCTAGTTGACCCTAGCAGGTTTGTTACATGTGGTATCAGAGTTGTGGCTCGAACTCTAGGACCTAATGATTCCAATAGTATTTTTGTGTTTTTTTTTTTCACAATCACATAATTCTAATTGACCCTAAAGGGGTTTTTACATGTAGTATCAGAGTTGTGACTTGAATTCTATGACCTAATGAGTCCACTATTATTTTTGTGTTTTTTTGTTCACCATTATGAATCTAGTGACATGAAATATTGCACTAGTACTTTGGATTTGTGGTGCCTCAGTGTAGAACCATGGTACACCATGATTGGAGTTTTGAGACTTGATAGATCATCATGTATGTCTTGGTGACTATTGTAAGTATGAGAGATTAGTGAAATGTGTGTGTGGTACATTGAGTGTGCATCTTAGGAGCAATTATACTCCATTGGAGTTGTTAAAGGGTTGGATTATCAAGTGTCTTTATGGTGATGTTTATATAATATGTTGGGTAAGTGAGTATATAATATAGTTAATGAGTCATGAAAAAGATATTTCTACCATAGTTTGATCACTTCGATCAAACACCTCGAGTATGAATACAACCTTCTTGGTAATCAAGTCACCTTCACCATTTGTGTTTTGTGTTGTGATTATTTAATAAGCATGGGATGCTTATCACTCAAATATATGTGATTTAGTTTTTGTGTCTTATATTCATAAACCCTAGTTTGGTACCACCTAGTGTGGTGGGAATTATCTTATAGTAGAGTGTTGTTTTGGTTGAGAATTCTTTTGTGTTAGTAGTCTGTTTATGGATTGGCACCTTTAAGTTATGTGATTTGATAAGAAGTGTCAACTCTCTTAGATTAAAGATGAGTTTTTATTATCTCATTCTCCTTTGACATTATTATAAGCTATCGAGAGGATTCATATTTTGTTGATGTTGAAACTTGTTTCTAAAAAGTTGTTTTGACCATATTCCTTGGAGTTCATGGGATAAATGTCTTCTAATTCTTATTGAGAGAGAGAAGTTGTGGGATTGGATAGAATGATACATCTTTGTGGTTAGTATTTTATTTTTTGCCTAGTTTTGGAGATATATTGTGATACCATACTTACAGATTTGGTAAGTAGTGATTTGGCAACACTGAGTTACGGTGTTTTATTTTTACCTTGTAAGGGTATGTAGGAATTTAATTTTTGATATGATATTTCTCTACTTTTCATTTGTGACTCTTAGAGTCACTACTTTATCCAACATGTGATTTTAGATCACGTGGAGTGGCAAACTTTGAATTTATATTAATTATAGATTAAGAATTATAATTTGATTATAATTATTATGATATTATATACCCTTGATTAGATTGATATTAATCTCTTTTGATTAAATCATGTAATTTTAAAGAGTTATTTTTGTACCTTTCATCATAATCGAGTAGGGTATAGGATGTGCAAAACATCTTGTCAATCTAGGGGTTGAAATAAACTTTTAATTTATTGCATTCTAACCAAGCAAGCAGAGAGATATTGTCTTGCTTGTTACTTTATAAGGTTGAAAGGACAATGTGATCCTTGGTCTTTGTATGTTATGTTAATTTTAACATTATTTCCTCTTAACTATGAATATAACACTATAGGTGAAGTTACGAAATATGATACTAGTTAAGTTTAGCTAGTGGCAACCTAATACAATTACAAAATGATTATATGATTTTTTTTGTATGTTGGTACATTTGAAATTATTTAAGCATTTAGTATTGATTTTTATGATCAATTAATATAGATTTGTGGTCTATTGAACCTTGTGCACTTTTTTAAGATCATTAGGTTGTGAAAACCTAAGGAAAGAGTGGTGAATTAGGAATTTGAGTACTAAATGATAGGAGTGGATCCTTTTTAGTCTCATGTTGACTTGATAATTACTAAGTTTAGATCCAACAAATGAACTTGTCAAATTAAAGATTGATATATAGACTTGTCAAATATAGTCATATGCCCATACGCATGTATAAAGTAGAACATTTATTTCTTAATTTTTTATACATTGGAAATGTAGTATTTTAAGTTCTTATTCATCATCATGCTTGTCAGGAGCTCTGTGGAGTAGTGACAGTTGTAGACACCCAAAAACCACCCCTTGACTAGTTTTCAATGTCATCTGTACTTGGGGCCTATTCTTGACCTCTGTTAGCTAAACTTCACCTAGTTACCTAATAACACACCTAGGCACCTTTCTTTAATAAACACTTTAAACATATTCTTTTAAGACCCATTTATTGTTAGGTTGTGGAGCTAAAAGCTTCACTGATGCAAATAAGGGAGGAGGTTGCTGAGTGACACAGTCACCGACATCGGTTAGGCTGACCAACGTCGGCCAGTGGTGGTTAGGAAGCAACCGACATCGGTTAGGAGTCGGCTGACATCGATCACCTCTAGGCAGACAGGGATAGACGTCGATCGCATGTGTAGTTCAGAACTGCTAGTTTCATAGACAGTTAGTTAACGAACTGATTATTTACATGTCAAAGGCCAATTATAGAAGCTACAGATCTAATTATTGTTATTAGATATCTAATTATTGTTTGCATGGGATCTATATATTAGACTCATGGGTTGTATTGTAAAGTGTGCTAGTTGAGTTGAGCAGGCCAGTTCCTTCTATGTGTGAAGAGAGCAAGGGTAGCTTCTCCTAGTTCCATAGTAGTGCCAAGTGTGGGTGCTGGTTTGGAGAATCAAGTAGGATTCTTCATGTATGCATGATCTTGGTCAACAGGTGTGTGAGACCAGGTTTGGAGATATGCATGGTAAGTAAGATCATTGATCTGCAGGTGTTTGTGTATATTTTGATCTAGGTTTGCAGGTGTTGTAGAACCAAGTTGATATGCAGTGGCAGCAAGATCAGGGAGATCACAACACAATAGGTAGCGAGATTAGGTGGGATCTACTTAGAGTACGGTGAGTACTCGGAGCAATAGAGGAAGGCAAGGTAACTCCTTCCAAGTAAGATCATTTGAGTTGCAGGTTGTTGCAATTCATGGGAGATCTACCTGGAGTATGTTTGTGTACTCAGACTTGAGTATATACTCAGTGGTACTGGCAGTAGTGATACTGACTGGTTGGAGGTGAACACTAACTCTGTGTTTGAGTTGTGTGTTGGGACTATAAGAGAGAGATAACTCTTGATTGAGAATTACTGTACACTTGAGGTGTGGGAATCCTCTGAGAGGTGTGGAGAAGAAGTGGCATCTTCTTTATTGTATTTTCTTTCTGGATGAGTATTCATACAATTGTGTATTGTCTCTCATATTTTGTGTTATTTTTGAATTCTAGTTACTTGTTACTTCTGGTTAAATTTTGCATTAAGTTGCTTATACAAAGGTAATTAATTATGTGCTCCCAGATATGTCCCTAACAATTGGTATCAGAGCCTAGTTGTAGGTTCAGTGGGTGATACCACCTAACAGTTGGTATCAGAGCTAACGTTGCAGGGAGCAAGTTTGTGTTTGATTACAGGTTACTCACAGGGGTTTTTGATTGAGTGGGAGTATAGCAATGGCAAAATAAAGTAAGCTAAGAATGGAGAAATTAAAAAGTATGAATGGTTACTTACGGTGTTATGGAAAGAAAGAGTAGGAAAAGAAATATTTTTGGTTGGTAGAAGATCAGCATGAAGGAACTGAAGAAGCAGATGTTACAGGTGTGGTTGCAAAGGATGCTCTGGGACGTTCCTTGGATAAAGTGGAATCTTGTTTTATAGATTTTGTTGCCTCTTTCCATGCAGCCTGAAATAGAGTATTTTTCCATGTTAAGGTCTTTAGAGACTTTGGAAAGATTAATTTAGAGGTTGGTGTGCCTTGTCAAAGTATTGGCAAAGGGGAAGTGGAGCTGAAATTGCAGGCGGCCAACACATGGGTGTTGAAGGTCATGCAAGTCCTGGTTCTGGAGATATGGCTAATTTCTTTAGGAAAGTTGGGTGATGAGAGATGCACAAGAACTCTCACAATAGATACACTTGAATTAGCTGGTGGTAAGAAAGTAGGTACTCTTTATCTACTTGCTTATATTACTAATTCTTCTTCTATTGCGGAGACATGGCTTTGTAGGCTTGGTTACAAGAGTAAGAAGGAGATGCATGTTCTTAAGAGGAAGTCAGATATCTTTGATAGGCTTAAAAACTGGAAAGCCTTGGTGTTTTTGGAGGAGATGATGGACAGAGACCAAGAGATAGGACTGAGTAGCTCTAAGCAGAGTAATTTGGATAGGGTTTTGATCCAAAGAGAGCTTGTAGGTAAAAATTCATCACTCACAGGCAAACATAGGTACCGGCATCGATCAAGAGGAACTGGCATCAAACAGATAGGTGCCAATGTCGGTCATGTGTAGACCAGAGCTGATGGTGTCAGGCAAGGTAAGACCAACATCAGTCAGGAGGACCGATGTCAGCAATAGGTAGACACCAGCATCGGTCAGGAAAACTAGCATCGATAGTTAGGACAGGCACATGGAATCGACGTCGATCGGATGCAGACTGTGTGGTGATTGAGGTCAGTCATTGTAACAGATTTTGGGTGGACAGCAAGCTGTCGTGGAGTCTCAAATGCCCATATGGATGACTGAAGGGTTAAGTAAGCCTCAAATTCATTGTTCCTCTTCTTTATACTCGTTGCTCACTATAGAGTAGGAAGGATCCAGAAAATAGTGGGAGCATGGCAGGAATATGATGCAGAACCAAATGGGAGATTTGGTAGGGTTGCTAGCCGGATGAAAGCACTGAAAGATGAATGGATACCTTAGTTAAATAATAGATAAAATGGATACATGAGATGGAAGGCCAGGTCATATGGTCTTGAGGTAGTTGTAGGACAGTGGTATAGGTGTGACAGGTGGATGACAAAGCATGGCTTTAGTCAATGTCAGTGTAACTATTGTGGTTTCTTTACTAGGTGGATGATGAGTTGCGACATCACCCTGTTACTGTATGTTGTGTGTTTGCTTGTTGCAGGGTCACACATGCAAGGTTGCTGAGCTAAGGTAAAGTTAGTTCAATGGTATGTCATGAGGAATTTGGAGCAAAAAAATTCTTTGGCATAAGTGTGTTCTAGAGACATGGAGATCATAGGTTGATTTTGTCTTCAAATGATTGTGTGATACCGGTTAGCATGCCGATGGTTGGACAGTTCTATGAACAGTGTCCTAATTCACATGATGAGGTTAAGTACATGCATACTAGACCTAGTTTCCCCAACAGTGGGAGCTATTAGAAAGTTTGGAGCCAATCTAGAAAGGAAGCATTGGAGGGTAGTTTAGTGGATTCTCAAGTTTTTTGAGATGGACCAGCAGTAGGTTGACATGCTATGCAGGGTCAAGTTCTTTTCTACATGTGTTTGTAGATGCAAATGCGGCAGGTTACTTGGATGATAGGAGGTTCACCACAAGTTTTGTGGTGGTTGGTCTTCAAGGTTGATCTTGAAGAGGGATACAAGCCAAGAAACAAATTAGATGGAGTACAGGTACAGGTACAGGTGCAGCTATTTATCTCCAAGTGGGAGATTGTTAGGTTATGGAGCTAAAAGCTTCACTGATGCAAACAAGGGAGGAGGTTGCTGAGTGACACAGTCACCGATGTCAGTTAGGTTGACTGACGTTAGCCAGTGGTGGTCAAGAAGCAACTGACATTGGTCAGGAGTCAGTCGACGTCGGTCACCTCCAAGCAGACAGGGACTGACGTCGGTCGCTTGTGCGGTTCAGAACTACCAATTTCATAGACAGTTAGTTAACGAACTGATTGTTTGCATGTCAAAGGCCAATTATAGAAGCTGTGGATCTAATTATTGTAATTATATGTCTAATTATTATTTTCATGGGATCTATATTTAGACTCATGGGCTATATTATAAAGTGTGCTAGTTGAGTTGAGCATGCCAGTTCCTTCTGTGTGTGAAGAGAGCAAGGGTAGCTTCTCCTAGTTCCACAGCAGTGCCAAGTGTGGGTGCTGGTTTGGAGAATCAAGTAGGATTCTTCATGTATGCATGATCTTGGTCAATAGGTGTGCGAGACCAGGTTTGGAGATCTGCATGGTAAGTAAGATCATTGATCTATAGGTGTTTGTGTATGTTTTGACTAGGTTTGCAGGTGTTGTAGAACTAAGTTGATTTGCAGTGGCAGCAAGATCAGGGAGATCACAACACAACAAGTAGTGAGATCAGGTGGGATCTACTTAGAGTATGGCGAGTACTCAGAGCAATAGAGGAAGGCAAGTTAGCTCCTTCTAAAGTAAGATCATTTGAGTTACAGGTTGTTGCAATTCATGGGAGATCTACTTAGAGCATGTTTGTGTACTCAGACTTGAGTATATACTCAGTGGTACTGGCAGTAGTGATACTAACTAGTTGGAGGTGAACACCAACTCTGTGTTAGAGTTGTGTGTTGGGACCGTAAGAGAGAGATAACTCTTTATTGAGAATTACTGTACACTTGAGGTGTGGGAATCCTCTAAGAGGTGTGGAGAAGAAGTGGCATCTTCTTTATTGTATTTTCTTTTTGGATGAGTATTAATACAATTGTGTATTGTCTCTCATATTCTATGTTATTTCTGAATTCTAGTTACTTGTTACTTCTGGTTAAATTCTGCATTAAGTTGCTTATACAAAGGTAATCAATTGTGTGCTCCCAGATATGTCCCTAACATTTACACCTTTTTACACTCAAGGTTTAACCGTCAATGGTTGGCCTAACCATTGATGGTTGGCCTAACTGTCAATGGTTAGGCCTTCACCCTTGAAAAACAAAAAATCATCTAGCTATAGGATAGGTGTGCATGGATAAAATAGAAACTTTTCTATGCGCACCTCATAGCTTTCTTACCCTTCAAATAAGCAACTTCATCCCCTCCTAACTTAGAAGCTTTCCCTCAAGCTTCCCCTCCTCACTTAGCAAGTTTGTGCTATAAATATAGGGCTCTTAGAGGAGTTACAAATCCAAAAATTTGCATCTAGGCTCTTTTGTTTTCTTTGTGAAGGCATCCAAGACCATGAATATTTGTCTATGTAACCTTTGAAGGTTTAAGTACTATTATGCCACCTAAATTTATTTTGGTTTTTGACTATCATTCACTTGGCATCATACAAGTACCCTCCTTTTATTTTTAGTGTTTTTTTTCCTCATCAAGTTTTCCCACCTTGCTCTACTCACCTACACACCACCCCTCACCTCAACTATCCATACTCTAACTCCTACCCATCAGCCATTTCATCTTCAACTCTATCTTAATTTTCAAAAAAAATCACAAGCAACCATCATCAGTTGTAAAAACCATCACTGATTACCCCAACCATCATTAGCCGGACCCAATCATCGTCGATCACCCAACCATTGACGGTCACTATCAAAAAAAAAATGGATTTTTATTTTTTCCCATTTTCACCCAATCAAACCCCTATTTTTGTTCTCAACCTATCTGGATACCCTACCCATACCCTCTGAACCTAACCTTGGTACACTTGTGCATGGTATT
Source organism: Torreya grandis (assembly GCA_037957365.1). NCBI lineage: Eukaryota > Viridiplantae > Streptophyta > Pinopsida > Cupressales > Taxaceae > Torreya > Torreya grandis. The sequence goes on from JARHVA010003226.1 coordinate 1,357,552, forward strand.
GACCCATCATGCCATATCTTCTATCAAACAGGTATATTATTTATTTTCTTGCATATTTACTTTCTTATCATTTGAATGCAAGTATATTTTTTATATTATTTTCAACTTAATTGTCTTAAAAATGGATTGACAGCCTTCTAGAAATCCTTGTGCTTCTTGGATCTAGCATATGCTAGGCAATCCACTCAACCCACCATATAACAAATCCCCTTCTAGTTTTTTTGTGATTTGTAGGTTACCCTCCCTAGCCAAAGAAGAGTTCCCACATTCATCTAGATCAACATGTATATTATACCAGGTATTCATCTAAACACTTTATTATTCACTTTCTTTTATCTAATTTCAAAACTAAGAAATGAAATAAATAAATTGAAACATTTTGGCATGCCCAATGCGACTAGTTCCCTTTCTTCCCTAATTGTTTGCTCATCAAACAAAATCCTTTATTTTGGGGCTTAAAAATTAACCATTTACATTCATTGATTGCTTTTTTATTTTAGTTCATCTAGTAACATTAGGAGGCAAAGTAATCCTATAATAACATCCACACTTGTTATCACACACAAAACTGAACCATAAAATAATTTACACATCAAAATAATAATTGAGATAAGGACTAACTAAGATTTCATCACCTGATGGAAACCTTACCCCCTCTCAGCTATCCCACATGGATTTCACCACCAAATGGAGAACTAACTCAACTCTCTAGTTGGACTCAGTATATTTTGGCTAAGCACCTGACACTCTTATCACTGCAGGATTGTAAAGTGAGGGGGTAGGCCCCAACACCAAGCCACATACTGAAGTTCAACATAGATCTTCCTTATAAGTTCCTAAACAACCTAAAACCATCCATATACTTCCTTTTTATTACCCATTTCACAATCCAACCTCCCTTATCACACTCTTTAAGGCATAAGCCAAAAGCGATTTAAAATTAATCCTAAGGTTAAAACACACTTATTAGTGTATGTATTGATTACTTTGAAATTATTTTGGGTTTGATCTATGTTTGAGTTGTGAATATCACAAGAACATTCCCTATTTTCTCATATGATGTTAATAAGATAACAAGTGAGAAATCAAAATAACCAACCACCACCTTCTTCTTCATCCGTGAATTATACCTTAGATGTTGACAAATCTCCTCATGCTTCACCTCACCATTCTCCTCCACCACCTTCTCCTCCCAGAATTCCAATCATATTTGAAGGATATCTATACTTTACCACCTTTCTTGATAATAATCTAGTTGTTTTACAATATTACCTCAACACCTTGCCTCACCATACCCCCTACTTTGGTTCCTTCTTTTGATCCTTCTCTTGGCATGCCATCCCACCTTCTAGTAGGTACCACTTCAATCCAACCATTAACTTAGGCCTCTTCCAACACCCCATCCACCCAAACTCAAACCAACCTTCCACTTCCAAACTAAACACCTCCTGTCACAACCCATGTAGGTTCAACCTTGCCATTAGTCACCTACACCCAATCTACCAAGACATTATCTTCCACTTTGACTTCTATCTCTCCTTCGGTTGTAACCAATCCCTTGACCATAGTTTCACTTCAAAACCTAGTGCTCTCCATACCTCAAAACCTTCCCCCAATTAGTACTAGGGTATCTACCCAACTTCCTCCTACCTTAACTACCAACCACATCCTTTTCTTAACAAGTGCCTATAACCACTTATTAGTATGTCCCTAACCCACAAGGGTACATACCACACTCCACCTGACCTTTTATACCAATTATCTCTTATGTGGCACCATATCAACCCCTTACTACCACCTATCAATATGTGGCTTATTCAGCACCATCTATAGCCTATTCATACATAGTCGTAAGCCAACCTCAATAGAATGTGCCCCTTAATTATGTGGCTTTTCAACCTCATCCCAATCTAATAAAAATGCTAATGGATAAAATGACTAGTTTGGAGTCATCCATCTCTACCTCAACCAACCTTTTTTCCTATGACCAAATTTATAATGAGCCTATCCACCCTTTCGTGCCCATTCATGCTTACCCTTCTCAATGGGAATTACCCAAATTTTCTAAATTCCAAGGTAAAGAGTACCCAAAATAACACTTGAGATATTTTCATCATGCTTGCTATTTGATCACTTATGATGATGCTCTCCTCCTCCAAAACTTTCTCATGTCATTATCTGAGGCTACCTTGGATTGGTATAGTACCCTTCCCACTCATTCTATATTTTCTTTCTTTCAATTGGCACAAACCTTTTTGGAACACTTTTTTTTAAACATATCTAAAAAGGTTTCCATTATCGACCTATACTCCATCAAACAATTTGAAGATGAATTCATTGTTGATTTCATTGCCAGATGGAGGGACCTCATCAATCAACTCACCTTCCCATTACTCCAACTCAAATTAATTGAATTATTCTCTTAGGGGTGTGCCAAACACATTGCTCCAAATCTCCAAGTCCAAACCTTTAGGACATTTGATGAAGCATTCACTATGGCATGCAAACTAGAAAACTAAGCTATTAATGAAGGGAAGTTGAAACTTTATAATAAAATTTCTATTTTAAAATCCACTAAATCATCCTCTACCAAGACCATGAGCCTAATAAATTCTAAATCAAAAGCATCAGCACACTCGGTTGTTCTAAAAACCACACCACCTCCAACCATCAACCAAACACCTCAAATAATAATTCCTCTAAGCACCAAAACCATACCCAAAACTAATCTCCTTCAAAACCATTTACCCCAATTGGGAATCCTATGCATTGATCTTGGATAATCTACTTAAATCCAATCTAATCCAACTTCAACCCATCAAGCCCCCTTAATAATTTGATACTTATCATCCCTTTCCTGCGTGGTACAATGAGAATGATCATTGTGATTATCATTAGGTCATTGGACATGATATCGATAGATGTAATACCTTTAAAAGCATTGTCTAATACCTGATTGATAAAGGGGAACTTGTGTTTGATAACCCAAATACTCCTTCCAACCAATCTCTTGATATTTTTTGAAAACATTTTCCAAATCATTTACCTTCGACCCAACATCAAGAAATCCAACTTGAATCCTCCAATTCACATGAGGCACATGTAATTAATGTCATCATATGTTCTCATTGCTAAAGAAGCCATCACCTCTATCACCGAAATAGAGGAATCCAACCCACCATCCATTCCTTCAGAAAACCCAATGGAAGAATTAACTACCCCTTCCTTTTCCATATATAAAACCACCATTCCATCTACCCCTCCTATGGTAGAAATACCCAAGGAGATAACCATTTCATCCACTCCTCTAATCCAAAAAATAGAAGAGCCACTTACTTCTTCGAACAACCAAACCAAGGAAATTATACCTCCACTTGAAACCATTACCCTTACCACTTCTATTATAGAACCATTTGTACCTCTTTTGGAAACTATTGCTAGAGAGACACTGCTCCTATTACAGAACCATCCATACCTCCCTTGGAAACTATTGCCACAAATACAAAACCCTCATCTACCCAATCATCACCTTTGTAACCTTCCACCAAAGATAACAATGTTGAAACCACTCCTTTTTCTCCAAAGGGTTTACACTTTGAAATTAATGATCAGGAAATAATTCCTGTTTATAAACCTTTTCTTGATTAGTTCAAAGTTTGGAATTTACCTCCTAACCTAAATTTGATAGAGCCACTTTTTGACATCAACTTGGACTTCCATATCAAAATAAAACTGAACCTTCTACTTCACTTGAGTCTACTCTCAAGCCCATTGTTACAACTTCACCAACTATCCCTCCTAAAGTCACCAAGGAACCATCTCAATTACCCCCACCTAAAATTGTCAAGTCACCCCATGCTTCTTTCATCAAGTCGATCAAAAATTTAGGGATCCTTCCTACACCTAATCCTACTCACCCTCCTTTGTGATTGGATTAACTACATCAACCCAACCAAAGCCAAATCTAGTTAAGCTCATTAAGAAGGAATGGCTACTTAGTCCACAACCTCAAGGAAGGACCATACCAACTCCTTCACCTTTACCCTCTATTTTGGGACCACATCCTTCAACCATTCCCATTACCTACTCTTCCTCCTAGAAGCCATCTCCCCTTTCACCTATAACAACCCAATCCTCTTGTTCATCATCATTTCTTACCAACCTTTCCTTATCCATTAAACCCTCACCATCTAGACCTCCAATCTCTAAACCAATTATAACTAAGCCAATTTTTTCTAAACCACCAACCAAACTCATTCCACCAACCACACCTCCTATCAATAAATATTTCCCCAATAAGGTTTTTACTCCCAAAATCCAAACCCCACCACCTCCAACATATTTGTCTAAACCTTATACAATTATTTTGCAAAGGTTTCTACAAGCTTCTACCATCAACTTACCACCAATCAAGCCTTTTCACCCCACTCACCAAAAGCCAACCTGGTTCAATGATAATTTGATTTGTCTTTACCATAGGACCCATGGACATGATATAAAGAAATGTAAAGCTTTCCAATCAATTGTTCATGGCCTTTTGGAGGAAGATGATTTTTTAGATGAACCTTATTTAAGCACCTTACCTCTTTTACCACCTATCCAATCTACCTACCAATCATCTACTTCTCTACTCCCATCGAGTGAAGCAGAGGAACTGAAGCAAGCAATTGGTTTCCTTATCCATACGATTCATATGGTGGCTCAATCTCGAGCCCAAAAAAAGGATAAGGGTAAAGTTGTCCAACAGAATGAAAAGGGCAAGGCTAAAATAACCATTATATGGTCCTACCCTTCAATGCTTTAACCAACCAACCAAACCCAAATAAATACACCTTCACCCTCACAACCATCCAAGCTAAAAATCTCCATTTTAGGAGCTCCTTCTTCTTCTACTGCATCTCCATTCATCCAATGTTTGGTGTTAAAATAACTTCACCAAATTCTAGTCAAAATGAGCCTTTATGACTTAATTAACATCTCACCCCAACACCATCAAGCTTTAATCAAAACACTACATTCTATAGAGGTTCAACCAAATGATCCCCAACCTCTTACATCTTTGATTGGAGCCATCCAACATGCTACCATAGTCACCTTTCAAGAATCAGAAATTCTACCATATCATTATGAAGACCCTGATCCCCCTCTTTTTATCACCATATCCATCAATCAAACACATGTCAAAAGAGTTATGATTGATGGGGGAGTAAGTATCAATATCATCTCCTCCTAAGCTTATGATCAACTTCAACTACCTAAAAACATCATGTCAAAAAGATCGACAGTTCTTCCATCATTCAATGATACCTTGGCTACCACTCGGGGAATAGTTATTCTCCACATCTATTTGGGGCCTTGAACTATTCCTGAATTATTTTATGTTTTAGAGGGAAAATTTCAATATAATTTGTTGCTCGATCACCCTTAGATCCACATTATGGGTTGCATCCCTTCTACCCTTCACCGATGTCTCAATTTTGAACATGAGGGGTAAGTCATTACAATCAAAGGTGATCTAAGTCCCTTTGCTTCTTGTAATATGACATGTGAACCCATTGACATTCTCATTCCACCTTCACCCTCTTCAAAACCAACCTCTAACCAAACTGCCACATCAACCCAACCCACCAACACTTATATCTTCAACAATGATGAAGCATCTACTAGATCAACCATCCCTTCATCTCAAATCTCGATCGAACACCCCTTGTAATCTACATTTCAACATCTCACACTGGGGGAATATCAACTTTTAGCTTTGGATGTTTTCCCTTCTCCATACAAATTTGGGAACTTTTAAATAATCCATCTTATGATCCCAATATCGACACCCTTGTCACCTTTGGCCTTCCCAACAATAGAACATATTTTTTCTATGGGGGACTTGATAAACTGCTCCTTGCTCCCACCATCATGTCATACATCCATCTATTCACTTCTAACTGTTCTTATCTTAGCAACCCAACCTTTGCCCAAATGTACCTTCATTGGTGTACTTGGAAGGGGTTTGGTTTTGGCCTCTATAAACAAAGACCTCATGAACTTCCCATCATCAATTCTCAAAAACCTCATGAGTTAGTTGGCCTGGGGTACATTCCACAAGAAGAGCCCACATCACCAAAACCAATTCTTATCACTATTGATGAACCTCTACCATCACCAACCCTACTTTTCCAATTTGACAAACCTCTACCCTCACCAACCTGACTTTTCCAATTTGAAGAACCTCTACCCTCACCAACCCCACTTTTCCAATTTGAAGAACCTCTACCTTCACCAACCCCATCTCTCCAATTTGAATATACCAACATTATCTCACCTAACTTTTTTTTATCAATACTATTATTTTAGGTCCCCTTACTTATCAAAGGGAGGGCCAAATCAAAACCATTCCTTTCATCCACCCTAAAATGATTACACATGACTCACCCACCATTAACACCATCCAATGTCAAGATGATAATTTTATTCTTACCTACCTAGGTGCAGGGAACTCTTCTTTCCAAAAAGCCCTTCCTCCTGAAAACTAAACAATACTAAATGAATCGACCACAGATGTCAATTTGGGTACTTAGGATGACCCTCATATCATCAATATTGGCCAATATTTAACCCTCGAGGAACAATGTGACTATCAATATTTTTTTGTGACCATAACATAGCATTTTCTTGGTTTTATCAATATATGCCCAGCATTGACCCTTTCATCACTCTTCATAACATCGTAACCCATCCCAAAGTGAAGCCAGTTTGACAAAAGCTTCATCATATGCACCCTCACATAGCTATTCTCATCAAAGAATAACTTCAATGCCTTCTATCCATTAACTTCATTTAACCCATTGACTACCCATAATGGGTTTCTAATATTATTCTTATTACCAAACCCATTAGGAGACTCTTCCTTTGTGTGGATTTTTGTGACCTTAACCTCACATGCCCTAAAGATGACTTTCCATTACCTAACATAGACCAACTTGTTGATTTCACTGCTAGCCATGAAATTTTATCCCTTATGGATGGTTTTTTAGGATACAACCAAATCTTGATCGCCACTCAAGATCAACATAAGACATCCTTTATCACCCCATGGGGAACTTTCTACTATCATGTCATTCCTTTTGGCCTACAGAATGTAAGGGCAACTTATCAGTGGGCCATGACTTATATCTTTCATGACCTTATCCATAAAGTGGTTGAGGACTATGTTGATGATCTAATCAATAAATCCAAACATCATTGAGATTACCTTGTTATTCTCGCTATCATCTTTGAAAGGCTAATCCATTATCACGTTAGGCTCAACCCAAATAAATGCATCTTTGGGGTCTCATTAGGAAAACTCTTGGGTTTTATTGTTTCCCTCCATGGTATTGAAATAAACCCTGAAAATGTCTGAGCCATTTTGGAAATGCCTCCTCCTGCTAACCTAAAATAACTTCATAGCCTACAAGGCAAACTTCAGTCAATCTATTATTTTATCTCTCAACTATCTGATCATTTTCATCCTTTTCACCAACTTCTTAAGAAATATACCTCCTTTAAATGGACCAAAGAATGTCAACAAGCCTTTGATGCAATCAAGGAGTATCTTCTCTCTCCATCAGTCCTTATTCCCCCAAAGGATGATCAACCCTTTTATTTATACATATCTGCCATTGATCATTCTTTGGGGGCTATGTTCACTCATCATGATGACCAACATAAGGAGCAAGCTATTTATTATATCAATCATACCCTCATTGACTATGAAACTCGATACATGCACCTTAAAAAACTTTGCCTTGCCTTAGTTTCATAGCCTCTAAACTTCATCATTACCTTCACAACCACAAAACTTAAATCATTACTAACACTGACCCCCTCAAATACATGCACTCCAAGCCATATCATAACCAACGTATGGCTAAGTGGATCATGATTTTAGTTGAGTTTGATCTTGAGTTTCTTCCTTAAAATTCCATTAAAGGATAGGTCATTATGGATCAACTAGATAAATCTCCTCTCCCTGATAATCAAACTCCCCCTCTTACCTTTCCAGATGAGTCTATAGCCACTATTTCTTTGAAAGCACCCACCTATCAAATGAATATGTATTTTTATGGCTCTAAATGTCAAAATAGTGGGGGTGATGGCATAATCCTCATTCCCCTTAATAGGGAACCTCTTCCCCTTTCTTTCAAACTTGATTTTGAATGCACCAATAATATAGCTGAATATGAAGCCTTGGTCATTGGTATCTAAACTGCTCTAGCTTTGGGAATCAAAATAATTAGCATCTTTGGAGACTCTCAACTCATTATCAACCAAGTCACTAGAGCCTATCAATGCAAAAATGATATCCTTCTAAAGTATAAACAACTTGTCAATGTAATTTTAGCATCATTTGACCATTACACTATCCAATCAGTCCCTCATTCTACCAACAAATTTGCAGACACAATGGCTTCCCTTGTATCCCAAATTCCATCTCAATTTGTTGAGTCTAAACTGTTTGTCACTATCCACCGCTTCATCATTCCATATTACCTTAAATCTGATCTTCCTATCATTTATCAGATAGAAACATCGCCTACAAACATTTAGTATGATCAAATCTTCAACTACCTTAACATTGGTATCCTCCCTTCTAATCTTTCTAGAAATGCTCATAGAGCTTTCATTTAAAGCACTTCTCGCTACTTAATATTAGGGGGTATTTTTTACAAATGAGGATTTGATGGTCTCCTCCTTTATTTCCTTCATATCCATGAGGCTTCTCATGCCATTAAATAAGTATATGATGGCATCTATGGAGGACACTTTATTTGTTTGACCGTTGCCAAATGCATTCTTCATCTAGGCTACTACTAGCCCACACTCAATCAGGATTATTGTGACTATGTCAATAAATGCATCAAATGTCAACAACATGCTAACCTTCATCATGCACCTCCTCATGGTATTTAGGTTTCAACTGACTATTTGCCCTTCTCATAATGGGGTCTTGATATTATCGAAGAAATCAATCTACATTCCTCACAATGACATCAATATATCATCACTGCCATAAAATATTTCACTAAATAGGTGAAAGCCATCCCATTGATCTCAATCAAAGCCAAAAAAAATCATTGATTTCTTCAACCACCACATCATCTGCCACTTTGGTGTTCATCACTGATAATGGAAAATCCTTTAAGAATAAAAAAAGTCTAATAGCTTTGTGACACTTTTGGTATAGACCTAAGCTTTTCCTCACATTATCATCCATAAGCTAATGGCCAGGCTGAGCCTTCCAACAAAACCTCATCAAAATTCTCACTAAGGTAGTCAATACTTCAGGCAAGGATTGGCACCTTCATATCTCATTTGCTTTATGGGCTTACCACACAAGTATCCAAACTACTAGGGGTACTACACCTTTCTCTCTCATCTTTGAAGCTGAGGTAGTTCTACCCCTTCAAATCCAAATTCCATCCCTTTTCATATATTTGCATGATATTCTTTATAAAAGTGACTATCTTCTAGAATGCTTAGCACACTTAGAAATTTTTGATGAACATTGCCTTGCTGCCTTCAATCATCTTTGCATTTATCAAGAGCATATCAAATGAGCATATAACAAACATCTAAAAATATGGGAGTTCAACATTGGAGATCTCATCCTCAAGGAAAACTAGCATGTCACTAACATGGAAAAGACCAAGAAGGGCAAGTTTGTTTTTAACTAGTTAGGACCTTACATTATAACCCATAAGTATGGATCAAGTGCTTATCACATGTCCTCTCTCGAGAGCAAGCCAGAACCTAAACTTATTAATGCTTCACATTTATGTCTCTTTCCATTTTAAAATAAGGATCAAACCTACTTTTGTGTCTAACTTAAGCTCATCCCATTGGATCGTTAACCTTTTTCCACCTCATTTCCTTTCTACCCCTTTTGGGATTAAATTGATTATACATAATCATGTGATTCCTCCATCTCAGTCATAGCCCAATCCTAAGTATGGGTACCCCAGATCTACCCATATCATGGTTCTCATGGATACATTTCATCTTTTAATAGATGTAATACCATGGTCAATTGTTTCTTAAAACCCCTTCCTCTAACAGACCTTCTATGCCTAGGTCTTGCTTATACATGGGTAGACCTTTCGAACCTGACTAGAATTGTCCATGTCTAATTTCAGTGTAAAACATATCTATATATCTAAATAAATGGTAGACTATTCCTTCGAAGGGTAACTACCCCATCAAATCAAAATTTGCTTAAAAATAGACTGCTCCCTTGAAGGATAGTTATGCACAGTAAAATCTTAGACCACTCCCTTAAAGGATGGATAAATAATATTCATTAGAAGCTTCTCGTATCGATCAAATTTAACAACTTCAAATCAATAACAATAAAAAAAATCAATAAGTCACAATTGGCTCTTATATCAACCATTTGTAGATTTCTCGTATCAATCAATCTAACAATTTATCTCAATTAAATCATAATTGGCTCTTATATATGGCACGAGTAGACTTCTTGCATTGATTAGTCTACCCATTATAATCAAACATATAATAGGTATGGACTTATCTACTAGGGTTCTTTGGTTGCCTATTGGAAAGGCCACTAACTCGACTCTAGGTTCTATTTTCCTCTACTCAAAGATTTACACCCCTAACTATTACCTACATCTTCGGTGACCCTAAGGGACTATAAGCTTACTTGGCATGAAGTGATCACAACATCAGTTTTTTTAATAAAACATGCTCCTATGATACATTTGATGGGTTTGTGTTCACTAAGTCAATCCATCTATGGATTCTTATTGTTAGGTTCTCACTAGAAAAAGACACCATATTTCCTTTTCTTCTCCAAAACAAGTGCACATGAATGTTTCCTTTTCCCTACAAACTATCATCTTATATTATCATATCCATTCATAAAGCGTAATCCATACAATCATTCTAACATTAACATTCTATTATAATTGTCCTCGTTATTCAACTCAAATTTAACATCATTCACAAATGACATAGCCAACAACATTAGCATCACATAACATAACATGATCATTTATAACATAATAAACATCTTAGTCAAAATTCTTATCATAATTTAAGTAGTAACATCTTAGTCAAATTTCTCATCATAAATAAAATAGTAACATTGTTAAGCTCATAACATTATAAAACATCATCATAAATCCATACCGTTAACATCATAATCATGACCTTATAACATTAACAACATTAATTACATTATAACATCACCATAAACACATCATTATCATAATTATACCATAATCAAATCACAATATCATCCTATGAGCATCATAACATCAATCAAAATCACGTGCCTATACTATGCAAGATAATCATCAACAAACATAAAATCATCTCAATCATCTGAAACATCTATATGTATGTATGTGTGTGTGTGTATATATGTCAATAAGTGTCAAAAAATGTACATATCTCTCACTCATAAATACATCTCACACCTCAACTTGTAGGCCAATGTCAAAATATCAAAATACATCATTAAGATCTCTGCTCATGAACCTAGAGCACCTAAATTGGAACCACTAACACCGACATCTAATGGTGGTCCCCCTAGATTATAAGTGGACCTACTACCATCACCCACTGACCTAGTGCTGAAAGTGTTGCTCTACTAGCCAAACTCACCTGGTACTCACCCACCTCAGCTTATTAGGACACTGTGCTAGCATAATACCCTCATAGTAACACAACTCCTATATGGCTACTAGATATCTAGCCTATGCCAAAAAACTTGGGGATGCCACTGTTACTCTACCTATCTGCCATAGAGAGTCTCTCTCTTGAGTTACCAAATTATGTGAGACCCTAGCCTAGTCTTGATCTCTTATCACTATGGCAATCTACCCCTATAACATGACCACCTGCCCCTGTAAAGTAGTAACCTATGCTTGGGCCTAATCTCTTTGCACTGTCACTCCACCTAGCTAGCCCTAAAGAGTGGAAATATACCCCTGTAATGTGGCTATATGAGCTTATGCTAATACCAGTACCATTTTTGCCTATGGTTCACCCTGTGTTAGTCCTCCTGTCAGGTCAAAATCCATAGGCCCCTAGCATCCATTATTCCCAACCAAAATATAATGCCACATATCTCCCCTTAAACCATGCTAAATTATCTATAGTAACACCAGCATCATCTCTCACCCTATTTAAAATCTCCTCAAAATTTAGAACCTCCTCTTGAGGCTATGGCTCTTGTAATAGAAACTCATCATCATCTCTCTTGTAATGAGGGAAATCTAGTGGAATACCCTGCTAGACTCTGAACTGTCATTGCACTCTATCCACAGGGATGAGCTCTGTCTCACCATCTTGTGTACCGTAAACCCATCTCCAACTTTGTAATGTGTATGTATACCACATGTATCCCTCCCATATAGGCCAAGTCATGTATGGCCTCCATACTATATCACCTTTTGTTAGACTCTCCAGAGCACCCTAAAACCAATCTAGATCCTTCGTGCCACCACCAACTCCTATGATTACACCTCCTCTCCTCCATTACAAGAACCCAATCCTATAATCTATCAATAGATACCCATCCATAAGTAGGCCCAATGGTCTTAGCACATGTATGTGCTCATATGCCCAGTAGTGCAAAACAAATCCAACACTAATACCATACCACATGTGAACTTTGAATCCCCATAACTCCCTATAAATTTGAACCAACAATACCTATCCCCATCTGAATATTGTCCCCCCAAATATCAACTCTACCAAATCCCCTAACAACATATAAGTAAATATCCCTCCTACTAAATCCAATAATGCAAAACATGTCACCACTAACTACATCATTATCAAGAGATGTCTCTCATTTAGAGCCCTCTCATATAATGCCCTAATACTAAAGCCACCGACATAGAACTATGCATGAGCTCTATTTTCTTTGTATAACCAACCCATCAAGTAATCTATCTCATCACTCTATGTAATCTATATCAACAATCAGGTAATCCTATAGACATCATCTAATAGAATGCTTGTGTCTCTAGTAGGTAACTAAAAGGTGTTAGTTGTTGGATCCCATCTCTCAATGAAGGCAACTATCATGGTAGCATCTTGCGGTAGGTGATGGTAGTGATGCATCATTCCAAATCCCACTACCTTCATATTGCACCATTCCTCTATGGACATAGCATCCCACACCTACACAAACATCATTGGGACCCAATCATGCAAGTGGATCTGCTCACGAGCCTACACACCAACCATACCAAAATTTATGTAACAAATATTATCTATTTACATAACAATTATCTAACCTTACCACACTCAAATTTCAATCTACCCTATCAACTCTTACTCAGCATGCCTCCTAACCTATCCCAACTCTCAAACCAAACCTAAGCCCTTATCGACTCCCAAAAACCTTCCAATTACACCTCTTATCTTAAACCCTTCCTAACTCCTAACTTATCCCAACTCCCCAACTCATCCCACCTATAATCCTACCTTCCACCCCAACTCCCAAATTTTTTCCCTACTTGAACATCATTGGTTTGACCTAACCATTGACGGTCTCTTAGGGTAATTTTTCCCCTAGGGTCAACTGTCATTGGTTGGCTCAACCATCAATGGTCCCTATTAGGTGACTATAGGTGGTGAGCTTCGACCCCCTGACCTTCCTAAAAACCCTCCCTCCTTCTCTACACCTAAAAATCTACTCTTTATCACATTTCCACACTCCTCTTTACCTTTATCCCCATACTACCAACTCCCCAAACACATAATCTTGTACACACATAGCAAAAATAACCAAACCCTAGCCCCATAGTAAAAAACACCCCTACTTCCCAACACTTTTACCTATTTCATTCTATTTTTACCATTTAAATTCAACCATTGCACTTTAATACCAAATTTAAGACACCCCTACCTCATTTCATGAATGGTGACACTGCCTTAATCCATGCCTAACCACTTATCCTCGATCAGCGCTTGCATCCATCTTGACCTCACCATCACTTTCACACACCACAATCCTCTAAGACAACTCACAACCTTTCCACCCACTCACAAGGAAGTTTTGTCCAACCTCTTAGATCAGACAAAACATTGCTTGTCTAAATTGCAAATAGGGATAAAATGGGCCCCATTAACCTTTTTACCATCAACTTAAGGTTTCAACCCAACCATCAACGGTTATCCAACCATCACTAGTTGACCCTAACTATCGATGATTACCTATAATTGTCAATGATTAAATCATCATCACTGATTAACCCTAACCCTCGATAGTTAGGGTGATTTTTATTATTTTACCTCTATACACCCACATTTTTGCTACTTCATTTGCACATCTTAATGCCTCTACATGAGCTCCTCCTTGACACCTTCATACCTATTTGGGGGGGTCATTTCTCCCCACCAACCAAGAACTACATTAGGCCTGAATTCTATGTTGGATCACCTATCTAAGGGACTATATAGGTGGTTTCCTCTTGCCCAGTGCATTAGGAGTCAGCTCAGCCACCCCTTACTGACCCAACCACCTGACCCATTTACCTTCGCCTAGCCCAACATTGGTACCTATTCACAAACCTTGTGGTGACCTTGCTTTATTATCTTGACCACCTTGACCAATTTTGCCATGTTAAACTTTTATATTATGCCCCACCTTGTGCGTGCCCTGACCTAGTGTGTTTTTCTTAGGAGCACTTCCAACCTTGGATACCTGAGTAAATACAGACCTTTTCTAGGACACATGATAAGTGTGACCCGATTAATTATGACCAATACTAGGGACCAATTACCTTATCACTAATCCTTAAACCTGACCACCTTTTTACCAACATGGAAATATTTATCTTTATACAATCATGACTATCATAATTAGTTACATTTTTTGCATGTACTTGCATCTCAAATACCCAACCTCGTGACCTTCATTATACTTTTATCAAACCCCAACCCAATTTGACCTTTTCCTTGTTGGCTCATGATTTAAGGGGGAATACTCTCCTCCCATACTCGAGGTAACTAAACCTTGACCAATCGACAACTCATTTTTGTTCTATGGATTATTAGCCTAAAAGCTACATAACAAAAAGGGTAAAAATGTAGATAGCCAAAAACCACCCCTTGACTAGTTTTTGATGTTGCCTATACCTGGGGCCTATTCTTGACCTCTATTAGCTAAATTTTACCTAGTTAACCTAATAACACACCTAGGCAGCTTTAATTAATAAACACTTTAAACATATTTTGTTAAGACCTCTTTCAACCCTTTTACACTCAAGGTTAGACCATTGATAGTTGGCCTCACCATCGATGGTTGGCCTAACCATCGATGGTTAGGCCTTCACCCCTGCCAAAAAAAATCATCTAGCTACAAGACAAGCATGCATGGCTAAAATAGAAACTTTCCCATGCACATCTTACAACTTTCTTACCCTTAGAATGGGCAACTTGATCCCCTCCCAACTTATCAATTTTCCCTCAAGTTTCTCTCTCACTTAGAAAGTTTATGCTATAAATACAGGGCTCTTAGAGGAGTTAAGAATCCAAAAATTTACATCTAGGCTCTTTTATTTTTTGTGCAGGCATCCAAGATTGTGAAGCTCTGTTTGTGTGACCTTTGAAGGTTTAAGTACTATTATGCCACCCAACATTCTTTTGGTTTTCAAATATCATTCACTTGGCATCATATAGGTACCCTCCTTTTGTTTTTATTATTTTATTTCCTCATCAAGTTTTCCTACCTTGCTCTACTCACCTGCACACCACCCCTCACCTCAAATATCCATTCTCTAACTCCTACCCATCCACTATTTCATCTTTAGCTCCATCTTAATTTTCATAAACTTTCACAGGAAACCATCACTGATTGCATAAACCATCATCGGTTACCCCAATTATTGTCAATCAGACCCAACCATCACTAGTCACCCAACCACTAATTATCACTATTAGAAAAAATAATAGATTATTATTTTTTCCCCTTTTCACCCAATCAAATCCCTATTTTTGTTTTTGACCTATCTACAAACCCTACCCAAACCCTCTAAACCTAACCTAGGTACACTTATGCATGGTATTGACCCATCGTGTCATATCTTCTATCAAACAAGTATATTATTTATTTTCTTACATATTTACTTTCTTATCATTTGAATGTAAGTATATTTATTATATCATTTTTGACTTAACTATCTTTAAAATGGATTGACATCCTCCTAGAAAGCCTTATGCTTCTTGGATCTAGCATACGCTAGGCAATCCACTCAACCCACCATCTAACAAATCCCTTTATAGTTTTTTTGTGATTTTTAGGTTACCCTACCTAACCAAAGAGGAGTTCTCACATTCATCTAGATCAATGTGTGCATTATACCAAGTATTCATCTACACACCCTAATAGTCACTTTTTTTTATCTACTTTCAAAACTAAGAAATGAAGAAAATAAAATGAAACAACAGTCTTGACATGTTATACTTATCAGGAGCTACACAGTGTAGCGATAGTATTAACTCAGACACATAATTCTTGCCAAGTTTCTTAAACACTTTTATTCAAAATGAGAAAAACACTCTCTAAGTTAGAGAGATATGTAGAGGTGCTAGAAGATTTTGTGGAACTCTCCCTGTATATTTTTTTTGGCTTGTATGTTGATCTCATGTGCTCTTGGGAAGTTAATGAAACTTTCACCAAAATATGTATAGGTTGGTCTTGCATTTTTGGACCCCAAAGTGGTCATGATAGGACTAATAAATGTAAGAGACACTAGTAAAACTTATTTGCATAATAGGAAAATGTCACAGAATAGCATTTTTTGGGACCAATGCTATGAGAATAGTACTACTTGGGAGAACTCTGTGGAGTTTTACAGGTGAATTTTACATTTTTTTCCTAATTTGATACTATTATACCATGTTATTTTTCTATTGAATAAATATTTTAATTCAAAACTTATGTTTGAATAAGAGTCATTCGAGACGATGACTAGCTTTAGGGGGAAAGATGTTACATCTTGATTCCTTGCTAAGCAAACTATTTGACTATCCATGGATATTTATAGTTGACACATCTAATTTGGTTATATTTTGACTAAGCTTTGAGATATATATTGTTATGGGATAGTAGGATATTGTTTAGGTTACATGATCACACTGATATGAGTTAGTTGTAAGTATATGTTTACTTTATGATCATATTGATTTATCATTTTAGCTATATTGTATGATGAATGTATATCATGATTTTTATGGTCTAACTACCTATTTTGTTGTGAGTTTAACGTAGTATAACCCATCCCTCAGAGTGTGCCAGAGGGAGAGAATCATCAAAGAGGGTGGCATAGATGGAGACATCAGAGGATGATAGAGATCTGATGAGAACCCTGCACACACCACAATAGCTAACACATAATAGAATGCATTAAAAAATAGTTTGCATATAGTGTGTTTATTTTTACTTATTTTAGAATGCCATTTTTTATGGTTTGTTAGCATAGTTTAATAAGCTTAATGAATTGGTATATTTTATCATTTAAGCTAGCAGGAACATTATTATTAAAATTAGCTTTAAAATATAGATTATTAGTAACTTATGAAATCTCCATTTGAATTAATATAGTATCTATGGATGTTAATTTAATTTAATAAAATCATGGAATTTTGACATTTAGTGTTAAAATATTAAAAAAATACAAATTATCTTGGAAAAAGGAAAAAGATGGGAAAAGACAATAAAGAATTAAAAATAAATATAAATGAATAAATTTAGGAAAATCTAAGGAAATTAAATATATGAAAAAAAATAACTAAAACAAAACAAAAAAAAATCTAAGGCGTGGAAGGGGCTATGCTAATCCTATTAAGGAAAGGGATTAACACATGAGTTTTTTGGAGTTCTGGTAAATATGTCGATCAGAAGAGGTGAAAAGGGCAAATCATAGCTAGAAGGAGAAAGAGGGAAGCATAATAAATAGTCTATGTTAATTTCTAGGTAGGCAATGTCTTCCATTTTAACATAGGATTATGGAAAATCTTCCCTATATTGCATATGATATCTATTAAAAACATTACATATAGAAATTCAAAGTAACATTGTGGTTAGTTGTGTTAATTATGTATAAAAATTCTATTGAAAATATTATCATATAATACAGGAATAACTAATATCATATTAGCAAACATACAAACACACACACACACACATAATATTTTTAGTTAATTTATCTAGTTACCTAACATAGTTTTCTAACTAGACGTCAAACATATAATACGAAAAAACTATATTATCTGGTTATCTATATTTAGATAGAAAACTATATTATCTATATATTCCCAGCCTATTGAAAGGATTGGCCATTTATAAAAACTCCTAATTAACTACTAATTTGTTTTACATTCTTTTACTTAGCTCAAAACTTTCAAGCAGTCACTATAAGTGTGGTGTCGACCTGTATTTGTTGGGCATCATATGTATAGTGCAATGAAACATCATAGTCATTGTTTAATGTGTTGATTAGAGGGTGAATTGTTGATTGGCTTAATTTATTTACTGTTGGGCATAATGGGATCATTGTACATTCATTATTTATTCCATCCTACAGTATTTATTTTCTTTAATACATCTTGGATGTCACTTTTTAATTAACTTACCAGATTTATGAAATAGATAACGGACTGCATATGTTTTTTGATAATCTATGTTAAGTCATCGAACCTTGATGTTATGTAAATATCTTAATTTTTTGAACTGTATCTTACTTTGGCATCATTATTTTGTGTAAAAAACATATTTTTATTGTCAGGATCCTACTCCTCAATAAGAGTGCATATGATTACCTTGTATAAGCAACTAAACACATAATTATACCAAAATTTACAAGTAACTAGAATTCACAAATGACACAGAATATGAGAGACAATACACAATATTTTATTAATACTAATCCAGAAATAAAATACAATAAAGAAGATGCCACTTCTTCTCACACCTCTATGAGGCTTCCCACACCTCAAGGGCTCCCAATAATTCTCAATCAAGAGTTCACTCTCCTACCAAAAATGGTCACAACAAACAACTCAAACACAGAGTTGTTGTTCACCTCCACCAGTCAGTAATAACACTGCTAGTATACAAGTACTCAAAGTACTTCAAGTAGATCTCTGATGAACTTGCAACAACCTGCAACTCAAATGATCTTACAATTGGAAGGATTTCTTCCTTGCCATAATCCTTAATTAAAATACATGCCAATGAGTCTCTAAATAGATCCCATACTAAACAATAACTTAGACTTCTAATTTACAATAATTAGACACACAACTCAAGACTAAAATTAGCCTTTTACATGCAAATAACTGGTTCATTAAACAAACTATTCGTGAACCGACAGTTCTGGAACCGCACAGGCGACCGACCTCAGTCACTGTCTGACTGGAGGTGATCAACGTCGACTGACTCCTGCTGATGTCGGTAGCTTCCTATTCACCCCTGACCAACATCAATTGTCTTGACTGATGTCGATGACTGTGACACTCACCAACTTCCTCCATGTTTGCATACAGTGAAGCTTTTAGCTCCACAACCTAACAATCTCCCACTTGAAGATAAACAACTGCACCTGTATCTATACCTGTACATCATCTAGTTTGTTTCCTAGCTTGTATCCCTCTTTAAGATCACTCTTGAAGACCAACCACCATAGCAAACCCTGTAGTGTAACTCATGTCATCCAAATCCCTTGCCACATCCAATTCTACATACCCATGTAGAGAAGTGCTTGACCCTGCATAGCATGTATACCTGCTACTGGTCCCTCTCAGATATCTGAGAATCCACTGAACTACCCTTTAGTGCTTCTTTCTTGTATTGACCATGAACTTACTGACAATACCCACTGCTTGGGCAAACTCAAGTCTAGTACACATGTACTTAACCTCATCATGTGAATCAGGACACTGTTCATAGAACTGTCCAACCATCGGCATGCTAACTAGTTTCACACAATCATCTAGAGACAAAATCAACCTGTGACCTTCCATGTCTCTAAAACACACTCATGCTAAAGAATCTTGTTGCTCCTAGATTCCTCATGACACACCTCTAAACTAACTTTACCTTTAGTTCACCAACTCCCTACATATGTGACCCTGCAACAAGCACAACATATAGTAACAGGATAATGTAGTTAATATTATCCAACTTGGTAAAGTAAACACAATGGTTAAACCTCCATTGTTTTATAGCTTACTCAAGACCATATACCCTGGCCTTCTATCTCACGTGTCCATTCCCGCTCTTCTTTATCCTAAAAATCCATTCATCTTTCAGTGCTTTCTTTCAGCTGGCAACTCTACCAAAAACTCATGTTTGGTTCTTCTCCAAGGAATCAAATTCTTGAATCATGCCATGCTCCCACTATTTCTTGGATCCTACCTACTATGCTTCTTTAATAACTTCCTAGTTCTTGGCCATCAGTGAGCAACAAGTAGTGTAAAGAAGGGAAATGATGAATTTGAGGCTTACTTACCCTTTCAGTCCTCCATATGGGCACTTGAGACTCCTTGACAGCTTGTTGTCCACCCAAAATCTATCTCAGTGACTGATGTCGATCATCTCTTAATCTGCATCTGATTAATTTTGGTTCCATGTGACTGACCTCATCACCGACGTCAGTTTTCTTGATCGATGCTGGTGTTTACTTGTCCAGAGTCACCAACATTGGTTTGCACATAGCTGACATCGGTCCCTGTCTAGACGCTGATGTCAGTTTTCTAACCGATGTCAGTCTCTGTGTTTTACTTGTGAGTGATGACTTTTACCTGCGAGCTCTTTTTGGATCAAAACCTTGTCCAAATCAACCTTGCTCTGCTCAGAATTCTTTAGCCCCTTGCGTTGATCTCTATCCGTCATCTTCTCCTTGAAAACCAAGGCTTTACAGTTCTTATCAAGAACATCAGATTTCTTGCTTATGCAATACTGTGATCCTCCAACAGAAGTTACCACCTTCTTTATTGACCTAGTGTCAAGAAACGTCACTTTCTTTTATTGCTTACAGAAATCTTGATCCATGCTTTTCAAATCTAAAAGCATACCTATTGGCTTAAGAACATCCATTCCCTTCTTTTTCATGTGACCAAGCCTACAGAGCCACATCTTTGAATCTACAGCTAAAGTAGATAAACCAGAAGGAGAATCAGTAATATAAGTAGATAGATAAAGAGTACTACTTTCTTACCTCTTGCTAAAACAAGTGCACCCTTGGAAACTTTCCAAGAATCCACTGTGAGAGTTACTGTGCAACCCTCATCACCCAACTTTTCAATAAAAATCAAATTCTGCTTCAGGACTAGGACATGCATGACCTCCTTCAACACCCATGTGTTGCCCATCTGCAATTTCAGTTTCACTTTCCCTTTGCCAACCATTTGACAAGGCTTACCATCCCCTAAATAAATTTCTCCAAAGTCTCCCTGAACATATTCATGAAAAAATTCCCTATTTGGGGATGCATGGAAAGAGGCCCAGAATCTAAAACCCAAGATTCTAATTTATCTAAGGAACATACCAGAGCATCCTGTGCAACAAAATCTACAACATCTGCTTATTCATGTCCTTCATGCTGATCTTTAATCGACCTGCAATCTTTCTTTACATGCCCTTGCTTTCCACATTTCCAGTAGGTTATTCTGCCATACCTAGATTTGGATCTCCTGCCTATCTTTGACCTTGATCTCCCTTACTCAATCTTCTCTCTTTACCTTCCCCTGCTTTCAACACTCAAAGCCTTCCCTGATGATTCACCTGTGCTTTTCCAGTGAATTTTTTCATTCAAGATTACACTCACAACATCATCAACTTTTAAGATCTTTGAAGCAGATGCAGTATTACTAACTGCCATTACCAAACTCTCTCAACTTTCAGGTAATGAGCATAAGATTAAGAGATCCTTAATTTCATCATCAAAAACAATATTGACTAAATTTAACTGGTTTACCAAACCATGGAAATCACTAAGATGACTATGTATAGATCCACCTTCCAACATTTGCAAATTAAATAATTGCTTCATAAGAAATACCTTATTCGAAGTTGAGGGTTTTTCATATAAATTTGCCAAAGATTCCATCAACTCTACCATTGTCTTAGCCTGTGATAAGTTAGAAATCATAGATGATGTAAGGCTCAACCTTATAGATCCTAGAGCCTTCCAATCAAGAACCTTCCATTCTTCATCCTTCAAATCCGTGGGATTGCATGCAACCCCACCCAACAGTAAGTAAAAATATTTTTTATACAAATAATCTTCTATCTGCATCCTCCATAATTGATAATTCTTGCCATTAAACTTCTCCATTCGTAGCTTACTTTCTTCTGCCATTACTATACTCCCACTCAAACAGAAACCCCTATGAGTGATCTGTAATCAACAAACACTAACCAAATCTGATACACCTTGTTAGTCAACCCAACCAAAAGCTCTGATACCAACTGTCAGGATCCTACTCCTCAATAAGAGTACATATGATTACCTTGTATAAGCAACTAAACACGGAATTATACCAGAATTAACAAGTAACTAGAATTCACAAATGACACAGAATATGAGAGACAATACACAATCTTGTATTAATACTCATCCAGAAAGAAAATACAATAAAGAAGATGCCACTTCTTCTCACACCTTTGTGAGGCTTCCCACACCTCAAGGGCTCCCATTAATTCTCAATCAAGAGTTCACTCTCCTACCAAAAAGGTCACAACAAACAACTCAAACATAGAGTTGTTGTTCACCTCCACTAGTCAGTAATAACACTGCTATTAGACAAGTACTCAAAGTACTTCAAGTAGATCTCCCATGAACTTGCAACAACCTGCAACTCAAATGATCTTACAATTGGAAGGATTTCTTCCTTGCCTTAATCCTTAATTACAATACATGCCAATGAGTCTATAAATAGATCCCATACTAAACAATAACTTAGACTTCTAATTTACAATAATTAGACATGCAACTCAAGACTAAAATTAGTCTTTTACATGCAAACAATTGGTTCATTAAATAAATTGTTCATGAACCAATAGTTCTGGAACCGCATAAGCGACTGACATTGGTCGCTGTCTGACTGGAGGTGACCGACGTCGGCCGACTACTACCAATGTCG
The DNA here is from genome assembly GCA_037957365.1 of Torreya grandis. Lineage (NCBI taxonomy): Eukaryota > Viridiplantae > Streptophyta > Pinopsida > Cupressales > Taxaceae > Torreya > Torreya grandis. The sequence continues at coordinate 1,380,715 of JARHVA010003226.1, forward strand.
ATAGCTTCCTGTTCACCCTTGACCGATGCCAGTGACTGTGACACTCAGCAACCTCCTCCATGTTTGCATACAGTGAAGCTTTTAGCTCCACAACCTAACATTTATAACTCAATGAATTCTGTTCCTTGATGGTGTCGCTTAAACCATGCTCATAAAATATTCTGGTTTTAAGTTGTTATTTATTTATGCTTATTATTAGCATTGAATTTGATATAGTCCATTTTATACTCAGTAAAGGGAATCATTGTGTGTTTCATAGGAACCTAGGAGGATGGCATCACCATCCTAATCATTCCCTTCTTATGTCTTATTTTATTAAGTCACTACAGTAATTAAATCAAGTCTGGTTGAAATGTGGTTAGTTTTACCATTTAGTCGATTTATGGATAGATTTTATGAGTAATTGAGTCTATTTATAAAGCATTGTCGTAAGTAACATGGAATCACCATATTGTCAAGGTTGTTTACTATATTCAAAGGTGGGATGATGGGATTTATATTCCCAACCCAATATACATATCATAGCCATAATTATAAAATAAGGAAGCAATATATTTCATAAGTAAAAGAAAGAAATGATCTCACTATGCTATAAAATATATTTAACATAATGTATATGTATGTTTGTCTATATATATGTGTTAAGATATCAATTCATAAATATGTTTCCTTAAATATGGTTTAAGATGTGTTTAGTAAAGATGATCCCTTTTCTAAATAATGATTATGTTCTATATACGAGATGGTTATGAAACGTAGAGATAGTATCGATTATTCTTCTATCGTAAACATTTAATTTAAATATAGGAAATCTTATAGAGATTTCAAGTTTGACTAAGCTTGGTTGTTAGCTCTTTTTTGTAATGTAAATGGTGAGATAATCTCATAAAAATCTCATTAAGAATATGTTTTACCATAGATATTATCTGAGATAAATATATCAAGAATGTTTCAAAATTTTAATAAGACATGAGAAGGGTAGAACATCCAACAAAGTATTCATCATGATAGGTACATGTAGCTTATCATATATAACATGTGAGTTAAAAGCATGTGATGTAAAAATAATATTAGAATAAGCTACGGGTTGATGAATGTGAAAACAGAGGTGTTAATGTACACTTACGGTTGTAGATCCATGGGTGGAATATTAGCTATGTTAAATAATGATACATAATTAAAGTTAATGAATGTGTTCATTCAAACCCCTAAAACATATAGAAAATGCTAGTTTGGTTTATCCCATTTTTTATGTGTGTTGAGTCCTATTTTGCTATATTTACACATGGATTTAAGTTTGCAATATAAGTACATAATGAAAATGGTTGTGTTTGGTCATAAGCCTAAACTAGTAGCTATAAGTATGATTTTATCTAATCATTAGGGGATTAAGGGACCAAAACTATTACCATATTAAAACAATCTTATATAAAATAGAATGATATGTTTAAATGAATGTTATAATGTATTTATGAGTTCTCATTTTTTATACAAATGATTGGTTGTTAGTTATATACATTCAATATTGATTACTTAGGTGTGGTACATGTTATGAGATTGTTGATATGTATAAATGCTTGGTTATATCTAGCATACAATGGTCCATTGTGATGCATGCTTATAAGTTATGTTACTTTGAATGCTAGTATGTAGTTTAACTTAGGATATACCTAGGTGGTATAATCTTGTACTTGCTTGATTGTTATTATGTATGTGGGTCATTTGAATTCTTCTAATTGTAAGTTTGTTATGTGTTTTTATGTAGTTGTGAACTATGATAGTATGGGATATCATAGAGTACTATAGTATAAATGTACGTTGTACTTGGATGGTACATATTATGATTGTTATGCCTAAACTCACATCTACATTTGACTAATTAGATTTATGCGGGTGAACCTTGAGAGTGTAGTGTATGCTAAGTTAGTATATTATTATGTCCCATGGGAATTGTGACTTGCTTTATTATGTCTAATTGCTTAAATAGAAGCTTATATTTCCATGTATTTAAGACAACTTTATATGACTAATTATGAAAAACTAGTAGGTATGTCTTAGAATACTAGACTATGGTAATATGGTTATCATAGGGTGTAAAATGTTTAGAAACTAATTTTGGTAGTAAAAATTTTTAGTTAAATGTGTATTAACCCAAGTGGTATAAACTCTAGTCATTATTTATAGTATGGGATACAAAATAATGTAAGATTCATTCATACGTTTGACAGAATAAATGTATGCTTCAATTACTTCTATGTTTAGCATGTTATATGATGTATTTGATAGTATAATGTAAATTAAATAAATCTTATGTTTGAATTATATTTTACCAATCTGCATTGTTGATACTAAGTAAGGGTGAGATGGACTTCACTAGCTTAATAAAATCACAATGCTAGATGAAGGTAGTATGATCAAGTGGTGTGTATGAATTTGATTGATATAAAGATCTCTATTATTTCTTATTCATAAAAATTTATTCCAAAATATGTTTAATGAGACATTATTATTTCATGAGTATGATTTACATGTTTGTGTTATATCTTGCAATAGACTGACTTTCTATGATACACTACATGTTTAGTTTAGAAATTATATTTTATATGGGTACTTGCTTATCTCTCTAGATTCTCATGCCATCACTATATACTCATCCATGAAATTGGCATGGCATGGAAGGACCATGGTGCATAGCTATCAGGTAAAAAAGAACCGTAGCATGGGACCTACTAGGTGCAAGAGGACAATAGTGCAGAAGGACCAACTTGAGAGGACCTAGTAAGAAGATAACAATTCATGAGGAACCCAAAAACATAGGACTCAAAATGAAAGTAGAAGACTAGGGGAGTGCATGGAAAGTGGGATCAGTTAGAAGAAAGATTCATACAGGTCATCCTGACCTTATCAATAGGAAATTATGCACCAGCCTGTAAGAAAATGAACACATGGCAATAGAGATATAGCATAGAGCGAGGGCCTAAGGGGAATTGAGGCTTGGGTATTTAGGAAGAACTAGTTATAATTTCCATGACTCTCGATCTATTGAGAGACATGCACCAATTCTTCATGCCATAAATAATTGTAACACTTGGTCAGGGTAAAATAAGTATAAACACCCCTTGTAATCTAGTGTGATGATGGATCAATTGGGGAATGATATTATGACATACTTTTACTTTTAAAGCTTAATATATGATAGTAGGTTTTATAAATTAGTGTTATGATGAACTTTGATGGGAACTAAGTGTTAGACTTCATGATGAGCTAATGTATCTTCATTTTCTTTTCTAATCACCCAATACTATTAGATATTACTATAATCTGCATAATGATATTAACTGAACCTAAGACTCAAAGGATTAAGTTAGTATATCTATGCATTTTCCCTCTTTGAATCACATAAAGAGAAGGACATGAACTAGTCATTAACACTATGCAACAAAACCTATGGGAACTGATCTTTCATTGCATGCTTCAGGTGAGCATGCGAGACCCAAATCTCATGTGAAAGGGTCATGCTCTAGCTCATTGGGCTAGACTTGAGTGTTGGAATTAGAATTAACTAAAATATCCCAACATTTTGGTTCCATTATCAAGACCTAAAGCAATTGAAGCATAGTTATGGAAGATGTTTGATCGTACTACCCTTGAAAATATAGAAGAATGTGTTATTGGTGTTGAAGATAACTTTGTTATTCCATATCTTGAACAAGTAATTTTCACATGGTAGTGGGTAGAGCAGAATATCTACAATATATTATATGAAACCTTCTTTTAAAAGGTCCCAGTTCATTTACATACTTGGTTGATAGAATATGCTCAAGGGTAATCTAGGAATCTTGGAATAAGGTAGTCTTGGACACTATAACAGCAAAGGGCTTTAGAACAACTTAAAGTTTCATGGGCATGACCAATCAAATTTTGGTGGAAAGGAGTTCTGAATAGTTGTATTTTGGAGTACATTATAACCACCTACTCATGTTCTAAATAAGTTAATTTCTAATTTCTTCGAGAACCACATGGTCATTATGTTAAGCTCTTTGCCTTTGAAATCAAGAAGCTATTTGTTGATCTGGGACTTGAAACCATGCCAATGGAGAGATAAATCCTCTTATGCATGAGCCACACATTTGGAAGGGGAGAATAGTTGGTAGAATATTTTGGGTTCAAAATGGTAACTAGCCAGCATGCATTATGAAAACAAAAATATGATGAAGCTCGATAGAGGATTATAGGAATCAACAGCATGGGAAGAGAATGGGAGAACTCAAGGAGTGTTATTATAAGCCACAGGGAAGCATAAATGCATGAGGACCCCATTTAATTTTGAGTTGCATTTTATGCCACTTCTATCATATGAAGGAGAAACAAGCTAGATGATAGGAACTAAGTAACCAATTCTAAACCAACCAGGCTCCCCTCCCATCATGTGTATTCATGCTATTAAGTTAGATGAAGTATGCATATGAAATTAGGATTTGGATAAGAAGGAATTAGAGAATGAACCAATAAAGGATATTGGAGATGAGCTACTTGATGTACCTATAGTCTTAACACTTTTTTCCCCTCTTTAAGGGAATTTTATGGCACAACTTAGGATGCCTAGAGGACCTAGCCCTCAAGGATAGAGCATAATCCAAAACTTAGTTAAACAACTGGAAATCATACCCCATACCATGAGCACTACGGCTAGAGGCATTGGAGGAGGACTAGGAGGTGGCGTAGGAGGAACTAGACTTCCCCCTCAAAGAACCAAGTTTAGAGCTTCCCAACAACCACATGTTCAAGTGCCTTAATTGATGATGATATACTATGAAATGACACTACACCTACCTGAATACCAAGGGGTAGAGAATGCAGTTGAACATGTCCACAAATGTGAATTGATTTGGAGGGCATGAGGCATTACCTCATTTTAATGTAAGGCCACATAGTTTGCAACCACACTTTTAGATCACATGCACAAATGGTACTAGAAGTTAGACCCTCAACAAGTGGTGGTCAACTTTGATCAGCTTATATTAGCCTTCCGTCAAGAGTTTTATATTCTTGAATTTGAGCAATAAAGAGCATAACAACATTGACAGACATAAAGAAAGGACTTAAAAAGAGTGTGTGTGAGTATGATGTAAAATTTGAGACCTTATTATCTAAATTATCATTTGAGGTTAATGTTTCTTAGCATGCACTATGGTTTGTGTAGAGATTATTACTACCCTTCCATCTAACCTTGTCACAATGAACCTTCACTACCTTACATGAGGATTTGGAAGCATCTCTCAATGCTGAAGTAGTTAGAAGCACTTATATTGGGATCAGTCCCTTTATAAAATCCTAGATAGCTTCCATGGCATCATAACTTGAGAATTTGATAGCCAATAACACATATGAGACACACAATAGTGTTTAGTGTACTGACTATGAATTTGAAGGGCATACAAGGAGCAATTTCCCATGTAAGAATATTTGCATGGTACTCAAATAGTCATGTGAGATCTATCATGAAGAACATGATGTGTGTTCTTGTCCTCTTCTAAAATGAGCTATGCATACTAAGGTGTTTGATTATTGTAAAATTTTTGATGCCTATACTCATGACACTAATGACTATCATTTGATTAGTAACATTCATGAAGCTTGACTGCATGAAATGTGTCAGACCTCTATTACAAACAATCAAGATAATGGTGGTTATCAATGATGAGGTAGAGGGTGAGGATGAGGAGGTGGTCATCTACCACCTAAGACCTATTACAAATGTGGATCTTTGGACCACTATCAAAGGGATTGCCTAGAATATTCAATGTGCACTTTTTGCAAAAAAAGACCACTAACTAGAAGAGTGTCCTAATTTATACATGAATATCACCAAGGAGTATAATGAAAAAGGTACCAGTATGATTCAAATAGATAAACCACATTATCATGCATTCCCAACCATCCCTATAGTTAAACAAGTAAACATCACTACTCACAATGGAGGATAGACCTAGTCAACATCTAACCCTATCAAGAAAGTGAAATAAGAAGAACCAAGAGCACAATAGTGTCCTAATGTGTAGTAGTAGAAGGATGTCCTCCAAGATACAATGGCACTCATATTCAAACTTTAGGGAAAGATTCATTTCTTGAAAGATAAATATGTAACGCAACATATTGTTGTGAAAAGAGAAGTTGAGCCTTAACATGTGGTGTAAGATGATTTCTAGGAACTATGCAAGCTCACGTTAGATGAGTATATTATCTCATAGCTCAATGTCTAGCTTAAAAATCAAACCTAAGTACTAAATGAGGTTCACCCTCAAGTCATTATGCAGAGTGAAAATTGGCATTTAAATCATGCTTGTCGACAGGACACTCCTCGTTCCTCTGCCCCCTTGGAAGATAAAGAAATATTGGTCAATGCTACCATCAATGGATGGGTAATCTATGACATACTGGTAGACATTGATGCAAAAGTAAATATCCTTACCAAATATGCTTGGTGAAAAATGGTCAATCCAGCAGTACAACCCTCACCACATATCTTGTTTATGGCAAATAAGACTCATGCATTACCCATCAAAGTCCTCAAAAACATAATAGTTGATATACTTGGAGTCCCATTCAAGGTAGACTTTGAGGCTCTATAACTAGCTGAGGTTGATGACTACCTAGCTCTATTGGGAATGCCTTAGTGTTATGAGAATAATGCAGACTTGAGCTTTAAGGAGTGTTACACTAGTTTTGAGAAAACTAATTAGCGTGTTATTATACCACTAGATCAAGCATAAAGACCTCCTTACATAGAACCCATCAATTTTGATGAAGACATAAATCACATATACAATGTCACTACCCAAAATTCTAAGCAACATGATCCAACTAGATGGTGTTTTATGGTGGATAGATACCTAGTCTATTTTTGATACTACAAGTAATGCATGTAATTATTGGGCACATGGTGACTATGATCTCACTAAGAGAGTATGTAGCACTATCAACATTCATGAGAACCTCCTACACCAATTCCATAAATGGCATAGGTTCATTCACCTCATTACTAGCCAATTCATGAGGGGACTATCATAGAGACACCACTCGAAAGACTCAATGAAGCTCTAAGATTCCATGGGTAGATTGAAGTCCATGACTTCATTCAACACCTAGAAGAGTTTTACCACACTGATGAAGATCATCTTCAATCTTTGGTTCATATCCTTTATGGTATAACTACATGATGGTGGTGAATCCATTGTGAATGGCTCCTCCAATGGGATTAAGTACACTCAGCCTTACATCATTGGTTCCATCATGATAATAAAGTAAGGGGAACAGTCAGTGAGAATGGAGTACAAGTGCCTACACCCCACATAGAAGCCTATGAAACCATGTGGCAGAATGATGCAACCTATTTACCAGAATATTTATGGGTCCATGTATTTTATGGTAATCTATACACTTAGGCATGGGCATAGTACATTCATGAAGAGCGACACATGAATACTAGGTTCTGGTATTTACTAAAAGAGAACATGAACTTGGCACTTTCCTATTTTTCACCAAGGATGAACTTATGCCTCACTCTTCAAGCCATGCATGAAGTAGTTATAGGGGAATCAAGCCCTATGGAGGACCACTTGAGGAGTATCCACCAGGACCCTGAAGAACCTTTGCATATATTTAATGAGACTTTGACACATCTAGATCTTGTGCCTAAATCAGACCCTGATCAAGATCAACATGAGGAGATTTGCTTGGGAAAATAGAAGCTTGTCTTTCTAGTAGATGAAGGTAAAGGATCTACTTCACTTGACCCCTTAGCCAACCATTTATATTTTCCTACAAATGTTGGCAATCAAAATATTCATGACATAAGTGCCAATACAAATAACCCCTATCACGAACCTATTTAGACTGTTCAACACAACATTGACATGGAACAAGAATTGAAGATGGCTACGGTAGGAAACTATTGGACTGATATAGAGATTTCAAAAATATTTGAATTACTGAAAGAGTATCAAGATTTATTCCCCAAAAACTATAGTGAGACAAAAGGTGTCCACTCATTATTGGGGAAGATGCATATCAAGTTGGTTGATTGTGTTTGACCAGTTAAAAAATGCCCATACAGAATGAATCCTAATCTTCGAGCACACATCAAAGAGGAGATTGATAGTATGTTATGCACTAAGGTAATCAATATCAAGAAAGATGGATGCATCTATATTTGTGTGGACTATCGAGTTTTTAATGCATCTTGCATAATCGATCCCTTTCTGAAATCATTCATACAAGAAATCCTTGAATTAGTTATTGGATGTGAAGTGTATACCTTTACAAATGGATTCTCTGGGTAACAACAAGTCCATATCATTGAGGAAGACCAACCCAAGACAACATTCACCACCGAATGGGGGTCATTTGCTTATACTATCATGCCCTTTGGATTGAAGAATGTCCTACCAATGTTTTCATGGATAGCAATTGAAGCCTTTAAGGACTTCATCCACAAGTTCCTCCAGGTCTATTTGGATGGCTGGATAGTATATGGTTTAGTTAAAGACCATTGTTTTAACCTTATACTCATTCTTAAATGTTATTGGGTCTTGTAAATCTCATTAAACTTAAATAAGTGCCTATTTGTGACACTTTTTGGTGTGCCCTAGGGTAAATTTTAGTAGTGAATATTCATTAATTCATAAATATTCCATTTTTCATATTTTGGATTTGGTATTTTTTAGGGTCAATAGATGGGATTGGATCACCAAAATTTTAGGGATATAAATTATTTTGGGGGTTAGTCGGCTAACCCTTTACAACATTATCTTAGAAAGTAGTTTAATTCACCCCACACACACACACACACACACATATATATATACATACCGTGTGATATAAATTATTTTTGGGGTCTGATAGAGTCATTCAACATAACTACTATATATATACACACACACACACACATACCATATGATATAAATTATTTTTGGGGTCTGATAGAGTCATTCAACATAACTAATCAACAGAGCCATTTGGTCCAACTGTTTGGTAGAATATTTTGACCCAGTCTTTCAGCTTTAAGAGGACATAAATCGTGGTATAAAAAATTGAAACCTATGTTATAAAAACCTTAGTTGGGTAGAAAACCTAGAAATCAAAAAACATTTATGGACTTATTGATTCGCCAAGGCTACGAATCAGATTTGCCTAAATGAATCTAAGGGGGTTTTGGATATGGGCTCTTAAAATTTACCTTGGCGTGCTCCTCGGCCATATTATCTATAAATAATGACATCTCATTGATTTGGCAAAGGTATCAATTATTCTTCACCACTTAGAACCCAAAACTTAGTGTAAGGTTCATACCTTTCTAGGTCATATAGGGTATTATAGAAAGTTTATTTGTGGTTATGAAAACATTTCCACACCCTTGGAAGAACTTCTCAAGCAAAATGAGTAATTCATATGGACTTACTCGTGTAAGGAGGCCTTTGAAACACTCAAGGAGAAGTTGGTCACAACTCCTATCCTCCATTTCCCCAATTGAACACAACCATTTCATGTCCATATTGATGCATTTGGCATGGCCATTGGTGCCATCCTTGCATAACCGATTGAAGGTCACCTAGATCATCTGCTATAATTTGCTAGTAGGAAGCTCACACTAGCTAAAAGAAACTATACCACTACGAAGTGTGAAGCATTGTCAATGGTTTTTGCTTTGTATAACTTCAAACAATACCTATTAGCCACTCCATTTATTTTCTATACAAATCATGAGGCTCTAAAGTACCTTGTTAACAAACCAATGCTACATGGGAGAATTTTTTGTTGGATTGTGTTGTTCCAATAATTCTAATTCTTTGTTATAGTGAAACCTAGGAAGGCCAACTGTGGACTTGACCACCTATCCCAGATCGAGAATGGAGAACCACCACATGTCATAGAGGATGATCTTCCTGATGTACAACTCTTCAATGTAACATGAGTACCTAAAGAACTGGAAGATATTGCATCATTTTTGACCATTGGTTATGTGCCCAATAGCCTCAACTCATAAGCCAAAAAATAACTCATAGTCTACGTTGTACCCTTCCAACTTATTGGAGGGGATTTATACAAGCTTGGTCATGATGAAGTCATGCACCATTGTGTTATGAAGTATGAATTCTCATAGGTACTCTAAGAATTACATGAAGGAATTGTAAGACACTATGCTGTAGAGGCTACCGCATGAAAGGTTCTACTAGTTGGGCTCTAGTGGCCAACTATATTCCAAGATGCTAAAGTATATGTTAGGAAATGTGACATTTGTCAGTGCGTAGGCAAACCTAACCTAAGATATGCTATACCTTTATGACCCATCCCTTCTCATGAACCCTTTGAAAAGTGGGCTATTGAATTTATGGGGCCCATCACTCCAATAAGATGATGAACAAGTTCTCAATACATCATTACAATAACCGATTACCTTACACATTATGATGAAGGAGCAATAACAAAAGACTGTAATGCTACTACTGCTACATGGTTCATCTGGGAGAACATTATAACCTAGTTTGGATGTCTCTTGAGCTTCACTAGTGATTGTAGAACCCATTTTTTGAATGAAATAATTCACATCTTGTTGGTTGAGTTCATGATTGCACACCACAAATTAACACCATATCATCCACAAGTCAATGAAACTACTAAATCTTTTAATAAGATCATAGGTACCACTCTGATAAAGATTTGTAACATTCACCGAATTGATTGGGATGATAGGGTGTTTGCAGTACTATGGGCTTACTGAACCACTTACAAGTGCCTAAACAAAATCACGTCATTTAACTTGGTGTATGGAAAAAAAGTAATCTTACTAGTAGAGTTCTTGGTGCTATCCTTGCATATTGCATGCATAGGATAACTAGATGAAGAGGCATCCTTAAAAATGCATTTAAACACTCTAATACAACTAGATGAGACTCATTTCCTCACACATTAGAGCCAAGATGTCAAGAAATGCAAATAGAAGGCATGGCACGATCTTCAAATAAATAACAAGACATTTTCTCCAGGGATAAAGGTCTTATTATATGACTCTAAGTTTGTGCACCACCTTCGAAAGCTCCACACATACTGTGATGGCCCTTTTATCATTTATAACATTAGACCAATCAGAGCATGTCAATTATAAATAATTGATGGTGAGTTCCTCCTTAGGCACTATAATGGAAGCTGACTTATGTTGTATTTCACTTAAAAATAGCTGAAGTATTGTAATCAATAAGGCTTATGTTATTAGTTTAGGATTTACTACTTTCAATAAAAGTATTGACCTTGTTACATGTAATGTTTATATTTGATGTTCTCTCTTTCAAATCTTTGTTATATTTTTGTGGAGTACCATGACTTATTTTAGTGTGAGGTAACAAGTTAGTCGGTAAAACATGAAAAGCATGTAAGATATTTAGGTATATAAGTTAGAAGAGCGCTCAAGGTACTAAGGTATAAGAGATATAAGGGTGTGCAAGGTATTTAAGTTATGAAAGATATTAAATGTTTGTGAGTCTTTTAAGGCACAAAGGGGAAAGGTTCTTACCATAAGTTTAAAAATTCAAAAAGAACAGTTGTCTCCCACTTCATGGAAAGCATGAGATATAGTCATCATCCAATTCAAATAAAGGTGTGAGAAGGGACGTGCCATCAATGCAAAAAATTAATTATGGAAAGAAGCATGCCAACATCATGATGGGATAATTTCATTAAAGGCATTCATTGCAAAAGGCAAGGATCTAAACATGGTGGTTGTTAAGGATTTACATTAAATGCCACAAAGTGATGGGTGATGAAAAGGCATTAATGAGGGTAAATTCTTCTTGGAGCCTATAAATAGGCAAGTTATATGCATTTCATATATTACTTTGAGTTTAACTTCAAATTACCAAAGTTGAGATCAAGTGATTACCAGATCTGAAGACCAAGCGATTACCAGAGCCAAGTCAATCACATCCACAGCCAAGCAAAGATTTTTTAATATTATTATCAAATTAAAAAGGATATTACTAAGTTAAGAAGGGATATTTTAGGTCTACTTCATTGGAAACAACTTTAATTTTGAAAGTTACAGGTTATAGGTCTGCCATTAAAGAGTGTTTAAGCTTAAATGCCAAAGCAATAACTTGCAACCACGTATTCATTTGGGAATATGGGATAACCACATATTAACCTTTAGGATCCTTAAAGGGTAATATGTCCTAAGAAAAATACCAAAAAAACTTGAAACATTACCGATAATACCAGAAGAAGAAGAGGTGAGTGGAGGAGATTGGGTTCCAATTATGGTAGAGACCCCATAAATATAAGCGCAACACCTGAAAGAACAAGTAAAAAGCATAAGAGGATAAGAGGAATGATGCATGAAAGAAGAAAAGGAAAGAATGGTGTGAAAATGAAAGAAATCATAGACATCTTCGATGTAGAAGACCCAAGCATCCCCACCCCCATCTCTATTAATAAAAGAAATGTCATAACCAGATTAAGTATTACATGTGGATAATTAGGTCTCTAAGGTCTAGAATTTTACTATTTTTTATTATAATAACTACCAACTTGGGAATGAGGTTGAACTCCAGAATAAATACCAAGTTAAAACCACCAACACCAATAACCAAGCGGTGTATGACCTATCAATATTCAACTAGATGGATGCTACAGGATTGTTTCAACTATTTAACTTACCCTATTTTGGTAAACTTACAAAAGTGATATATTTCCTCTTTTTTCATGTCCATGAGGATTATATTTACTTCACTGGGTGTAGCATGAAGATCACCCTTGAAAGAGTCAACAAGGTCATAGGACTACAATACTCAAGGTTAAGTGTGGTTGATGACTTGGCCGACACTAAAGAGATACAAAATACCACCATGACGCTAATGTATTAGAAGCAAGGGTATGATATGCACATCAATAACCTACTAGATCTCACCCTCTAAGTTGTAGCATGGATCATTTCAACCAAGATCGAAGGGACTGATCATTGGAAAGAGGTGGAAATGTGCACCTGTATATTGCTCATCAGGTCTCACAAGGACTAAAGTATAACTAAGCCCTGTACTTTGTCCATAAGATAATTGAAGACATGGATAGGACCCATTGGATACCTAAGTATATATTTCCATGGGGAGTAATCCTCTTCTTAATGGTCTTCAATGAGATTGATGTACCAAATTATAGTTTGGGAGCATTGAAGTGGGTATACCCTCCTATGCACAAGTCCCTCATCGATTGTTACAAGGCATTCACATGCCCCCAACATATCACACCTTCTTATAAGATAAAGATGAGGTAATGGTTTGATGGGATGAAGGCAACATTTGGGAATGAGTGGCACATCCCAAAGGACTTGCCCCCTTTGGCTATGGATCAAGCTTAGTTTGTTGTAAAGTAGCACTTCTCCCCTATGTAGATTTGAATGAATCCATATGAATAACTTTTATCGTGGCTTAAGCTACCATATGCCTTCTTCATGTGGTACTTCATAGACTATGTTAATCAAATATATGATGTGCAGCATATCATCTTGAAGGTTGAAAGGATAGATGCAAAGATTCACACTCTCTAAAAATTATGTGTATCCAGGCAAGAAGGCTCTTATGGAGAGGATAGAAATAGACCTGACTGACAACTAGGTCAGACAAATTTTGGTCAAGTAGAAAATTAATAAGTTGTTTTACATGATCCAACCCTGTAAGAACCCATAAGGCAGAGACCATAAGTAAAAACTCCCTCCAGCATCAATTTTGAAGAAGAAGAAGTGATTAGATGTAGGCACAAGTACAAGTAGGCAATAGTCCCCCAAAAAATGATAAACTATAGAGTCACAGTCCTCCAAACCCACATCTTCTCATCCCTTAGCACCACCTCCACCATGCCCTTCACCTTTATGACCTCATCCATCTCCATCCCCTACCCACACTTTTCCATATTCTCCCCATGTTTATCCATCTCCTTTATGCACTACACCTCTGCACTCTTTGATTCCTCACCCTTCATCTCATTAGTCTACTCCTCTTTCTCTACCACCTTCTCCACATCCACCTCTACCATCTCTAACCCCACCTCAACCACCATCTCCCCTAAGTAATACTAATTCAATAGCATCTCAATAGTAGCCTCCAAGACAAGCACCCCAATAAGAATTTCTTGAGGTGTAAATCCATAACTCAAGCTCAAATTCTAAGAAAACTCCCTCCCTAGTATGAGAGAATAAAGTTGCCTCTAATGATTCCCTGCTTGATGTTGAGACTGTTGGTCCCCAAAAAAGTCACTCATTTTTTGGAACAACATATGAGCTATCTTGGTCCTACAGGACCAAAATTTCTCCCTTCCCTTCTCAAAAAATTGTTTCAAGCATTTAAATTCCTCATTTTTCAAGCTTCTCAAAAATCTATGGACTCTACAGGCTTGAATCTACAGACTCTATAGGAATAAAATCTATGAACTCTGTAGGCCAAGTTCTACAGGCTTCACAAGTTGATTTCTATGGACTCTGCAGATATGTTTCTACAGACTCAACATGCTTGAAAATAGCAGGTTCAACAGGTTCAAAGGCTTCTGCAGGCAAGTTCAATAAAAAAACAAGTTTCCAATACTTGGCCATCTTCAGGATTGGGTTGGCACCTTGGTTCAATCAAAGATGTCCATCGGCAAGCATCTAAGCAAGGATTGAACCATTGAACCATTGAACCTTGAACCATTTTGGTTCAATGGGTTCAGTGGGTTTAGAGGTTCAAAGTTCAACCATTTCAAAGGTTCCATGGCTCCGAGCACTTAACTAGTTTCAAAGGCTTGAATCGTTGAACCTTGAACCATTTTAGTTCATCGATTCAATGGGTTTAACGACCAATTGGTTCAACACGCTTGGTTTAAAGGCATCAAAGAGACTCAGCCAAATCAAAAGGATGAACCAATGAACCAATTGAACCTTGAACCATAAGAGGTTCAAAGTTCAATGGTTCATGGGTTCAAAGGTTCAAAGGTAGCCTCTATCAAAGAGAGAAGCAACAAACAGGTGGTTCAATGGATGGTTCAACCAAGGAGCGAAAAAGTGATTGAACCAGGAAGCAATGGAACAAAAGAGATAGAATGAACTAATGAACCAACGAACCAATGTACTTTCAACAGGTTCAAAGGTTTAAGGTTCAACATGGTTCAAGCAGCTAGCGACTATTGGCAGCCTTGTGGATGTCAAATTTAAAGTAAGGGAATATTTGTTGAAATTCAAATAAAGTGCAAAACTCAAAGGAAGAACCAAGCGACTGACTGAAAAGATAGAATTCATTTGGGTTTGTTCAAAGGCTGACAGAGAACATTTCCTTCAGACTTTTTATCTGAAGGAAATTATTAAGAGAAAGAGCCGTTAGAATTCTTTTAGAAGTATTTTCTGTGGGAAAATAACTAAGGCAGAGCTCAAAGGAATTCCTTTAGACTTTTGTCCAAAGGAAAATCCCGACTGAAGAGAAAAGCTCGCAAAAAATGCTCGATGTAAAAAGACAAAGTACAACAAAAGCCACCACGTGTCCATTATAAAGTAGAGCGAAAGCCGCCACATGTCATCTTTTGTAGGACCCCCAAAAGTTTCTAAAGCTTCTATAAGTTAAGCAAAATATGTCACGTGTCTTATTATGACTCAGTGGAATGTGACAAGTGTTTGCATCTGTGTTCCCCTTTTGGAGTTGCTCGGGCAAAATGTGTCGTGGACCCCATTTTCTATAAGTTTCTAATGAGTTTCATAACAGCGGAACTTGCCACTTGTCAAAGACACAAAAAGGACCCCTCAAAGACTTAGGCAAAAAGAGCTATAAAGAACAAAGAAGCACTTAAGCAGTGAAGAGAGGAGTGAGACCAAAAGATTAGAAATATCTTCAAAAGAGTTATTTCCAGTAGGTGAAATAGTGGATCGAGTAGACTTCTAAGCACACCAAACCAAAGATGCGGCCTGTTTTCTTCCATGAAGTAAAGACAAATATGCAAAGGACAAGATGGTCCATATTAAGGAGGAGACATATCAGAAGAAGGGACATGCCATAGTTATGGCAGCGCACTGTTCTCAGCATGGTCTCTCCAGACAAAACTGGAGACGCATTAAAGATGCTGACTGCAGCATGAGCCATCCCATGGAAAAAGGTGCCAATCCTTGGGTAGTTGCTATAAGTTTGTATTTTCTCTAATTTGTAAAGGAGATCTTCCCCTTACCAAAAGTGAAACTCTGCCTAAATTGAAAGGCATTACTGAGACTTTGAGCTCAGATTGTAATTCATATTTCTTTGATTGAATGAGAAAGCAAGTTACTTGCAGACTTTGTGCTGTTATAGCTTGTGTTACTTTAGGAGATTGTTCTTATGTCTGTCTTCTGAAAGCATTCTTATTTATTTGATTTAACAAGCAGGACTAGTGGAGGTGATAAGGAAGGTGTCCTAAAGCCAACTACTTTCAGACTTTGTGCTGTCACAGTTGTCTTTAGTGTGTGTTTATTTTCTATTTTTGTGTAAAAGACCTTGGGATGACTTTGTGCCCCCATTGTTCTTCATATTTCACTCTTGGGCAGTCGAGGTGGAGACTTTGCACTACATTTTAGGCTATTGGTTACTCTGCACCTTTGGTTACCAGTTACTTACCAAAAAGATTCTTGTTGTTTGCAAGAACAAGCACTTTTGAAAGAAGAGAAGTGCCTTATGTCATTTTATCAAGATTTCTACTATCCAGGAAGAGATCTGGCTCTTGGCTAAATGTTACTTCTGAAAGAAGAGAAGTATCTTCACCAATACCCCAAGATTTCTCCTCTATTTGTTAGCATCATCTCTGAAAAAAGAGAGATGGATAGTTTCTCCCACCCCTATGTCTTATTTTTTGCTTATATATATAGTATATAGCCTCCTTATATTTAATAAGGAACCTCCCCTTGATGAGAGGAGAGATTTGTCCCTTGTTGATGTAGTAAACCTACACACCAGGATGACCCATCTCCCTATGCTATGGTGATAGGAACTATTTTGGTCACCAATTAGCTGGCCGACAAAATATTGACCCAACAATATCAACCATATCACAATGAGATTTATACGGCAAAATGGGTGTGGTTACCACAACATAATGAGATAAATCTCTCCTCTCAGCAAGGGGAGGTCTCCTATAAACTATAATATACTAATATAAACTGAAAATAGATTCAGGGGTGAAATCATACCATCCATCTCTCTTTTTTTAGAGATGATGTTCACAAAATAAAGGAGAATTCTTGTGTAATTACTAAAGGCATTTCTCTTCTTTCAGAAATGATGTTCAACAAACAATATGGATTTTTTTTGGGTAGTAACTGGATCCATGAGAAACCCATGAAAGCACAAAGTCTTTCATTGTTTCTACTACTGGTTTAGGACAAAGTAACACAATAGAATGAAGTGTAGCATAAAGTCTCCAACGAAAACTACAATAGAGTAAAAGATTATGAAGGATAAGGGGAGCTCAAAGTCTCTCCAATATCTTGAAACATAAAATACACAGACTAAAGACAATTATGGCAGCACAAAGTCTCCCACAGTCGACTTTAGGTCATCTTTCAGATTATTTCCACTTGTTATGCTTATTTGATTAAATGGACAAGACTATATTTAGGAAAAAGACATAAGAACGATTTCCTAGATAACACAAGCTATTTCAACACAAAGTCTGAAAGGTCACTTGCTTTCTCATTCACTTGATAAAATATGATTAAGAGTCTTGGCTCAAGGTCTCAAGAATGCCTTTCAATTTGGGCAGAGTTTCACTTCTAATAACAGAGAGATCCCCTCTATTCAGAATGAGAGATTATAATATATAGCATCCAAAGAAAGATTCGGGCGCTTGTTTTCATGAAATGGCCCATGTTGCATTGAATGCATTGAATGCTATGAAGGGGCCATGCTAGAATAGGTTATTGGCCTTAAATTTGGCATTCTAAATCATTTCCAATGTCTCCTCCTAAGCATGGGCTGCCTGGTCTTCTTTATGATGCTTACACAGTTGTCCATTCATCTTTACTCAATGAAGAAAATAGGTTGCGCCATTGAATGTTTGCACTCTCTGAGGTCCACCTGGTGGACTGCTTCACCTACTGAAATAACTCTTCTATAGATATTTCAAGATTTTCTATAGATTTCTCTCTTTCATTGCTACATTTTATCTCTTCCTGGTGATCTGAGATCTCAGGGTTATCTTCTCGCTTTCTGTTGGTGCCTTTAGCTCCTTTCTTGGCTAGTCGCTAAGTTTGTCCTTAGGTTTTTTAAAAATCAGCAGTTATTCCATAATCCTAAATTTGACATCTGCGGGGATGTCATCGGTCACTTGAACCACTTTGAACCTTGAACCTTGAACTCTTTCGATTCAATGGTTCAATGGTTTAGTGATTTAATGTTTTGTAAAGAGCCACATTCATTTAAATTTTTTTTATGCATTCAAGGTGTCGTTAAACAAATTCTTTGAACCATTCGATCGAACCATTTGGTTGAACCTCTTTCTAGAATCTTCTGCTTGAACCATTCGCTCAAAGCTTTCGCTCAAACTTTGAACTCTTTGAACCTTTGAACTCGTTGAACCTTTCAGAGGTGGGGTTTAATGGTTCAATGGTTCATTCTAACTCTTTGAATCCTTTTATTCTTTAAGTCTGTTGAACTCATTGAACCTTTAAACCTTTTAGAGGTGGGGTTTAATGGTTCAATGGTTCATTCCAATTCTTTGAACCCCACCATTGAATGCTTTTGATTGAACCTCGGCATTGAACCATCCTCAAAACACTTAGGAAATGCCTTAAGTGTTTTGAACTTCCCTTTGAGAAAGCCCACCTATTGAATCTATGATTTCCTTAGCTGAAAAGGCTTGAGTATTTGAAAAACTTAACTGCTCGGAGCATTTTTTGAGAAAGAAAGAGAGTGTTTTGGTCTGCAGGACCAAAATGGTTGACATGTTGTCCATAAAAACAAGTGACAAATTTTGGGAACAATAGCTAGCTCTAATTGGAGAACTTCCATCGATTGAAATTTGAAGTAATAGAAGGGAGTAGAATCCAGACTCTAAGTGCCTTCATCTATGCCATTGCGCTACGGAGTCATGCCACCCAAAAAGAAAGGTGCCAAAAACAAATGAACAAAACAAAATAAAAAAGACTATACAAATGTATAATTGGACTTATTTGATACTTCAAGGATTGAAGTGTTTCAGATGCTGCCCACTATGAGGTAGTGAAAATGGCATTCTATCTTGATATATTAGTAAGAAACTATTTTCACCTCAAAATCAATGATTGGCAAATGGACTTCTCCACCAAGAATCCAATTTTCTGTGCATTCCTTTTGGTTGTCTCTACTTTCCCATTAACAACACTTGATCTCCAATATGAAAACCACAAATCTTTTCTCTCTTACTGAAGAGTTTCTTTACCTGGTATTGATGTGTAGAAATACGGTCCACTACCATAATTCACTACTCTTCTATTTTAGTCCAACACATGATTTGATTGTCACCATTGAACACCTACCAATGGTTGGCATTATTAGGGACACTTGGTCAAAAGACCATCTCAATAGTGTACTTATGCTCTTTGAAATCTTGGTGAGGAACCATGAGAGTTGCAGAGATGGCTAAGGAATCTGATCGATCGTTGAATTCTTTGGGCACCACAGAAATACTGAAAGCATCAAAACTTTCAAGGTAGTCCCACACCAGATTGTGTTAATGTCACAATCTTTCATTCTTGGTTTGATATAGGTTCTTCACCTAAAAAACCACTAGCTCAACATCTCCCTGGGCACGAAGAAGTTTGACGCCTTTAGCTTGAGTAGCCTTCAATTTGAGCAACAAAAATTCATACTCGGTGGTGTTGTTGGTGTTGTTGAACTGCAACTTGTATGAGTAGGGAAAAATATCTCCTTGAGGAGATATCAAAACAACTTTGGCTCTAGAACTGGTAGAAGAATTACTGCTATCAAATTCAAGAATCCAAACATCATTAGGATTTGATCTTTTTTCATATTTTACTTCATTAGGGAGGGAAGATCCTTTTTTATCTAAACTATGCTCCACTAATTTTTTTGACATCTTGTTTAAATTTTTTGGATTGTCACCTAGTAAAATTTCATATGATGAAACAAAAACATCTTCAGTAGATAGAAAGTAGTTACCCATTCCTAAAGATTCAAACAGAATTTGAGCTTCAAGGGCTGATGTTTGGGTGACAATGTATTTTGACTCCTTCTCAGGAAACAGCCTTTGCATGATGCCCTTGACAGGGATCCTCACCTCAGACAGGTCCATGCTCAATTCTCCACAAACATCCTTACAAAAATTTTGCCCAAGTAGAATGCCATAAGAAAGTGAAACGTTGACCACCAAGACTGTCATTTTAATCCTCTTATCTAGGAAGGCCGCAAATGCAAATTGGGCATATTTGATTTGTCCCAGAAGTGGCACTTATTTGTTTTTTATGGAGAAATATCTCCCAAAAGTTTTAGTCAAAGTGAGACTAAGAGATTCACCCACCTTGGCAGGCATCACATTGTCAGAGATGCCAGAATATATAATGCAGTTGTTCAGCTTATGACCATTTATCAGCAGGGAAACATAAAAAGGTTTTATCTTCCCAGGAGGAATAATGACAAGATTATTTCAGGAAGATGTGTTCTTTGGGGGATCATGAGTTACCTTTGAAATATCTTGTCCTGCAAGGACAATTTTGTTCTTGATGCATTCAACTAGCCTATCCAACTGATCAGGGTTGGCTTGTAAGTATTCAAACTCAGACATTTGAATCTTGGTCTTCCTAGTATGATCAATTATATCAAATGACTAAAATAAACTAGAAATAGAGGAAATAAGTCCATCATTCTGGGTTTTATTAGGTGTGGTACTGGTCTATGAAATTGAAGCAAAAGGTGCAGGGTTGTTTGAGGTACTTACTTTTTTATTGATCAACGGGTCCATTGATTGGAAAGGCAGTGAAGTCCCTTGTTTAGCAATTAAAATTGCTAGTCGAGATTCTTCCCCTATTTTTTCCTTATCAGCTTGTTGAGTTGACTGATTTTGGGATCTGGTAAATACAGTGTATGATCCACAAACACTTCTCCTTTACTTCTAGTTTCATCTTAGTAATTCAGGAAACTAATGTTGGAGTCACTAGCTAATTCTTCTTCACCTTCTACAAAGAGATCAACATCATCTTCTTGGTCTAACTTAGGTTGGAAAGAGAAATCATGTTCAGCTTCATGATAACCAACAACTGAGTTAGTTGGTGATGCTTCAATGGCAAGCTTCCCTTGTGGGGGAAGAAGATGATTTGGTTTCCCTTGAATCCTGGTAGCATTTCCTTGGTATGATTAGTTGGGAAATGTCCTCCTAAGTATATCTCAATAAGGAGGAGCATACATTCCTTGTGCCATTTGCTTTTTTAGAGCTAGCAATTCATTTGCTAGCTTTTGCATCATAGGATCAATGGTGCCTATAGAAAAAAATTTAGAAGATGAAGAAGATTTATTTTTGTTAGGATCTCTTCTTATCTTTTCTGCTAAGATAAGATCATCTTCAACCTCAGTGGCCAAAATCTGAGCTGCAGCAAGATCTATGTGGCCAGCCCACCTCAACAGGAAACTCACTTTAGGAAGTTGAGAATTGATGAAGAAGTATTTAAGATTCTCGGGTGTCGGCAGAGCAATTATAGGAATCCTGTTCCTCAGTTTGTCAAATTTAGCAATGAATTCTTGCATAGGTTCATGAGGGTCCTTCTTCATTTACGTACGCTAAGCCAACAGGGCATGTGCATCTTCTACAGGTTTGAACCTAGCCTCAAACTTAGCCTTGAGAGTGTTCCAATCAGTTATTGTTTGTGCTTGCAAATGATAAAACTAGTCTACGATAGTGCCTTGCAACATTTTTACAAATAGCCTAACCACTATATCTTTAAATTCAACACCTATCACACTGCAAGCTATGCAGAAAGCTCTAATATGCTCATTAGGATGAACTCACCCATCACCACAGAACTTGAGAAAATTCTTTCTTGAACTATAGGGTAGTTCATGTAAAGGTGGGGTTAAATTTAGGGGGCCAAAGGTGTTACCCCAGGGGCCTTGGGCTACCATGATATGATGATTGAAAGGAGGGATAATGAACCTCTATAGGGTACGTATAGACAAAGCTCTACTAGTAGAGGAAAGAAAAGCTTCGCCAGGTATTGAGGACCTGACGTCTGTAGGAGGAAAACTCCTAGTTCGCTGAAGGTGAGATTGTGGAGGAGAAAGGTCAAAATTATTTTAATGCACAAACTCAAACACAGGATCAACAATACCTTGAGCTCTCTGTCTTTGTGTATACCGTGGATCTGCTAGAGTGAAAAATGGAAAGGAACTAGAAATGCTTCAATTTGAAGCTTGAGGCTTCAAATTGCACGTTCTTCCCCAACGGAGTCACCAAAAATTGTTGGGTGAATATTTTGTCCTCAACTAACTGAAAACAAAATGGGTATATCAACCACAACACAATGAGATTTATATAGCAAAATGGGTGTGGTTACCATAACATAATGAGATAAATCTCTCCTCTCAATAAGGGGAGGTTCCCTATAAACTATAATATACTAATATAAACTAAAAATAGATTCAGGGGTGAAATCATACCATCCATCTCTCTTTTTTTAGAGATGATGTTCACAAAATAAAGGAGAATTCTTGTGTAATTATTGAAGGCATTTCTCTTCTTTTAGAAATGATGTTCAACAAACAGCAGGAATTCTTTCTAGGTAGTAACTGGATCTACGAGAAACCCATGAAAGCACAAAGTATTTCATTATTTTTCTTACTGGTTTAAGACAAAGTAACACAGTAGAATGAAGTGCATCACTAATTCTCCACCAAAAACTACAACATAGTAAAAGATTACAAAGGATAAGGGGAGCTCAAAGTCTCTCCAATATCTTGAAACATAAAACACACAAACTAAAGATAATTATGGTAGCACAAAGTCTCCCACAGTCGACTTCAGGACATCTTTCAGATTATTTCCACTTGTTCTACTTATTTGATTAAATGGACAAGACTATATTTAGGAAAAAGATATAAGAATGATTTCCTAGATAACACAAGCTATTTCAACATAAAGTCTGAAAGGTCACTTGCTTTCTCATTCACTTGATAAAATATGATTAACAGTTTGAGCTTAAAGTCTCAGGAACGCCTTTCAATTTGGGCAAAGTTTCACTTCTAATAACAGAGAGATCCCCTCCATTCAAAATGAGAGATTACAATATATAACATCCAAAGAAAGACTTGGGCACTTGTTTTCACAAAATGGCCCATGCTGCATTGAATGCTATGAAGGGGCCATGCTAAAATAGGTTATCGACCTTAATTTTGGTGTTCTAAATCATTTCAAATGTCTCCTCCTAAGCATGGGTTGCCTGGTCTTCTTTATGATGCTTACACGGCTACCCATTTGCCTTTACTCAATGAAGAAAAATAGGCTGCGCCATTGAATGTTTGTACTCTCTAAGGTCCACTTGGTGGATTGCTTCACCTACTGGAATAACTTTTCTACATATATTTCTAGATTTTCTATATCTTTCTCTCTGTCCTTGCTATATTTTGTCTCTTCCCGGTGATCTGAGCTCTCAGGGTTATCTTCTCGCTTTCTGCTGGCACCTTCAGCTCCTTTCTTGGCTGGTTGCTAAGTTTATCCTTGGGTCTTTTAAAAATAAATGGTTATTCCATAATCTTGAATTTGATGTCCATGGGGACGTCATCGATCGCTTGAACCACTTTGAACCTTGAACCTTGAACTCTTTTGGTTCAATGGTTCAATGGTTCGGCGATACAATGTTTTGTAAAGAGCTGCATTCACTTAGTTTTTTTTAATGTGTTCAAGGTGTCGTTGAACCAAATCTTCGAACCATTTAGTTGAAACATTTGGTTGAACCTCTTTCTGGAATCTTTCACTTGAACCATTCGCTCAAAGCTTCTACTCGAACTTTGAACTCTTTGAACCATTGAACTCGTTGAACCTTTGAACCTTTCAGAGGCAGGGTTCAATGGTTCATTCTAACTCTTTGGATCCTTTTATTCTTTAAGTTTGTTGAAATCGTTGAACCTTTAAAACTTTTAGAGGTGGGGTTCAATGGTTCATTCCAACTCTTTGAACCCCGCCGTTGAATGTTTTTGATTGAACCTCAGCGTTGAACCATCACCAAAACACTTAGGAAATGCCTTAAGTGTTTTGAACTTCCCTTTGAGAAAGCCCGCCTGTTGAACCTACGATTTCCTTAGCTGAAAAGGCTTGAGTATTTGAAAAACTTAACTGCTCAGAACATTTTTTGAGAAAGAAAGAGAGCGTTTTGGTCTGCAGGACCAAAATGGTTGATGTGTTGTCCACAAAAACATGTGACGGATTTTGGGAACAACATAATTTAATTGGAGAGGAACT
This sequence comes from Torreya grandis, assembly GCA_037957365.1. Lineage (NCBI taxonomy): Eukaryota > Viridiplantae > Streptophyta > Pinopsida > Cupressales > Taxaceae > Torreya > Torreya grandis. The sequence continues at coordinate 1,405,186 of JARHVA010003226.1, forward strand.
GGAAGATGATGTTAGATGCGTTGAAGCTATATTCCCATTTAGGATGTTGCCAACACCAAATAACAAAGGTACATGACGTGTGCCAATAAATTAGAAGAAAAGAGTGATCCAGAGCACTAAATGGTGAAATGGTCATTTTGACTTGAAATGATTTGATCAAAGTTAGATGGCCCATAAAATGCATTGCCCTATTTACAGATACTTTGAGCTAAACTGACACTTGTAAGTGACAAGTTCAAACCATTTAGGGCATTTTATGGATTTTGACCTAAAATGTGCATTTGAGTCTAATTCGTGCAAGATTGATAATTTCAACACAACTGGTGTTAGGAATTGGATGTCTATAGATAATACCATTTGAAAGTCCCCTATTGAGGCCAAATGTGAATTATTGGGTTGGCATATCCTACTTATGAAACTTCCTGTTGTTCACACATTGTTTAAAGTCAGTTTTTCTATGAGAAAATGAGCCTTTTGCTCCACCCTTGAAACTATCGCCCTACCTCTTCTAGCATTGCCCATCCTCCTCTCCATGTTGTTCTTCCCTTCCCTCCTCTCTTCTAGATCTATTTCTTGATAATTTCAATAAAAAAACTACCTTGATTGGCATTCTCTCACCTTCCACTCTCTTAGTCATTTGGAATACTTGTCGGCTAGTCATCCTCTTTTATATTTGGAAAAATCGCTACCAACAACTGTACTCTAGGAATGGTTTTGTTTTAGCTATTTAGAAAACTCATATTTGATCTTATATATATTTGTAGTTGGATCAAATCAACACTCAAAACCAAAAGATGCGTATTGTGCTTAACAAGATAAGGAACATCTCAAATTGTCGTAAAATAATGCCTTTCTCTGCATAGTTTCAAGACCACTGAATGTCAACGATCAAAGACTTGATTAGAGGTGCATAGTTTAGCTTTATGTTTCTAGGTTACTTTGTATACTATAATTACTAGTGACTTGATTTTAGTTGACTTTGTTTCCCATCGAAGGGGCCATAGTGTTTTGATCTTTCGTAACCTTCTTATTCTTGGTAGTGTTTTTTTTTTGAGTAATAATTTTAACATTTTCAATTAAAAAAAAAAAAAGGTAAATTATCAATTAAAAAATAAATAAATTGTTAATTGTTAATTTTAAAAAAAAACCCGAGTAAATTGTTTGTAAGATATTCTTTGTTGCAATTATCCTCTCATCGAAAATAACATCTGCCATTACAGATATCTAATGGCACTTCGATCTGCGGGGTACACTGCATCAAATAGTCACGCTAAATGGATTTTCCTGTTCTTCGGGCTAATAAGAAAATATACGTCTAACAGTCTTAAATTTCATGATCTCAAAATGCTTTGTAAGCAAGGAAAAATAAAGGCAACACTAAAAATTCTGCAATCCACAAAACAGCCCTCAGGTTTTTCGATATACGTCTGCCTGTTGGAAGAATGCATGCTCAGAAAGGCCTTATCAGATGGCAAATTAGTCCATACCCACATGAAGGATCGAGGGTTTTTAGCAGACAAATTTTTAGGAAACAAACTTATCAACATGTACGCAAAATGTGGCAGCGTGAAGGACGCTCGTAATGTGTTTGATGAAATGCCTAAACGAGATGTGTTTTCATGGACTGCTATGATTTCAGCCTTCGTCAGGAATGGTCTTCAGAAGGAGGCCTTGGCACTGTATTACCAGATGCAAAAAACAGGCTTAAAACCTAATGAATTCACATTTGCAACTATTATTACTTCCTGTGCGAATTTGGCATCTATAGAAAAGGGCAAAGAAATCCATGAAGAAATAATGAAAAGTGGTTTTATGTGTGATGTTGTTGTGGGGAATGCTCTTGTAGACATGTATGGAAAATGTGGGAGTTTAGTTTTTGCACGCGACGTATTTGACAAAATGCCTCAACGAAATGTAGTATCCTGGACTACCATGATTGCAGGATATGTGCGGAATGGACAGGGCGAACTTGCTCTGAAGCTCTATGGACAAATGCAGTATGTTGGTGTGAAGCCGAATGTAAAAACTCTTACGAGTGTCCTTGCGGCATGTGCGGATTTGGCAGCTCTGGAACAAGGCAAGGATGTCCATGACGAAATTGTGAGAAGCGGGTTTCAGTTTGATGAATTTGTAGAGAGTGCTCTTGTACATATGTATGCAAAATGCGGAGATATTGAGATGGCACGCGAATTGTTTGATAAAATGTGTAAACGAAATGCGGTGTTGTGGACTGTGATGATAGTGGGATATGCCATGCATGGCCTGGGAAAGGAGGCTGTGAAGCTGTTTGAGATAATGCGAAGGTTTGGGGTGATTCCGGACCATATCACCTTTGTTGGTGTTTTGTCAGCCTGCTGTCATGCAGGCCTAGTTGACGAGGGCTGCCGAATCTTTGACTCTATGACTGAACACCCTCATATTGTGCCTTCAATGGAACACTATGGCTGCATGGTTGGCCTTCTTGGCCGTGCTGGTCGGCTTGAGGAGGCACAAGACATAATCAACAAAATGCCAATCAGAGCTGATGCTACAGTGTGGGGATCTTTGCTTGGTGCTTGTAGAATCCACAGGAATATTAAGTTAGGAGAGTGTTGTATGGAACACATTTTAAAGTTGGATCCCAAAGATCCAGGACCTTATGTGGTGCTGTCGAACATGTATGCTGAAGCTGGCAACTGGGGTGGGATCCAAACGGTTAGGGAAATGATGAAAGATAGGAATGTGAGAAAGAAGCCTGGATGCAGTTGGATTGAATTTAATCATCAGGTCCATACTTTCCTTGTAGGGGACAGGTCACATCCTCAAACAGAAGAAATCTATTCAAAATTGGAGAGATTATCCAGGCAGATGAGGGAGGCAGGTTATGTACCTGATAGCACCTTTGCGTTGAATGATGTCGAAGGAGAGCAGAAGGAACAAATTCTCTTCCACCACAGTGAAAAGCTGGCAATTGCATTTGGGCTTATCAACATAACCCCTCAGAAAACTATTCGAGTTATTAAGAACCTTCGAGTATGTGGTGACTGTCACTCTGCTATCAAGTTCATCTCCAGGATTGGTGTACGGGAAATTGTTGTGAGGGATGCTAGTCGATTTCATCATTTTAAGGATGGACAGTGTTCGTGTGGGGACTATTGGTGATGCTAATCTAAACATCAAAGTCAGGCTTGTGTAATGACAAGTTCATGCGTATGGTTAACTGGAAGTGGATATGATCTTTTTGTTTCTGACAAAATATAATCTAGAGATTTATGGTATGTGTTCTTGGCTAGAACATAAGATTCATCTGCTGAAATGACATTGTGTGTCAAACGCACGAAGCATAGGTGTATTGATGGATTATAAGATCTACGTGAGACATCTGCAATAATAGTTCCGTGAGTAAGTCATCCCATACACTTAAAGTAAATAGCTTCTTATCATTAATTGATAGTTCATTTATGTTTTAATCTGGCTTGCAGATTTTGGTCTGTTTTCATTTCACGATCAACGCTTATCAAGGTTGTCTGATGGTATACAGTTCAGAGCCTGCAGATGCATGCCACCTTCTGCAATTCAAAAATCGAATTAAGTTCCAACAGAGGTAAGAGAGTTAAATGTTTTATTAACATACACAAATACAGCTATTCATAAATAAATTAAAACAAAAACCCAGAAGTATTGGGCTTTTAAGGAGTACAGTAAGCCTTAGAGTATTTGCTTAACAATTCGTCGTTATTTTAACCTTAAAATGCTTTAGCCTTTTTGCCTCTTGTCCTTAAATAGAGTTGCTCTTTTTTATTTGTGTGTCATTAGGTTTTCTGCATAAGCTGAGAGAGGAATTCTATATCTGATTAGATTCTCACCGAACCCATAATAATAGAAAGATTAACTTGCACACAGTTTGTCGTCATACTTGATACCAAGAAAACTCATTATTGCAGGTAAACTTCAACTGCTCAGACTTCAGAATATGGAACTCTATGGAATGCTTTTTAAGCACCTTTTCTGTCATGATTTACTTTCTTTTTTGTCATTGTTTTATATTACACCTGTTAAACTTGATTCCATTTTTCTGCTACTGATGCAGCTTCGGATTTAGGTCTGTCTTAAGAGGGAATTGCAAGACTTGCTCTATGTCAGTAATAGAATGGACTCGCAAATAGCTTTTAGCCTTTTGTGATTCAAAGGTATGCAATAGGTCCAGGTGAGTAGAACTAATAAGCTAGAAAAAATCTAATTGTTTGTGAGGTTCTTATAAGTCCATCAGAAGATTAATAGAAATATGTTACAATGTCCTCTTTAAAATAAAACTTAAATGGAACCCTTGGTTTCATTGTTAACTGAGACCCTGATATTTCGACAAGGCCATTTGTTTCAATACAAAATACCAGTGTTTAAGTTTCACAATAAAGACTGAAGAAAAAGATACAACAAAATAAGGTACTCCATCTAGTTTGTTAAGAGTTAAATATGTGTATTTTTTAATTTTCCTGTGAAGGTATATATGGATTAACTGTAGAATGTCATTTAAAGAGCTTATTAAGTGGAATTGTTCAGAGCTTGTTGAGAATATTGAACATACATGCAGTCAATTTATCTGGTCAGTTGCATGTTTTATATATATTTTCTAACCAATAAATGTTTCACCTTCTCATTGGTCCTAGGAGATGGCTTCTATAAAATCGTGAAACTATGTCAAAGCTAAAAAACCAAATAGATTCAGAGAGATAGTTCTTTGGGTTCAAACACTATCCAATCAAGCAATGACTATTTACAAGAGAAATCCATTATTTTGTTGTTGAGAATGCTAGTTTTTGCTTGATTGGATAGTTATTGCTTGATTGGATACTTGGAATTTCACTCATTCTCTTCGTTTAAGCTACTAGCACAAATCCATATTTTTTCCTCCTCGTAGATTTTCCATGCTACTTATTCTAACCTATGTGACTATATTTTAAAAATCTAGTGATTTTGGTCTTACATTGTTTCATACCTTATTTCCTCCACTTTGTTTTGTGCATCTGATTGCTACCTTATTATGCTCAACATCTAACATATACCTTTGATGGTATTATGCATTTAGGCTTCCAAAAGAAGTGAAGTGAAGATCGAGCTTGCATATAGTTTGCACAGAGGTGCATTGCAAGGTATTATTCCTTTGCTTTTAAATTTACTGTCACCATTAATGTTATTTGGATTTATTGCTTCATAAAAAGCACAAGTCTGTTTAAGTTCTCAGCCATTTCATTGTTGTTTGACTTTATTATGTCACTATTTATGGGCAAATTTATACACTAGTAGTGTTATTTACCATATGAGTATGTAAGGAATCAAAATAGGAAATATCATTGATTGGTTCATGGTGGGGACAAATTTAGGTTACCTACTTTATTGTTAGTCATGATAAAGCTTGGTGATGGACTCGAGAGGTGCATGGGAGGAATTTATGTTGGACGGAGATAGTTGACTTGAAATTAGCAACTAGTTAATTAAGAGATGAATGAAGGATGGGTTATGGCCTTATCAAAATATGTTGAAGGACTAGAAAGATGAAGAATGGAAGATGCAAGATGCGAAGTATGAAATAATTCTATGTTTGAGGTTAGTTTATGATAAAATTTCATTGTAAGAAAGAATAATAATGTTTTATGAATGTCAGCCTTATTCTATTAATTGTTCTGGCTTATTTATGAAGTTTTGGGATATGGGATTTAAGTTGACTCACATATGTAATATAGCTCTAATTTGGGTTTAATTGTCTTTTGTTCTATTGGCATGGTCGAACAAGAAATTTTGTTCAGGTTGTTTTTCAGTTCTTACCCAAATTAGATGCTAATTTAACATGTGAGACTTACCTTGTGGAAGTCTACAAGGGTATTTCTTTCCATTTACTTTATATATTATTCAACATTTATGCCCTAGGTTTTGATCTCATGCCCAATCTTAGGAGTAAAGCGAATGTTGCCTATCACCTACACCAAGAATACCTTCATGTAGGATGCTAATTTTTCAAATATATAAAAAAGCTATGTTGTTTTGGTACTGGTACTAGTACGCTTCGGAAATGCGGAAATGCCATTTTTCAAAAACCTTGATTTGGAAACACCGTAGGCACGTCCACCCACCTACCCACCCACCCACACACACAATGTATATTACTCATTTTTTTAGTAAAACACTTGAAAATACATAGTATGAAAATATTTTTCTATAAAAGATAAAAACACTTAAAAATATATAGTATTCATTCATTCATTATTTCAAAAATAAAATGTGCATTCAAATCTAGAATAAATCATCTAGATTGCCCTCAAAATCATGAATGCCACTCCCACTATTTTTCAACTTTATCATTTATTGACACTTTCTCTCGCAGGGGCTTGTCGATGCATTGAATCTTCCAGAGTGTATGCCTTAAGGGTTGCCCAGGGGATGGGGTGGGATCGTCTTGTGGCACTTTGTGAGAGATGTTCTCATACCATTCTACCATACCTACATCCCTTCTAGCAGCCTTCATACCTCCTATGATGTCTCCTTGAAATCTTGAAACCCTGAAATATGCCTATGTCTGAAACCTTGAGACATTGGAATCTGACTAAGTCTGAAATATGATAGGATCCTCCAAAACCTAGAATTTACATTATAGCTCCTAGAGGTCCGAAACTCTCAAACATCTTGAAAGTATATAAATAAAATATAACTTAAACTAGATGTCCCTATCTAAATGTAAACTTATGGTTAAAACATTTTATTTTGTTTATATGTTGTTTGGTTTGCGCTCGTTGTACCTTTTTTTTTAAATTTTTTGTTGACTTCGACTGTTTTTTCTTGTTGGAAATGCCTGAAAACACCTGGGTACGTCATGGAAATGTATTGTACGTTTCTAGGACGTACTTGGGCATTTACGGTACATTTCTAGGGTGTACCCGGAGCATTTCTGCATCGAAAACGTTTTTAGGGGGGAAACATGGGGTGTTTCTTGCAACATAGTAAAAAAGGAAAATGGAATCATATGCAAGGGTTTTGTTAAATTGAGCCCAAAAAGCTTGTTACCAGAGGAATAATCGTATAGGCTTTTAAGTATACTTAACAATAAACCTCTGGTTTTGAGAATGTGTCATTTTTTTTTTGTAGATTGTGCCATGAATATGGACATCTACAATGAGGGTGGCCATTGTTGCAGCTGGAGAAATTGTAGTTTTTTTTGGTTTAAGAAGCTCTACAAAAATAGACAAAAATGAAAAAAAAACAAAAAGATAAACTAAAAAAACATCAAATATAGTTAATATTTTGGAAATATTTGAGGATGCAAGACTAGGAGAAGCAATGGGCTGGAAACCAATACACCATGATTAGTACCAATGCGTAGGACTTTGAGCTTTTATGGGCTTCTAGAGGCCAAAGAGGCTCGCTTGGGAATTCATGTTGCTTCTGGTTTTAAGAAGAAAATGGATGGCATGACCATGCAAATCAATTGGATACCAACTAAAAAACCAACTAGCACACTATTACATTTAAACCATAATGTGATGCTTATATTTTCATTTGGCTCTTGAAAAAGAGTAGAACATTTCTATAGAGGCTTTTTAATCAGTGTCCTAAGTGAGGTCGAGTTAATGTTGCTTGATGATGTTAATTAAACTATAACATTCAACAATTGGCAGTGTAGTGTGTAGTGTAAATGTCACAAAGTGACATTGAATTTATGTCTGTAAATAATGTAATGATTAAATGTGTAGGAATGAAGAAAGCAGTGCCTTGTGATTGTAATTTTGGTATGATTAAAGAAGCACATTCCTTTTTATTAGGAAAAAGTCCGAACAATATTAGTTTTTATGATTAATATGGGTGACTGCTATTTAATTTGGTAGCGTATCCAAGCAATGTTATTGATCACAATAATAGAAAACATATGTTGATTGGTGATGCCTTTTGCATCAGTGAATTTTTTTATGTTGCTCACTGTAATTATTTAATTAAAAAATAATGATAGTGAGCGACATAAGTTAGGTTGTTGAGCACTATTGAATGGATGTTTATATAGAGAAGGGACATCACTAGGTGACCATGATCCTTACAATTAGCGAGGAAAGTGCCCCTCAAATTACAATTTAACTAAGTTGCCTTGATATGTAGAGAGAAGTCCCCTTCAATTTTGCCTGTTTGCTTTTAGGTTGTAGAGATTGAGCATGTACATTGCTTTCTACTTGTTCTTAATAAATATTAGTATTTTTTTGTGCTTAATTTTTTTTATATCTATTATGTTAGTAATTAATAGTTATTTTATTTGTGAGCTTCTTGAGGATGAACTTTTAATAAAACCCTCCATTTAGTGTGTTTCTCTAGTCTCAGTAGTAACTATCCTTTAAAGAAATCCACATGTTTCATGTTTGGTCATTTTCTGATCTGGTTAATATGTATTAACATACAATGCTCTATTCTAATGATTTATATAGTGTTGTATTTGTGTTTCTCCAAGCTCTGAGAAGACCGACTTTGTTTATGTTGTCTTCGTGATCAGTTTGTTGTTTCTTGATCTTTTAGTTCCAATTTACAACTTAATGATCAAACCCAATAATTGGATCCATCAACGTCTATTTAGTTCAATCATAGTGTGATTGCAACTCATCACACCCATGTTATATAGAATATCAATCAAAATGAAATGATAAGTAAACAAAGATAAGTTGTGCTTTCTGTAAATTTTATACTATGTATAATAGTTTAGAAACCTAGGAGATGGAGTCTAGAGGATAATAATGAGGAGTTTGTAGTTGTTAGAACTTGCCTACATTTATTTTTAATCCAAACTTTTATAGAAAACATCTGCCAAGCATTTGATCATATATTTATAGCTCCTACGCACCATGTGGGTATTTTTAGATTGAAACTTATATTATCTTTTAGTCTTAAAAGTTTTATTTTTTTAAATTTAGTAAAAGGTTTTATAATCAAGAAAACTTGTTTTTATAAAAGAAACAAGGTAAATGATGTCATAGTTTCAATTGTTACCTTGTTCCAACATCTTGTTTTAACATGAATACACAAATTTTACATAGTAACTTCATCGTACCTACACCACAGGGTAACAAAACAAGATTTCTAAAGGCAAATCTTAAACCTCATTCGTTAAAATTCTAAACCTGAGTCGCATTATACATTAAAGCCTCCTATGTAATTGTAAAATGTAGCCATTTTTCCCTCATTGTAGTTAAGCCAAATAATACCATGTATGGGAAAAATAAAAAAAAGAAGCGGACCTTTCAAGTTAAATGAGAAAGTATTCAACTTTATGGTGTACTAGTAGTAATTTTTCATTTTATGTATGCATTCTTAGCATCCTTGCTAATGGAAAACAGTGAATTCCTCATTGTTATCAATAGATCCCCCATTCACTACAAATAATGGTATTGTTGTCCGCGCCCCTAAGGATTTCATTTCCTTTCACCCAATGTAGTTTTCACTCTTAAGAGTTCCAGAAGATCGGATTTGATCATAGGCAATGGCTCCCTCTTATCCACAATTTAAGCTTTGTAATCAAGGACGCTTATTTTCAAATTTTGGGATTAATGGACTATTGAGAACACCTTGATTAAGTGGGTCAAGGAAACTAGACCAAAAGAATAGGAACCAGAAATTCGATTGTTGGCAAAAGGTTTTTTTATAATTTTTTTTGCATCGATTGAAGAACAAAGGCATTTTTTTGCATGAAACCCTCAGTTATCGAGAAACATATGTCTATGCTTGTAAATGTGGTGTTTCCATGTCAACCGTAACTCCAAGCCACTCTCTCGAATCCTTCTAGGGCATGCCTCTATGGTCTTTCCTCAAATTTTGGGACCCTTGCATTCTAAGCAAAATTGAAAATATGATTGATAATGTTAACCCTATTGATTCGACCAAAATTTAAAAGCTTTTCTCAATTGTTGCATGCATCTAGTTTACTATTGATTTATCTAAACCTTTTCTCAAATCTATTGGGCTAACATTGTGTTTTGACACTTGGTGGTGTTCCCTTGATTTTGAAAGCCTTCACTTCTATTGCTAGTGATGTCACAAGGAAGGTCACTAGTGCCTACATAAAGGCGGGAAATATAAAAATATAAAAATCAATAAAATTATACAAATCCCAAGCAATATAAGATTTTGAGGCCAAAACAAGTTGCAATTTAGCTTTAATAAATTTGAATGTGAAGTTTGTTCTAAAATCCTCATTCATTCAAAACATAATTCCACATTGCTGAGTAGGCTTGGTCCATGGCAACATATAAATGCAATATACCATATTTCTTAGTTCAAAGGGGTGATGCCACAATTGAAGTGTCCCTCTTAAAGTGACCTCCTCCTTTCCTCCTATGTCGATTCACAATCCTAAAAAAAATCCCATTTAAATTCATTTAAATAGATGCCTTCCTACCCCAAGTCGAATACACTTCTTTAGTGCATCTTGGAATTGCTTCGACGACCCTAAAATACACATTCATTCACTAGCTTTTGTTGCAGTATAGCTTTCTTCACATAATTCACCTAATTACATTTGTGGGTTGTCCAGAAAAAAAATTTAATAAAGTATTTTTTTCTCACGTTTCTTGATTTCTTTATTTGTCTTCTTATCTGTAAAGTTTTTTCAGCTTCATCTAAATTTGAAATGAGTTGTGTAATTATTAGAAATGAAACCAAATTTAAGTTGAGATGTTTAACATTAACACAAATCACTTCTCTTTTAAAAGTAAATCCAAACCAAAATATCAAACCATTAATTTTAATTTTGTTGATAATTTGTCTTAATATAAGAACTTGGAAATTAATTAAATATTAAATTTTCAGGTTAATCATAACTCTAGTATTTTATATAGATATATAACCAGCTAAACTAAGAGTTTGACATGTTCTTCTAAACTTCAATATGCTTTTAATATTAATTTCATAATTATAAGAAAGGAAAGAATGGAGGCTATGGTTCTACACTCTAAGTATGTGATCTATATAGGATCAAAACAATAAACATATTGTGCAACTAATCAAGAATTAAGCTATCTTGAAGTTAAGGAGGAACTGACAGCATTGCCACTTCTAGTCTCGCCCTGCACACAACCTCATAATTGTCACTTATTGTTGGTTAATTATCACTAGAAGTTTTGCAACAAGTAGTGGCACCAATATCATTAGTGGTCCTCTAACAAACTATTGTTCAAATGTCCCCTATAGTCTTGCCCCACAAATTGACAATCATACTTGAAAGTGAGAACACAAATAGTAATGACTGTGAAGTAGTGTCTCTTTAAATTGATGACAGTGGAGGTGTTGGGTCGTATGATCCAAATATAGTATTTGGTTTATTAGTGTTAGTTTTCTTAGTTTGTTGGTAGGGCACACACACCCCTTTCATGTTGTTAGTAAACTTAATTAATACATAGTTAGTTGGGGTTAGTAAGTTAGTTGGGTAGAACCCATTGGGTCCCATAGGATAACTTCTTGTAAAGGGTTTTTAAACTCAGGACCTTTGTAAATACATTCAGTAATACAATTTTACATTTTGTACAAAGCTTTGTTGTTCTTACAATGTAAATCTTACTATTTATCTACCATGCATGGTTCAAATAGTGGTATTAGAGCCATGACAAAAAATCTCAAGGGAGAAGAAGACAATGGAAAATCCAAGAAGGGTTGAAGTTGTTTTGTGAAGTTTTATTCCTGCAAATAAATTTGTACAACCTTTGGGAGGAAAACCAAACATAAAAAATGTGAGTTTGCTACCTTTTTTGATTATATGCATGTTTTGTATGACTCAAATACTTGTAGAGTGTTGTTGTACTGCATTTGTAAAGCCTTTCACATAAAATTGAATCCCGGATACAAGTTGTACGATTTACCACTCAAACTCAATGATACAAATCCATTGTGCAACCTTCAAAACCCTAAATCAGAAAAACACTTTTTTGTATGTCGTTGTGATAGATTTGTATGGCCTTCATTGTTTTTGGATGACATTTCATTGATTTGTAATCCTTGAAATCTCTGTATGCACTTGTACATACTCTCTTCAAATTGTATGGCCTCCAAATGCAATAACGATGTCCCCTTTGCTAAAAGACTAACATGTATCTTTTCATTTGTTATTGTCAAGCTTTAATCTCTGTAAATCATGTATTTCTACGGCCTTGTATGACCTAAACACTTCCCTATGGCACCTGTATAGAACTATGAAAAACAATGGTGTTTGGAACAACCAAATGACGTGATGAAACAACCATGGCGTGATACAAAAGATTGCATTTTTTTTTTTAAAATCTTTTCAAATGTTAGGTTTAAGTGGGGTCCACAAGACAACCAAACACAATTTTCACCTTTGAAGATTTCACAAGTGAATTTTTGGTAACAAAATTTTACATGCAACAATACTTTTTTATTTTTCAAAGATCATGAAAAGACAGTTTAAATACAAAATCTTCATTAGTTATCTCGAGAATGCTTGTAGTGGAGTTGGTCAAGACTATTTTTTAGAACACTTGCTAAGGAGAAGTTTCAAGGTCAAAACCCCACAAAGCTATTCTTTTGGTCAAACATGTTTTTTTTTTTAAGAAGGGAATATTCTATTTTAAAAGGCTTTGGAAAGAGAAAAGGGTGACACAAAAGTGTAATTTTTGTGACATTTATGACAATTTTACGACTGTTTTCAACTCTTGTATCTAGTTGCTATTTTGTCCGAAGGTGGTCATGTGATCAATTAATCTCTAAGTTTTTAGACATTTTAGACACATTAGAATGGTCCATTTTATGACTTTAAACTTATTTATATGATTTTTAAAGCAAATGTATTACAAATGATGTATAAGGGTGCATTTTCGATGGAAACCGACACCTTTAAATTGAAGAATTTTATAATGTCATCTCATGCTTGTGATATCAGAGTCATCACCAGAGCTTTTGACATGTATTATAGGGTCATTATGATCCTTTTGATACACAAAGTCTAAGTATCATAATGGAGGTTGAAGGACCCATCGAACATTGGATGACATTTCCATTCCCCAATTAGCTATTCGTCAGAGTTTGGTTAAAAGATTGAATAGCATTTTGGTAGACATAGTGTTGCTTTTAGTTTCAAGTTGGTTTTCTTTAATTCTTTGATATTCATGATGAGGAACATATATAATAGTTTTGATTTGGTTTTTTGTTGCAAGTGCTTCTCACCTCTCACCTAATGGGGGGAGGATATTGCATGGTCTTCAATCAGTCATGGATGATTATACAAGTTGAGATATGAGTTGCTAGCACCATAGTGTTGAGTAAAGATATGTCAGTGTTTGTTGGACATCAGGGAGATGTGCCATACATAATACTAAATAGTCATTTAGACGGGTTTCTATGTGTGATCTTATGTGGATCGAGCTGTTTGAATAGGCCTTGATTGTGTGTTTTTACAGTACATTATAGCATGTTGGGGATGAATAGACATTATCTGTGTTCATCATTCATGCCACAACTTGGAGGGGAGGGGGGCTGCGACATTGGTTGATCAATACCATGATGTACAATGTGCTAGTTGCATCTATGCGACATATAATTTTGATGACTTCATAGTCATAGCTCTAAATCATCTTCTATACCCTTTTTTGGATCAGGGAGAGGAGTTTGTTTGGTCGTATGATCCAAATATAGTATTTAGTTTATTTTAGCGGGACACACACACCCCTTTCATGTTGTTAGTAAACTTAATTAGTAAATAATTAGTTGGGGTTAGTAAGTTAGTTGGGTAGAACATGTTGGGTCCCGTAGGATAACTTCCCGTAAAAACTTTATAAGCTCAAGACCTTTGTAAATACATTCAATAATACAAATTTACATTTATGGAAATCTTTGTTATTCTTACAATGTAGATTTTATTATTTATCTTTTATGCACTTTCCAAACATGGGGTTCCCTTTAGTGCACAAAAAACACCTCTAGTACTTATAGTATAAATAAGTGGCATAACCCATAAGTTGAGGAATGAGTGGAGGGGTAGCGAGTGAATTTAATTGTAACCAAAGGAAGTGTAATTGGTAGCAGTGAGTTAAGGAGAAGTGTTGTTACACATTTTCTTTATGCTTTTTATAATTTTCCCAAGTTGAAGGAAGGAGACATGGTGATTAGTTAGCACTACCAAGATGGGTCTACCCACAATAGTATTTCTAGGGTAAAATTAATTTTTCCCATGACGTTCTTGCTCAAATGGTTTTGTTATTGTTTCATTTCCAAAAATATATTTACACTACACTACCATAATCTACATTATATTCATTGTCAATTGAACTATAAATTAAATTACTATCAACTATTTAAGATTCAAAGCTAAATTTAATTTCTAGGGAGTAGGAACTTAGGAAATTACATATCATATATTATTAGATCAGTTTAATATTTTGGGTATTGTGGAAGTTGTTCAATTGGTTATATGACAACAACTAAATCCAAGAAGAAAGAATTGCAATCTTACCAATAAAAAATTACCACAAGGAAGTCAATAAAGAAATAAGAAAATGACTAGAAAAGGTGAGATCTCACATTAATGCCTTAGAGGAAGAGTCACCATGTTGGAATTCATCTTGGAGTATATATTAAAATCCTAAAAATGCCTTTTCAAGAAAAAATAAACCACGACCAAGCAATGAGCATCCATGGATATGGTGGTTCATGCTTTTGCTTAGAGGCTTGGAGTGGAAAAAGAGCATAGTCATGAAGAAAAGAAAGTAAAGAAAGAATTCATTGGTGAAAAGCAATAACTGAAGCAAGATGATGCCAGAGCATCAATGGTATTAATGGCAATTCGACATTGCCAAAACACATTTTAATTAACCGAGGTTTCCAACTACAGGAGATAACACAATTAATTTGAGAACCTCAATTTCAGTGTTATTTACAAATCTCTATGTTCTTCTTAGAATCTTGGTTTTTACTCTCAAGATACGAGGATGAAATGAAATGGTTGAAAACCATTCACAACACAGGGTCTTTGTTTTCTCTTAGTGTCTCGTATTTCTTTGTTCTTCCTTTGTTTTATCAAAGAGAATGAGAACTTTAACATGTGGTGCATCTTCAGGTAATCTCTATTTGGGTTTCATCTCTAGCACCTCCTTTTTCAAATTTCCCCATGAAATGAGATCTTGACACTTGTCAAGTATTCATAAAGATTGCTTAGGTTTTTATTTATCTTTTAACTCTATTTTTTTTGTTTCTCTGCAATGACATCACACCAGGTGTCAAATTCTTGGAGACTCACATTTGTAAACATTTTTGACGCCTTAAGAAATAAACAAGCATTGTGAAACTATATCACTACACATGTCATGATCTTGTGAATGCTACTCACGAAGGGGTGCTTGTTATTATCAATTTTCTTTTCGCAATGTGCTCTCTGTAATGAGAGGCTAATAGGTGTCAATATCTCATGGATCCCCAATTTTGAATTTTCTTTAAGTCATTATCTCATAAATCTATGACCTTCGTTTTACCTTTTGATCTTCATTTTCCTTCTCTCTTTGTGCAACGCCATTCTAAAAAATGTCACATGCTCATGAACCCTTAGTTGTTGACTTTCCTTAAGGCTCAAGACTTCAACATGCTTCGTGAAGCAACATTGTGACAATTGTCACGTTCTCAAATTCTCGTGTGTTAGTGTTTGTTGGTTTCAAACTCGTGTTTGCTCTGGGTAAGTACACAAAGCTGGGGGACAAAAAGTGGCCTACATGTGGATATGATTATTCTGAAATTTCATAAATATGAATTTTTTTAGATAATTTGAGATTTCTACACTCCAAATTTGAAGATGGTGTAAGAACATGAAATATAGCATTTCGAGTAGTTTCCAAAACACTAATTTAAAAAAAAAAATGGTTATGTATAACTAGGTCAAACATCTAAAATTTGAAGAGGAACTCTTTTTTTCTTCTTCCAAAAAATAGAGTAGATAGACAGCCGCGTGGTGCACCATTTTTTTAACAGTGCTTAGTATCCTTTGAAACCCTTTGGGAAAGACTTAGATAAGATCTTATAGTTTGTGACCTATATTTTTTTATATTTTTTCAATGAATACTATTTTTTTTATGAATTTTGAAAGTAAATAGGCCCTGAAAATTGACAAAAAATGGATAGCCATCCGTATGACGCACCTAACTACCTAAAAAAATGAAAATCAATTTTTATTGAATGTGTAGAATTAGGCCTAGTTTGTGATCATATAACTTGTTTTTCACTTGTATCAAAGAAAGACAAAGTACATGAACATGTGTAGGCATGTATGTTTGTGGCATGTAGTGGCTTAAAAAATGTATAGTTAAAAATCAACATTGTTCGAAACCTTAAATTAGTTCAAAAATTATAAAAATTATATTTTTGGAAAGAGGAGAGCATACTCATCGTGATGGTATTAAGTTTTTGAATTTTCATGTTAATATTCTTAGTGTATTTGGCAATCAAAGTTGAATTTTGTTGTTTTTTATCATAACTCTCAAAACTCGATTGTGCATTGATAGTCCAAGCCTTTGGTTTGGGAATCCAAACCATTCCCAAGCCAAAAGGCATGGGATTTGAATTCAAATTCAAACAACATGATCACGTTATTGTAAAAACAATAACGCGATCACATTACTGTTGTTTTGCACATTCAAGCAATGAACATGTAGATGGAGGGAATGTTAGTTAACAGGGAATGCAATCGTGTTCTTATTATTTTGCACATAAAAGCATGTGGGAGTTGCACATGAATGCAACTTTGGTCAGAAACTTATATTTACTACTATAAATGTTAAGTATAAGCTTACATTTAAATAAATGTAAAAATATAAATGCAAATTTATACTTTAAATTTATTTTAGTAAATATAAAAAATTAGGGTCACTTTGCATCTGATAGAGTTGATCTCACAACTGCATGCCTTACGATGTGGAAAATAATTTTTCAAAGTCTAATTTGGTCAGTACTTAGGCATTTTCAGGGTCTAGATATTAAATCTAGGGATTTCAGTACATAATTTTTGCAATTGATATCCATTTTTGGTAAACATATAGTCATTTCTTAGGGTTTGTGTCTCCCAAATTGATTCTTGGCATTTATAGGAGTCTTAGGTTTGTCAAAATTGAAGTTTGAAAACTACTCACTTTGAACTTGATCCAAAGTGGTGTGATTTGGGTAGTGTAGGCCATATTGATGACTTGCACACATCAAACAACCACGTTGTGTTAATTTCACTTATTCATCGTCCCTTCCTCATCCTTGATCACTTTTTACTCATCCCTCATTACTCCTAATCATGCTCTCATCATTCCTCATTGTCCCTAATCACTCCCTCATTGACCCTCACTATCTCTAGTCATCTTTAATCACTTCCTTATCATCCATAATCACTCCTCTATTGACCCTCACTATCCCTCATCATCCCTAATCACTCCCTCCTTGTTCTTCAATATCTCTAATCACTCTTTTCTCATCCCTAATTACTTCCTCATCCCTATTCACTCCCTCTTCATCCCTCCTCATCCCTAATCACTCCCTCATTGACCTTCATTGTCTCTCATCATCGCTAATCACTCGGACTTATCATCCCCAATCACTCCTTCATTGACTATCACCATCCCTCATCATCCCTAATCACTCCCTCCTCATCCCTCATAATCCCTAATCAATCTTTTTTCATCCCTCATCATTGCTAATCACTCCCTCATTGACCCTCACCATCCCTCATCACTCCATCATTGACCCTCACCATCCCTCATCACTCCATTAACCCTCACCATCCCTCACCATCTCTAATCGCCCCCTCATCATTTGACATAAGTATATACTCTAAATATATCTTTGATTCCAATCATATGTTGTTTAATCCATTATAATAAAAATTAACTCTTTTCTAGGACTTCTTGTGTTGTCAATATCCATTTGTGATAGTCAATTTTATTACTGAATGAATTGGACGATCTTCCAAATTTATAGTCAAGTAACATAAGTACTAACACAAAATAGAGTTTGAATTTTAGTTCATCAAATTATTTTTGTTATGTAGTTAACTAGATGAAAGTTTATTTGGTTCCACCTTTGATAGTTTCATCTAGTTAGCTGCATAACAAATGATAATTTGATGAACTTAAATGATAAAAATTAAACACAAATCTCTTGTATAATTTTCTAATTCTGAGAAGATTTGAATTAGATGCAAATTTATTTAGTGTTTCCCATTCTTGTATGACTTGAATCTTGGTCAGGTTCACACATGCACTTCTTGTGTGTGTAATGTGTCCCAAATATTTTATCTCTTGCATGAAAAATGAACATTTATTCATGTTATCATAAAAATATGTTTCTGCAAAATGTGAAACACTAGTTCAACATGGTGTAGATATTCATCCCATGTTTTCTAAAGATTAAGATGTCATCAAGGTAGATTAAAAAAATGACATAGGTAAAGGGCCTAAGGATGTCATTCAACATCTTGAAATGAATGAATTCGTTACATGAGTTAACTTAAAAGGCATAACCAACTTGTCAATCGATCATTCCTTTGTTTTTAAGACTATATTTCAAATATCTAGAGGTTTAACATGAATATGATGATACCCAAACTTAAGATCAATTTTGGAAAAGACTTCTACACCATGGATATGGCAGAAAAATGCCTTAGTATTTAGATGAGGATAATAGTTTTTCACTTTAATCTTGTTAAGATTTTTTTAATTGATTCACAACTTTGACACAAACACAATTGGGCTTCTGCAAGGAAATGATTTGGGCATGATGTGTTCATTATCCATGATTTCATGTATCTATCACTTGATCTATTCATTCTCTAGAAATGATATGTTGTATAAAGAGGTTTGAGGTAGAGGTAGTTAAGGAATCAAATCAATAGTATTGTTTAGTGTACAATATGTAGGAACTTACTCAGGGGACTGAAAGATATCCTTGTATTCATCTAGTTTATGATTCAATTATTTTGTCTTTGTTATTGTTGGATAAACCACACTATGATATGGTGACATAAGGATGTTATTACATATACTTCTTACCATCAAGAGTATACTTCTTACTAGAATTGACAAGATTCTTGCACTTCCTGGCACGAATGACTGAAAGTTTATGAACTCACTTCGATATATGGTATTTCAGATCATGACAATCTATCACATCATTTCAAGCATTTACTTCATAGACTACATGTCAATGGTAAATATATGGTTGACCACATGTAAAACATCACACACCTCTAATTGTGAGATGTCACAAAGGATTGCATCTTTAAAAAGTTTGATTTTGTACACCAAGTGACACTACTAGGTGATCCATTTCTCAAGGCCTGCACTAGACCATACACTAGCGTGTGGTTATGGATGATGTATAAATTTCAAGTTCAATTTTTGAAAATATGCTTTAGGAGAAATTAAATTCTTTTGACCTCCATTGGAGATGATGAAGTGTATTGGCTCACCATTGATCTACATTTGTTATTGAAACAATATTTTTAATTCGTATAATTTTTTGTTGGGGGAAGTAGGGATATTTTTAATATCAACCATATCATTGGGTTCATATTCTATTAGCTACTTACCTTTTTATAGTGCTAGATAAATTGTACCCACTTTTTGAGATGTGCAAGTACAGAGCTCATATTGCGACACTCTTTATTTGATTGAATATGGAAGTTATGAATTAAGCACCACTTTCAAATCTTGGACTACTTGTTCTAATCATTTAAAAATTATTTCCCATTCTTTGGTATGACGACTCAATCAATAGGCATACAAATAGAAGGCCTTCAATGTAATTATTCAAATCATAAAATGTCCTCATATGGAAAGAAATTGATTGGTTTCAGGAAATCGCATAGCTTGGTGATCCTCATGTATTTACTACCCATTTTTGGTGCTATGGTGGTTTTACTTGCTTTTCTTTATCTAGCAGATTTTCAATTGTGAATTACATCATTTCTAATAGGTCCATATTTTTTCATGTGTTAAATATTTATGTTTCAAATTTTCCTTCATGTCATTTTGATCACTATGTCTTGTATTTTATGCTAGCACTCAACTCTCCACTTGTAGCTCCTAGCATTGTTAAACCCCAACAAAATACCACCATCAAGGTATTGGATGGAGTGATTAAGGATGAGGACGAATTGAGTAGAGATGATGAGGGAGTCAATAGGGATGATGAGGGATGGCGAGAGTCAATGAGGGAGTGATTAGGGAGGATGAGGCAGTGATTAGGGATGATAAGGGATGGTGAGGATTAATGGGGGAGTGATTAGGGGCGATGAGGGACAAGGAATGAGTGATTAGAGATGATGAGGTATGATGAATCAGTGATTAGGGATGATGAGGGATGGTGAGAGTCAATGAGAGAGTGATTAGGGATGATGAGGGAACGATTATAAATGATGAGGAATGGTGAGGATCAATAAAGGAGTGATTAGGGATGATGAGGGATGAGGAGGGAGTGATTAGGGATGATGAAGTAGTGATTAGGGATGGTGAGAGCTAATGAGGGAGTGATTATGGACGATGAGAGATGGTGAGAGCTAATGAGGGAGTGATTAGAGATGATGAAGGAGTGATTAAAGATGATGAGGGATGGTGAGGGTCAATGAGGGAGTGATGAGGGACGAGGAGTGGTAATTAGGGATGATGAGGGATAGTGAGGGTCAATGAGGGAGTAATCAGGGATGATGAGGGAGCGATTAGAGATGACTAGGGACAATGAGGGTTGATGAGGGAGTGATTATGGACAATGAAGAATGATGAGAGTGATTAGAGGTGATGAGGCATGAGTAGGAAGTGATCAGGAATGAGGGATGAGTGATGAATAAACGAAATTAATACCAAGTAGTTTAATGTCTGCAGGTCATCAATGTGACCTATGCTACCCCAATCAAACCACTTTGCATCAATTTCAAATTGAGTGGTTTGTAAACTTCAATTTTGACAAACCTAAGACTCCTAGAAATACCAGGAATCAATTCGGAAGGCACAAAAACCTAAAAAATGACTATATGTTTACCAAAAATAGACATCAATTGCAAAAATTATGCCTTGAAATCCCTAAGTTTAATACTTAGACACTAAAAATGCCTAAGAACTGACCATATTAGATTTTGAAAAACTATTTTCCACATCGTAGGGTGTGTAACTGTGAGATCAACTCTATCAGATGTAGAGTGACACTTTTTTTTTTTATATTTACTAAAATAAATTTAAAGTATATGGAAATAAATGTAACAATATATTTCCTTAACATTTAGAGTAGTAAATATAAGCTTTTGGGCAAAGTTGTCTTTATGTGCAACTCCCACATGCTTTTATGTGCAAAATAAAAAGAACATGATCACGTTATCAATAACGCGATCATGTTATTAATAACATGATCACGTTATTTGTTAACCAACATTTACTCCATCTACATGTTCATTGCTTTAATGTGCAAAACAACCGTAAGACATTCACATTATTGGTTTTACAATAACACAATTGTGTTATCTATTAACGCAATCACATTATGGCTCGGTAATTGCCGAGTCATAATTTAAATAACGCGATTGTGTTATGTCAATAATGTGATCACGTTATGTAAAATGTCCACGGAATTGTCTCCCAACTCCGTGCACCCCTTTGTGCAACAAGATGTTGACATATGTCAAGATCTCATGGTCTCATATCACAGAAGGATATTTTTGATGCTTTCCTTTGGTTCACTTTACGTTTGGCTCCATCCAATGAGATGCTAATGTTAGAATAATATATTACTAGCTCATAGTGTAGGAAGTTATACATGCATACAGTATTAAATAATTGGGGCATTCGTAAATAAAGGTAGTTGTAGGTTGTTATGGGCATTTAATAATTTTCTCCACCATGATGTGTTAGGTGTGATGGACTATGGCTCATGAAACCTATATATGTAACCTTTATGTTTGATTAATGCTAATGAGCATATTGCATCTTTCATTATGGTATCAGAGCAAGAGTATGGAGATCTAAGAGAAGCGAGAATTTTATTGAGGAGCCTCAAGCACTCAGGTTTCTTGCAGTTGAAAGGAGAAACACACCATTGCTTTCTTCTTCAATTTTTTCTCTAGATCTAATTTGTTTTGTTTATTTTTTTTAGAAGAGCTCCAAACCATTCCAAAAATTATTTTAGTGGCATACAAAGGAGGAAGGAGATTCATTCTAATTTCAAGGAACATAGGATTTTATATGGAATTTTTTAGATCTAGATTGATCAGGAAATAAATCAAAGAAAGAGTGAGAGAAAAAGAAAGAGGAACACCATTGCATTTGAATTCTTCTTCTTCACATGTGCAAACTTTAAGCAGTACTAGAATTTTATTATTTTCCTTCTTTTTGTAAGATAATAACTTAAAAATGCAAATAAATTCTTTTTTTCCTAACAAAGTGAGGATTTTTTTGGAGATATTGCAGAAATTTATTTTCAGAAAATTATGACTATCTTGCAAAAGTTTTTCTCCTAACATAGGTGTTCGATTTAGACAATTCTTTCCCAACTAGAAAGAGGACTTCAAAATATCTCTCGAAAGTGGTCATAATAAGTATTATAAGTAGTATCCAAGGAGATATCACACTCTGAAGTTGACCATGTGACCCTAATTTTGACATTTTTTATGCACAATTTGCAGGAGCGAAAAAATCATATTTTCATTCTGAGGAGAAAATCAAGGGTTGTTTTATGTTGTTGAAAATAAATATTTAGAACTAGTTTTCTACATATTTTTATTTTCAAATCTATGTCATAAAGCAAGAAAATCAAGAAATTTTAAAAAACTCAAAACAAGATTCTCAAATCTCATTTGTAGAGTTCAGTATTAGCAGTGCATATGGTTCACATTTATGGGTCATGTTGTCGTGATTGAACTATTACATCCATAGTCTAATATAGATATACCAACGATGTCTATGGCATTGTCCATATAAATCATCAAGGAAAAATAAGATAAACAATTTTATCGAACCTTCTCTCTGTTACCCATTAATCAGGATCATTAGACACAAATCCTAATGTGTGTAATATTCAAGTAGATAGGGAAGTTATGCCCATGTACAAGAAATTTGACTAAGCAGGTGTCATTGATCAGACGAATATTTTTCATTTATTGTATTTGTACCATGTATCACTGCTCTCATGTACATTAACATCTCTTTCATGTACCAATGAGTATATAACACAAGCTTCTTCTATGTACTTACGGGTATATAAAAAAATGCATAAATTGAGAGGTTTGGTATATTAGATTGGCGATATATAGAAAAGGGAACCTATTTGGAGTGATAAGAAATCAATCCATCTCCCTTTGTTAGATCGTTCATGATGGCCATATCTGGACCAAGATTTGTTTTGCCAGACACTCAGCATCTTCGAGGTAACAAGTATGCAATGTGGAAAACCAAGGTACAACCACATCTAGAATTTGAAGACATATGTCTAGTTGTTGATTGCTCATTGACCTGACATGCAACTGACACTGAACAACAATGCAAATTTAACAAAGCCAACTAGAAGGAAAATTTGATAATCATGTCTTAAGTCTTCAATGAGGTACAACCTCATATTTGAAATACCACTACAAAAAAAGAACATTTGGGACAAGATCAAGACTATCTACAAGGCAAACAATTAAAATCAGATTTTGCATTTGCAAACCCAACCTACATTGGCTCAAATTGAAATAAGAAGAAAAAGTGGAAGCTTTCCTACATTGAGTTGCAACTTTTCAGACCAAGCTCCATGCATTGGGAGAAATGGTGACATATGACTCTTTAGTACCCATTGTCCTAGGAGTGTTGCCCCATGCATACAAAGCTTTTATGACCACAATGAATGACATGAGATTAAAAGCAACATTTGAAGAGTTAGTGAACGTGTTGCAACAAGAGGAAGCCATGTAAACTTCAGAGGAAGCAAATGAAGAAGATGTGCTTGCATCGCATCAGAAGGGGAAGAAGCTCGTGAAAGGTTCAAAATAGTCCCCTAAGCAGAGCAATCAACAAAAGTAGCAAGGGAATAAACCTTGTTCCTAAAAAATCTATTAGATTTGTGGAAAAATAGGAAATGATTTGATGCATCGTTGGTACTATGCATTCACACATGGACCATCTAGTTATAAGTCCACTTCACATAATTCAACACATGCAGAGAAGAAACAACCACCATCAAAACGCCATTGGAAACAAAAACCTTCCAAACTAAAACAACAAGAGATGTTGCATGAGAAAATGAATCTTTAGATGAGAATCATGTATTTGCCTCTCAGACATATGAGGATAACACTTCGCTAAATTTACTCTGGTATGTGGATTCTGGTGCTACAAGGCACATGACTGGTGGGAAGGAATTGTTATCCACATTGAACCACACATCACAGGGCAATGTGTCTTGCGACAATGATACATTGTACAATGTTCAAAGCAGTGGTGATATTTATATACAACTTGGAAAGAAAAATTAGACGATGCAAGACATCCTATATGTCCCAAGAATGATTAAAAATTTGTTTTCTATCAACTAACTACTATATCACAACCTCAAGGTTGAGATTGATAATGAAGGTGGTCAAAATTTTTGCCTAATAAAAACAAGTATAGAGGCTCCACATTAGTTGTGAGAGCTTCGAATATTGACAACATGTTTTAGTTTGAAGATGTTAATGAATACCATTAAAAACTTCTAGTAAAGGACAACCATAAAAAATCTATGACACAAAATATATGGACACTTGAGTTATGGATATATACTCGCATTGAGAAAATATAACATGGTCAGAGGCGTTCTCTAACTTAAGAAATATTTTTTATATTTGTTCCAGTTGCCTTGCTGGAAAACAACAGAGAGCTCCACTTGGAAAAAGTGAATATTGAGCTACTGGTCCATTAGATCTGGTGCACACCGATCTATTCAGACACATGACTCCCAACCATAAAGGATACAAGTATTTTCAACTCTTTGTTGATGACTACTCATGAAAGATGTGGATATACCTTTTGAAGGTTAAAAATTAGGGATTCCAAATCTTCAAAGAATTCAAGGCCATTGGGGAAAATGAAACTAGCAAAAAATTCAAGGCCATTCACTCAGATTGTGGGGGGAATACACTAGTACACAGTTATCAAAATATCTCAAAGTGAATGGAATACATCGTCAATTGATTGCTCCATATACACCATAAAAAAATGGGGTTGAAAAATGATGTAATCGTGTAATTGTAAAGATGTTTCGTAGCATGGTTGAGGACACACAACTATTACATTCATTTTGGGTAGAAACATGTCATATAGCGGTCTACTTGGCAAACATGTCTCTAACCTAAGCTCTTGATGGGATCACACCACATGAAGCTTGTACTGGGAGCAAACTGAAAGTTTCACATCTTCAAGTTTTTAGCTGCAAGGGATACATGCATGTCCCAAAAAAGAAAAGAAATAAATTGGATAAGAAAACCAAGGAATGCCTTTTTTGGAGAAACAGTAAAGAGTCAAAGGCATATTAGCTCCTTGATCTAGAAACTAAGAAGGTGCTCATCAACATGGATGTTGTGTTTGATGAGAAGATTGGAAACAATTCACATTCCACATATGCACACGATATAGGCATCAGATCTATAACTTGTTTAGATGGTGATAGTGGCAAAGACATTAATAATGGTCAACCAAGACCTCCAATACCACCATCCACTACTCAATGTATGCCCAAATGCTATACTAGTACAATACAAGATGCTAAATTAGATGGAGTCCTTAACACATCTAGTTCAAGACTAAGGACTCGCAAAATGACTCACGAAGAGGTAAACTTGGCCCTTATGAGCATAGTTGCATAATTATCTGAGCCCTCTACAGTAAGATAAGCCCATCAATCAAAACCTTGGAAAGATGCCATGGATGCAAAATATCAATAATTGATGAAGAATAACACGGCAGTTTGTTGATATTCCACCAGGGAAGAAGCCCATTAGATGCATGTGGATATTTAAAACCAAATACAAGGCATAAGGAAGCATAGATAAGTACAAGGCGAGACTTGTAGCAAAGGGGTTCACTCAGAAATAAGGCATTGTCTATGAGGAGACTTTTACTCCTATAGCCAAGATTAAAACAATTAGAATTATATCTGTTAAGGCTACACAATTTGGATGGAACGTTCATCAAATGGATGTCAAAAGTCCTTTTTTGATCGGAGATCTACAATATGAAGTTTACATGACCCAACTAGAAGGATATGTTAAATAGGGTCAAGAACAAAAAGTATGCAGACTTATCAAGTCATTGTATGGTCTCAAATAAGCTCTTAGATCTTGGTATATGAAAATACATGAGCATCTCATACAACATGGATTCCAAAGGATTCTATACGATCTCAATCTTTACCTCAAACAAGGGGAAATACTATTATAATAATTGTTTATGCCGACGATCTAGTCATCACTAACAGTTCAATGAATATGATCGATGTTACAAATAATGATCTCAAGTGATTGTTCGACATGATAGATCTCAAGCTATTGCACAACTGTCTTGGGTTGGAAGTTTAACAAAAATGACACAATATCTTTGTGTCACAAATGAATTATACCAAAACATTGCTTGAGAAGTTTTAGATGATGGATTGTAAACCAATGGACACACCTATGGAGACAAGAATTCAATTATCTCTTTGTAGATTACTCATTGCCAGTAGATGCCACTCACCATCAATAGTTGATTGGGAGTCTCATCTATCTCACCTACACTAGGCTAGATATCAATTATGTTGTTAGTTATCTTTCATGCTTCATGCAAGAACCCAAAGTAAGCCATTAGAAAGCAACTAAGAGGATATTGAGATATATTTGAGGAACAATAGAATACGGTATAATATGTAAGAAAAATGACAAATTCCTCTTGATGGGATACACAGACACAGATCATGCAGGTTCCATTGATGACAAAAAATCCACTTCTAGATTTATATTCTTTTTGAGATTTGGTCTAATCTCACGGGGGAGCAAGAAGCAAAATTATGTTTAACGTTCTTCCATAGAAGTAGAATATTATGTTGTAGTAGGAGTTGTCTATGAAGGGATATGGATACATCATATTCTTTCAAGATTGGGAGTACCACAAGCTTAGTCTACAATTTTGTATTATGACAACTAAGGTGTTTTGCAACTTGTTTGTAACCTAGTGCTTCATGAGTGCATGAAGCACATTGAAGTTAATATACATTTTGTACGTGAACATGTTCAACAACACAACATAAAGTTCCAGTATTTCCCCACTCAAGATCAAAGCGCATATGTCTTCACAAATTCATTTTCACACGACAAGTCTAAGGTAGTAAAAAATTCTCTCTTGTACCCTGAAGACTATGATCCATCGTTGGGAGGGGGCGGGGGAGACGGGGGCGAGAGGGGGGAAGAATGCTAGAATAATAACTTATTAAATCATAGTCTAGGAAGTTTTACATGCAACCAATATTAAATAATTGGTGCATTAGTAAATAAGGATGGTTCTAGGTGGTTGTAGACATTTTATAATTTTCTCCACCACGATGTATTAGGTGTGATGGATTATGGTGCATGAAGCCTATATATGTAACCTTCATGTTTAATCAATGTTAATGAGCATATTGCATCTTTTAGATGACATGTGGACTAATCTCCTGAGTTTTCTTTGTAGCTTATTTTCTATGCGGTTTTCATTTCAATAGGAAAAAAATGAAAACTTGGGGAAAAATCATGATAAAATGGATTCAAATGTTCACAAAGAGTGAAGATCAAGATTATCTTTGGAATCCTAAACGATCCAACATTTTCAAAAAGAAAGCATATAAATGATGAGTAATAGATATTATCTAGAAGATAAAGATGATGGAAAAGTGTTACTCAAAAGAAATAAAATGAAAATGGAAAACCAATATTGTATTAGTTTTCACTTTCCTTGGCTTGGGATTAGTTTTACATTCATATTTTTCCTCAGTTATCCTACACTAGAGAAATAATAGGGGAGATCACAAAATGGAGAAAATTAATTACACTCAAGAGATTTGAGACAAAAGTCTGCAAAGAATCATGGGCGTAAAGACTCATAAAGGATACAACATCTGAGAGTGCTTCAAAAAATTCTAAGAACATATTGAAGTGGGGTTATAGCCTTGAAGGTGAATCAATTGAACTCAAGAGGCAATGGAAGCAAGGAGTGGGATTTTAACCCCTGAAGTTTTGTCTAAGTTTTTGACAAAACGCCTATAAGCTTATTTTTGTAGCATTAATCAATAAAATAGATAGCTCACATTATTTAAATCTTGGTTTTGAATCTTTTATGTTTGGAGAACATCATAAGACGATGTTAGCCCATGATTGATTACATTTTATTTAATTTAAGTACTAAACTCTTCTCAGTTGTCCACAAGATTAGACTTCCCAATTTTTGGCCGAAATCGATTTCTTGCATAAATGACAAGGTTGTCATTAATTTTGATCCCCTATCCTTGATTGCATCAAAATAAAAAAATAAAGCTAAGGTAAAATAATTTTATTGCCCTCCTTTCAAAGTTGAAACATTTGTTAAAATTAAAGTGTTTGAGGGGCAAATAGATGCTGAAATATTAAATAAATGGTTGAAGAAAGTGAAATTTTACTTTAGTATACATGAAGTTAGAGAGACAAAAAATTTATTTTACACATCTCAAAATGAAGGGTCATGCTATAGTTTTGTGCGAAAATTATTTAGTCTCTTTGAAAAATAAGAATAAACCTCCATTTACTAGATGAGATGCTTTTCAAATAATTTTTAAATAAGTAATTTTATCTAATTGGGCATAAAATTGATCAAAAGATTAAGTGGAAATTTTTAGACAAGGGTATGGTCAAAATGTGTAGGATTATACTACATAGTTTTGAAGATAAGTTATGCTAATGGGCTTAGACTTAGATGAAAAATACATTTTAAATAAGATAGTTGTCCCCACTAAATGAGTCGTATATAGAAAGCCACAAGACCTTGACAAAACATGTACACATGCACATTGCATTGAAGACAAAAGCAAGAAATATCACCCATGGCTCAATTCTTCTGTTCACGACCTCTTCATGGCAAAAAGGCTTGCATTTGTCATATCACTATGCCTAAATGCTTATCTTATGGTCTAACCTTGTTATTCTAATTATCTAGATCATATGTACCACATTATATGCTTAAACTTGACATATATTCTTCACTATCAGTTACAAATCTCAATCCACTTTTTATTCTCTTGGACATTACCGTTCAGGTCAGGACACTAATGTCGATGCTAGTGTCGAGTTATGAGCTAGTGTTTGTACCTCAAAAAGCCTAAAATTTGCAAATATTTCAATACCTAAGGGTTGGCCAAAGTATCTTAATTAACCCTTTGTGAGACTATTTTCAAAAGGGATGGTATAAATACTAGTAAAATACTATTCATTATCATCGAGTACTTACCAAGCACATATATAACACCTACCAAGCAAAAGTACCTCGCAAGCATTCAATACTACCATATTATTACCTATTCTCAAATCAATCATAGGTATAGTCTTCCTACAGGGTTGAAACATTCAAAGAATAACCCATAAACAATATTTGTCAAGTTGTAATCTAGATTACTACATGTACTCGCATATACCATATTTCACTATTGTTCACACACAAGTCCACACAAGGGGGAAAACTACATTGGTCTAAGACCCTATTCAAAGTGGTGGCTATGTAAGCAGTGCTCATTAACAGAGGGGTCTTTGAGGTTAGCATGGATTTACTTAAGCCTACTAACCCCTATTTTGCAAGATCGCATACCCTAATCAAATGACCTAGGGTTTTGAGCTATATTTTGATAATGAAGACTTGTGCACGAGATCCAAATAGATAGGAATCAAGGTGACATTGACATTTAGTAGGCGCATGTGGAATTAGGCCAAGGGTTTTGAGCTATATTCTGATAATGAAGACTTGTGCACGAGATCCAAATAGATAGGAATCAAGGTGACATTGGCATTTAGTAGGGGCATGTGGAATTTTTAAAAAATAGTTGATATTACATACATGTTAAAAGCACGTGAAAATTGAACATAAGTGTCAATGCTAATGTCCTGAATCCGACAGTAGTGTCTAGGCTGATACAAGACTAATTTACAAAATTTTAAGAAGCACTCCTGAGCATCAACATGATTGTTTCCACACCTACTCTTCTTAATCTACCTGCACATCTTACAAAATGCTACGTATTGTTTCTTCTTCATGATTACACAATCAAAATATGGTTTTGCATTGTAATTTCTATATTTAACATTTTCTATAATTCATCACTGTAATTGAATACTGTAAACTGAATTATTTAATTGCCTTGCTTGTAATAATAGTCTAGTGCATTTGATTAGGCTATCAAACATTTGGTGAACCTGACCTCTGAGTCTTTTTGTGCAGTTCTAGGTTGCCCTAGGGTTTTTTTATCACAAAATTGTTATATTTTCTAAAAAATTAGATTTGCTTCAAAGGAATTAAACATGTTTAATATGGATAAATCTTATAGTTATATTCTTGCACATACATAATGGTAATCATTTCTTGTTATCTTACATACATTGCTAAATCAATCAAAGACACAATCTAACAGAGTACACAAATGTGTATAAACAAAGAGAGTGACTTAACACAATATATAAATCTCATGTCTATTTACAACTCTCATTGCAATAGTGTGCAACCCATGCTTAGCTTTACTACGCGCCAATGTGTATGTTCCCAATATTTTGTTCCCCCTAGATCATATTCTAGTGACAACTACTATCTTGCTGCCATCATTCATCCATAACTTATTTTGGATTATGTGGTCCATGTTGTCACTGCTAAAAAATGAAAGGGGGGTCAACCTACCCAACCACCTATCCATATGCAACAAGTTACTCCTAAGCCTAATCTTGCAATAAAGTCTAAAGGGTATGATATGATTGAAAAATTAAGTAATACCCATGCTAAGATCTTAATCCTCGAGTTATTAAATTAATCAACTATCTATAATGATATTCTATATGAGGCGTTGCGTGAAACCCAGGTAGCAAGTGACATAGAATCAACTTATTTCTCTGATACTATGCAAGACCTCAAAAATAATTCCAACCTAATTATCTTTGATCACAAAGATTTACCTTCAAAGGATGTCATTGGTCAAGATTTACCTCTATTTATACAATTAAATATCCACAATAAGGGAATCAAAAGATTGCTAAGCAATAATGGATTAGGATTAGATATTTGTACATTGAATTATTAAATGCAATGGGTATTAGTATTGATCATATTCAGAAGTACAACATGCATATCAAGGGATTTGATAATTCATGCAATCCACCAATTGGCCAAATCACATTAGGTGTGACATTGGGACCCAAAACATTATAAGCTACGTTCCAAGTAATGTCTCAATCATTGCATTATAATTTGCTCTTAGATAGACCTTGGATACACATTATGTAAGTAGTACCATCTACATTATATAAATGTGTAAAATTCATACATGATGAGACATTATGGACCATGCCTGTTGACGATGAGCCCTTTAAATTTTGCAAAATGTTACATTCAAATATAGAGGAAATTCCTCAAATGCTACAATCCATTCCAATCAATAATATATCAACTTATGAGATGGGTGAATCAAACAAGATAAATCATTTATCTCAAGATGTTCGTAAGGCATTAACATCTGAGGTGCACACATATACACAAACATAATGTGGCAATGAGCACCAAGACTAACAAATAAAACAAAATCAAGTGCAAAAGGAACCAATGATAAGTACACAACAATAAAATGAGATACGGGAGCTTTCTTTATGGGTAAATCCCAAACAACAAAATGTCAACCTTTCAGAATATTATGATAGTGATGAGGATTTTCTTGAAGATATGATAGATGAGCAGTTGCGAAAAATTTGTTTTGACCCACTCGACCATCTCTCACATATTTTCACACCTACATGCTCCAATAGATATAAGTTAAATGCATCGGCAAAGGATTTGCAATCAAACATAGTAAAGGAAAAACAAAGATCACAAATGAACATTTGAACACTTGTTATACAATTCATCCTTCTTGGTTAAAAACTTTAATGCAACCCTAACATAATCCAGTGCAAGTACATCATGTTAATGTGGAATCCTCACATAGGTCACCACTACATATTTTAAAGATAACAAGACAACAATCTACTCCACATATGAACCTTTCAATGTTACTTGAGCATTGGATGATATCTATATCGCCTACTTGGCATAGGTTAGGGGGTAGGCTAGTTCATAAAATTTTATAGTTATCATAGAATCATAGGCCATGATACAACTTAGTGTGAGGCATTACAAAAATAAATTTATAAATATAAGGATGAAGGGCGCATCCAAATTATACAATCAAAACGACAAATATCAATGCTTTCTAACAACTCCACGATACCAAGTACAAAGGGACATAATAGAAATCACCCATGACAAGAGGAATAACTATTATTAAAAATATTAATGGGGACAACTGGCATACTATTTGGATTATGCCATGGTTATGATAATCAGGACATACTATCGAGGAGTTACACGATTGTCTACTTTTTCCGTAATCTCTTGGCTATAATATGTTACCTATTGCATGTGGACCAAAAGTGATCCCTACAATTATATGGGTTATGGATCACAATTTGCATTTGACCTTAAATTTTGGGAAGCACTGGTTGGCAGACATGAACACAACACTGCATATATGTGCCTAACCTTTAGTTTTGACAATAAAGAGGTTCACAATCCACATGATGGATATGGGGATAAATCAATAGCAATGGTTGCCAACATTCAACTACAAGACAACATCAAAAAGGTAGCAATAACTCAATATAAGCAGTGGTACCAAGAAAAGAAGTCTATAGGACCCTCAGGTGGTCCTATAACCTTTGATGATGAGGACTTCTTAGATTAGTCTATTCCTTTTCAAACATTTAAAAAAAAAGAAGAAGCAAATATTCAAGAAATAAAAAACATTCAAATAAAGTAGAAAAATACAAAAATATTTAGAATTTCACATGTCTACTAGATTTTTCATTTGTTGTTTACTTTATGTTAGTAGATAGCATATCATTTTTTTCCACACACATTTCATGGGTACTTGATTGTGATACATGTATACATTACATCCATGATATATGAGCATGCAAATGTTAGACCTTTCATATTCATGTGTGACACTATGTTGAGTGCTACTTACTTCTATTAATCACTGTTTAACCCTAAATTGAATGGGTGCAAGGGTACTATATGGTTAAGAAATATAAATGATTAAGCACAAAGGGGATAAACAAATCTATAGTAGGTCAGTTAATTTTTAAACTTAGATAAACAATATTCTGAATTTAAATACTAAGATATGCCAAAAATAGAAAGTAAAACTATTGATTGATATTGAAATAAAAAGAAACAATTGGTATTTAATTAATTTACTGTGCACATGCAGATTTGAGTTGAAATACGCTAGTAGTGGTTTGGATCAAGATCCTAAAATAATCATCAAACTTTAAAATTTTGCATTATGTGGCCTTGGACACTTGCATCGGATCTATATGGTTGCGTCAACATTGCTATCTGAGTCGGATATAGGTGCCCTATATAGAATAATGACTAGATCTGGATAATGACTAGGTTTTTTGTTGTCTGTCTTTTGATGCCTTTAGATTATGCACAAAGGATGTCACTTTGCATCAAATGATCAAATCCTAGCTTCCTCATCCTTGGGGTGACTGTGAGAAAAATAGGTTAGTGGACACATGGTGTCGAGCTGAATTCAAGAACCCCTCTATTAATGGGTGTTGTCTACGTAGCCGATACTCTAAGGAGGGCCTCAAACTAATGTATTTATCCCTTATATGTTGGTTTGTGTGTGCATAAGGATGCAATGTGTGATAAGTAAGTACATACATTAACCTAGCTTATAACTTGAAAAAATAGCTCATGGACTACTCCTTTAGTACTTCAGACTTGTAGATAGATTGATCTTATAATTGATATGGAAATATGAATGCATAGGGTAGTTTTTCTCACTTGAGTGCTCGATTGATAATTATTTTTGTTGCTTTGTGTGTGAGAGGTATGAATTTGCTACGTGAGAAATGAATGAGGGTTGATTCTATATATATACAAGGTTTTTTTAGCAACGATATTTTAAGGTCGACAGATGGGATCAAATCGTCAAAATTCCAAGCATTTTTTTTTTAAGGGGGTTGGCTTGCCAACCCTTTACAATGATATATAAGATTACCCTTACATTCTCCAAATATATATAATAGATCCCCTGAGTGTCTGACCTACACCAACCAAGGGAACAAGCAAAACCGCAAACAGAGGAACACAGAACTCAACAATAACAGCGAACAAATAAAATGAATGACAATATTGAACAACAAGACAAATTGGTCTACTAAACAAAAGAGCCAAAAGCTTGAGACAAACAATAAAACCTAACAACACGATCGAGCGATAGAGCCGAACGATTCAATTGAACAACCCAGTTGAATGGCTTAGTTGAACGACCCAACCGAATGATCCATTCGAATAACTCAGTCGAACGACCAAGCCAAATGACTCAACCAAATGACACATCTGAACGACGTAGATGAACGACTCAATCGAATAGCTCAACCGAATGACCCAACTGAATGATCCAACCGAACAACCCAGTTGAATGATGATGCCTAACGATCGAGTCAACCAACTTAGCTAGACGTCCAAGCCGAACACATAACTGAATGACAACCCCAGACGATAGAGATGCATGACAGATCCGGAAGCCAGCAAAATCCTTCTCTCAGACGACAGTGCCGAACAGGAGTATCGAATGAAAAAATCATCATGGCATTTGGTGGGAACAGTAAAAGGACAAGACAATCATCAGGGAAATCATCCATATTATCTTATTTTAAAGACCCAACCAAAATGTCCACAATCACAATGCACTCAAAATCTAGGTATTTTTTTTCTTTTTTAGTTTGTCTAAAATTTGACTTCAACTGTTCAATAATATTAAAATAATTTTACATGCAAAAATCCTCACTGTTATCTCCCAAGATAGAATTAACCAGAATAACATATCACCCCCTAAAGATTTTTTGTATGATGACATGCCACTGCTCGAAGACACTCCTCTGGTTTTCGATGAAAATGATAATGACACTAAAGTGGCAGAAGAGATTGGACCATCTCACTAAACACAAAGTTCAGCTAAAACATCCACTCAGAAATCTTTCCAAAGGAAGAGAAGTAGATGGACAATTGGAAGGTCCTTTAAGTGGACTGGATAACAAAATTTCCCTTCATAGAACCTGTGGGGCATGAAAATGTTGATGATACTACGAAAGAATGCATGTGTACAATATGTAGCTGGAAACTAGGAAATGAACACAAAATGCAATTGAAATTGGACACGATTGAAAAACATTATAGAAAAGTATATGAGACAGTGAAACATACAGATGGAGTGATAACAAATGTTTAGTGAGATGGTCCAATCTCTTCTGCCACTTTAGTGTCATTATCATTTTCATCGAAAACCAGAGGAGTGTCTTCGAGCAGTGGCATGTCATCATACAAAAAATCTTTAGGGGGTGATATGTTATTCTGGTTAATTCTATCTTGGGAGATAACAGTGAGGATTTTTGCATGTAAAATTGTTTTAATATTATTGAACAGTTGAAGTCAAATTTTAGACAAACTAAAAAAGAAAAAAAATACCTAGATTTTGAGTGCATTGTGATTGTGGACATTTTGGTTGGGTCTTTAAAATAAGATAATATGGATGATTTCCCTGATGATTGTCTTGTCCTTTTACTGTTCCCACCAAATGCCATGATGATTTTTTCATTCGATACTCCTGTTCGGCACTGTCGTCTGAGAGAAGGATTTTGCTGGCTTCCGGATCTGTCATGCATCTCTACCATCTGCTGTTGTCATTCAGTTATGTGTTCGGCTTGGACGTCTAGCTAAGTTGGTTGACTCGGTTGTGGAGCTAAAAGCTTCACTGATGCAGACACGGAGGAGGTTGCAGGAGAGTTGCTGAGTGTCAGAGACACTGGCGTCGGTCAGGCCAACCGACGTCGGCAGGATAGGGCAAGAAGGCAACCGACGTCGGTCAGAGATCGGCCGGCGTCGGCGACCCCCAGGCGGATAGGGACCAGCGTCGGTCACCTGTGTGGTTCGACTGCGAGTTAATTACGGGTAGTTAGCTAACGAACCAAGTGTTTGCATGATCAGGGCTAATTATAGACTGAGAGCTGCGGATCTAATTATTGTAATTAGATGTCTAATTATTGTTTGGATGAGATCTATATAATAGACTCATGGTTGTATTGAAAAAATGTGCTAAGGAGTAAGAGAGCATAATTATAAGCTCCTTCTGTGTGTGAGGTAGAGCAATGGTGCGTTCCTCCTAGTGCCTCAGTACCAGGTGTGTTGGTGCTGGATTGGAGAGCCAGCTGGGTTCTTCAGGAGTGTAAGATCTTGGTCACAGTTGCATGGCCTATATAGGAGATCTACATGGTAAGTAAGATCGTTGATCTGCAGGGGTATGTGTGTGCAAGGTCGAGGTTCACAGGTGAGCAGAACCGTTGTTTGATTTGCAGGTGTGCAAGGTCATATAAACAGCAACACAACAGGGAGCAGTATCAGGCAGGATCTACTTGGAGTACAGGTGTGTACTCGGATAGAGCAAGACAGGAAGGCAAGGGAGTTCCTTCCATAAGTATAGTCTGTTGAATTGCAGGTTGTTGCAGGTTCATGGGAGATCTACTTGAAGTACCTTGAGTACTTGTGGAGCACGTGGAGTGCTTGTGGAGTGCGTGGAGCACTTGTGGTGTGCGTGGAGCACGGGAGGTGAACACCAACTCTGTATTTGAGTTGGGTGTTGGGACCTGTGAGAGGGAGAGCTTTGAGGAGAAGATTTACTGTTCACTTGAGGTGTGGAAAACCTCTGTAAGGTGGTGGAGAAGAAGTGGCATCTTCTTTATTGTATTCTTTTCTGTATAAAGTGTTAATACAAGTTGTGTATTGTCTCTCATATGCTGTGTTATTCTGAATTCTAGTTACTTGGTGAATCTGGTTTATTTCCGCATATTAAGTTGCTTGGTATTTGGTAATCAATTATATGCTTCCGGTGTTCGCAATCCCTGACAAGTGGTATCAGAGCCTTGGTTGTAGGTTCTTGAGCTTGATACCAACAAGTGGTATCAGAGCTAAGGTTGCAGGAAGCAGGTTGTGTTTTGGTTACAGGGCACTCTCAGGGGTTTCTGATTGAGTGGGAGTAGAGCAACGGCAGATCAAAGTAAGCTAAGAATGGAGGAGTTGAAAGGCACAGACGGTTACTCACGGTCCGATGGAAAGAAAGAGCAAGTAAAAGAATACTGTTGGTTGGTAGCAGATCAACATGAAGAAACTGAAGATACAGATGTAGCAGGGGTTGTTGCACAGGATGTGTTTGCAGATTTCTTGGATAAAGTTGAATCTTGGATAAAAGATTCGGTTGCCTCTTTCCATGCAGCCCCAGGTAGAGGAGCTGATAAGCCTTGCCAAAGAATTGGCAAAGGGGAAGTGAAGCTGAAATTGCAGGCGGCCAACACACAGGTGTTGATGAAGGTCATGCAGGTCCCAGGTTTGGAGATATGGCTAATTTCTTCAGAAAGATTGGGTGATGAGAGATGCACAAGAACTCTCACAGCGGTAGCACTTGAATTAGCTGGTGGTATAAAAACAGGTATACTTTATCTACTTGTTAATATTACTGATTTTTCTGTTGCGGAGACGTGGCTTCGTAGGCTTGGTCACATGAGCAGGAAGGAGATGCATGTTCTTAAGCGAAAGACAGATATATTTGACAGGCTTAAGAACTGGAAAGCCTTGGTGTTTTTGGAGGAGATGGCGGACAGAGTTCAGTGGATGAGGCTGGATACATCTGAGCAGAGCAGTTTGGACATGTGTCTTGATCCAAAGGAGCTCGCGGGTAAAAAGTCATCACTCACAGGCAAACACAGACACCGACGTCGGTCAGGAGGAACCGGCGTCGAACAGACAGGGGCCGATGTCGATCATGTGCAGACCGAAGCCGGCGATGTCGGGCAGAGTAAGATCGACGTCGGTCAAGGAGACCGACGTCGGCAGTAAGTAAGACCGATGTCGGTCAGGAGGACCGACGTCGGCAGCAGGGACACCAGCGCTGGCAGGCTGGTAGTCAGGGACAGACGCATGGGAACCGACGTCGGTCGGATGCAGACTGTGGAGTGGCCGAGGTCGGTCACTGTAACGAATTTTGGGTGGACAGCATGCTGTCAAGGAGTCTCAAACACCCATACGGAGGACTGAAGGCGTAAGTAGGCCCTCAAATTCGTGTTCCTCTTCTTCATACTTGTTGCTGATTGTAGAGCAGGAAGGATCCAGGAAACAGGTGGGAGCTAGGCAGGGATATGATACAGAACCAAACAGGAGTTTTGGTAGGTTTGCCAGCTGGATGAAAGCACAGAGACGAATGGATTCCTTAGTAGAAGAATAGAGAGAACGGATACGTGAGACGGAAGACTAGGCATATGGTCTTGAGGAGCTGCAGGACAGTGGTACAGGTTTTGACAGGTGGAGGACGAAGCATGGCTTCAGTCAGTGTCAGGTAACTACTATGGTTTGTCTTACCAGGTGGATGATGAGTCATGACATCATTCTGTTGCTGTATATGGATAGTATGCTAGCTAACAGGGGTGTACATACAGGGTTTTGCTGAGCTAAGGGTAAGATTAGTTCAGTGTCATGTCATGAGGAGTTTGGAGCAGCAGAATTCTTTGACATGGGAGGCATGGAGATCACAGGTTGATTTTGTCTCGAGTGGGAGCTGATGTGAATTAGGTGTTGGCGAGGTTCGGGATGCAGAGCCGGAGCACACTAAGGGCTGGACAGGTACAGTGTCCGAAATCACATGAGGTCTGGTATAGACCTGAATATTCCCATGCAGTGGGAGCTGTCAGAGTTAGGAGCCAATTCGGGGAAGTGGGTTCTCAGGTTTTTTGAGAGGGACCGGCAGCAGGTGTTGCTATGCAGGGTCAGGACTTCACTACAGGTGTTGTAGGTTCGGATGTGGCAGGTTACTCGGATGACAGGTGGTACACCACGGGATGTGTGGTGGGTTGTCTTCAGGTGGGAGCTTGAAGAGAGATACAAACCAAAAAACAGATTAGACAGGGTACAGGTACAGGTACAGTGCAGCTGTTTTTCTCCAAGTGGAATATTGTTAGGTTGTGGAGCTAAAAGCTTCACTGATGCAGACACGGAGGAGGTTGCAGGAGAGTTGCTGAGTGTCAGAGACACCGGCATCAGTCAGGCCAACCGACGTCGGCAGGATAGGGCAGGAAGGCAACCGACGTCGGTCAGAGATCGGCTGGCGTCGGCGACCCCCAGGCGGACAGGGACCGGCGTCGGTCACCTGTGTGGTTCGACTATGAGTTAATTACGGGCAGTTAGCTAACGAACCAAGTGTTTGCATGATCAGGGCTAATTATAGACTGAGAGCTGCAGATCTAATTATTGTAATTAGATGTCTAATTATTGTTTGGATGAGATCTATATAATAGACTCATGGTTGTATTGGAAAAGTGTGCTAGGGAGTAAGAGAGCATAATTATAAGCTCTTTCTGTGTGTGAGGTAGAGCAATGGTGCGTTCCTCCTAGTGCCTCAGTACCAGGTGTGTTGGTGCTGGATTGGAGAGCCAGCTGGGTTCTTCAGGAGTGTAGGATCTTGGTCACAGTTGCATGGCCTATATAGGAGATCTACATGGTAAGTAAGATCGTTGATCTGCAGGGGTATGTGTGTGCAAGGTCGAGGTTCACAGGTGAGCAGAACCGTTGTTTGATTTGCAGGTGTGCAAGGTCATATAGACAGCAACACAACAGGGAGCAGTATCAGGCAGGATCTACTTGGAGTACAGGTGTGTACTCGGATAGAGCAAGACAGGAAGGCAAGGGATTTCCTTCCATAAGTATGGTCTGTTGAATTGTAGGTTGTTGCAGGTTCATGAGAGATCTACTTGAAGTACCTTGAGTACTTGTGGAGCACGTGGAGTGCTTGTGGAGTGCGTGGAGCACTTGTGGTGTGCGTGGAACACGGGAGGTGAACACCAACTCTGTATTTGAGTTGGGTGTTGGGACCTGTGAGAGGGAGAGCTTTGGAGAGAAGATTTACTGTTCACTTGAGGTGTGGGAAACCTCTGTAAGGTGGTGGAGAAGAAGTGGCATCTTCTTTATTGTATTCTTTTCTGTATAAAGTGTTAATACAAGTTGTGTATTGTCTCTCATATGCTGTGTTATTCTGAATTTTAGTTACTTGGTGAATCTGGTTTATTTCCGCATATTAAGTTGCTTGGTATTTGGTAATCAATTGTATGCTTCCGGTGTTCGCAATCCCTGACACAGACGGTAGAGATGCATGACAGATCCGGAAGCCAGCAAAATCCTTCTCTCAGACGACAGTGCCGAACAGGAGTATCGAATGAAAAAATCATCATGGCATTTGGTGGGAACAGTAAAAGGACAAGACAATCATCAGGGAAATCATCCATATTATCTTATTTTAAAGACCCAACCAAAATGTCCACAATCACAATGCACTCAAAATCTAGGTATTTTTTTTCTTTTTTAGTTTGTCTAAAATTTGACTTCAACTGTTCAATAATATTAAAACAATTTTACATGCAAAAATCCTCACTGTTATCTCCCAAGATAGAATTAACCAGAATAACATATCACCCCCTAAAGATTTTTTGTATGATGACATGCCACTACTCGAAGACACTCCTCTGGTTTTCGATGAAAATGATAATGACACTAAAGTGGCAGAAGAGATTTGACCATCTCACTAAACACAAAGTTCAGCTAAAACATCCACTCAGAAATCTTTTCAAAGGAAGAGAAGTAGATGGACAATTGGAAGGTCCTTTAAGTGGACTGGATAACAAAATTTCTCTTCATAGAACCTGTGGGGCATGAAAATGTTGATGATACTCCGAAAGAATGCATGTGTACAATATGTAGCTGGAAACTAGGAAATGAACACAAAATGCAATTGAAATTGGACACGAGTGAAAAACATTATAGAAAAGTATATGAGACAGTGAAACATACAGATGGAGTGATAACAAGAACACACGTGAAAAACTGCAGAAGAATGTATGCATGTAAGATAT
Organism: Torreya grandis; assembly: GCA_037957365.1. NCBI lineage: Eukaryota > Viridiplantae > Streptophyta > Pinopsida > Cupressales > Taxaceae > Torreya > Torreya grandis. The sequence continues at coordinate 1,446,446 of JARHVA010003226.1, forward strand.
GCACAGAAGCATGAAAATGATAAGAAACGTCGAAAACATCTTGTGGAGAAAGGGGGAATAATTGAAGCAAATTTTGGAAAAGTCAAGCAGTCCCATCTAAAGGTGAAATACATACAATTCTCTACTATATACTATATTCTAAAAAAAGGCAAACCTATTTCTAATTTTTTAGATTATAAGATTTTGTTTCAACATAATGGATTTTTGGATATTCCACAATCACATTTGTTGGATAGCAGTGCTTGGGAAATGGCAAAATGTCTAGAAATGATTGATATTGAAGATTTGAAAGAAAGTGTTTAGAAATCACTGTTTATCTCACTATCCATTGATGAGGTCACAACAATTGACAACACACATTGGGTTCGCAGTCATTGTATACTTTTGAGAACTATTCAAGGCAACCTCATCTACTAGCAGTTCATTCATTCGGTCGTTCTTTTCAACAGTTCAACTAGATTAGGTGACTATACCATTTGGTTCAATCGCTCGGTTCAGTTGTTTGGTTCAGGCATTTGATTCAGTTGTTCGGTTCGACCATATGGTTCAGTCGTTCAGTGTTTTGTTCGGTCCAACCATTTGTCATCATCCTGGAGAAATTTGCCATTCACGCGAATCGAATTTCCCTGGATTCGCTACATATTTCTAATAGGTTTTTCTGTAGGGCCTCTTAAAATGAACCATATATATATATATATCAATCTTTTTTAAAAATATATCACACTAAATTACTTAGGCCAACCATAAGGAAACATTAAATTTATAAATAGGATGTCTTTTAGACCCTTGACACTTAGTTGGAAAAGAAATACTTATGTCGATGTAGGCATCTGACTGGGATAGATCCAAAACTAGAAAAAGATAATTATCAGGGTTAGAGCATTTTACACAACATATGAGGTTTGTCATCAAAATAACATATGGTCGAACTAAGAGATAAACAATTTGGCATAAAGAGATAGTGGATGCAAGACTTTCAACAACGAGAAGGTCTTAGATATGAAAGGTACAACTATGATAGTTATTTTCTAAGTGTACAAGACAAAGGTGCTATATAAATCGAATCTACTGTTTACATTGCCCCCTCCCACTTTGTAATGTCCCCATTTTAGTTCACCCTAGTTTATGATTTGATTATCTTATTATTGGCCCTCGTAGGCTAAGGCAAAGGGTCAGAGGGTTCTAGTTGGCAGACCAGGAGGCTTATTCCCATCCAGAGTTCAGGTTCAGCCTTTGTCTGATTCAAATTCACACACTTACTATTTATAGTGACTATTTGAGGGAAGTTAGGGTTACTATCTATAGCAGAGCACCTGAACAGGGTAATATTGCAGTGTTGATCCCTTGCACCATTGGTTTGATCAGATAATGAGGGAATTACTATTTATAGTAAATCAGTGGTTGATAGAGAGGGACCCTTATTAATTTTAGTAAGACAGTTGGATGCATAGTGGACATAATGGTTAACTCCCAAGGTCAAAAGGAATTGAGAAATAATGATTATTTGTAGAGTTATGTTATTTTAATTATTAATAAAGGTCAGAAGGAATTGAGAAATAATGATTATTTGTGAAGTTATGTTATTTTAATTATTAATAAAGTGATTACTTTATTAATAATTATTTATGAAATGCAATTATAATGTTTTAAAATCACTTTATGTCCAATGGGGCCATAACCCTCATTTAAATGATTTTAAAGTGCATTAATTAATTATGTTATGGAGGCTAAATATTAAATTATTTGATAAAGTTAATGTGCACACATTTAATATTATTTTAAATGATATTAATTGAAATTGGAAGCCTCTAGAAGGGATCGACCAGCGTGAAGAAAAGATATAAAAATAAATTCATTCATGAGCATTAGATTTTTACAAATTGGTGTCATTGAAATTTATGCATTTGAGACAAGGGTTTCAGTCACTTCTAGCATTAGAGAACAAAATCTCTTCAGTGTTTATGCAATCTTGAGGTTGTGAAAGATCAGTTGAATCATTACTTGAGGAGAGCTTCATTCAAGAGTTCTATTTGTGCTTAAAGGTGAAAGACACTATCAAGGGTTTGAAGATTATTCAAGAATAATTAGTTGCAGACCTGTAGCTTCATTCTTGGCAGCCATTTATATCAGATTTCAAGCATTATTTAGTAGGTTGAAGGCATATCTTCAAGGGGTTCAACCTAGACTTTCAAGAGAAGGTATTTAAAGCTAGGCGGCTCTGCATCTATTAGCTTAATTGGCACCTAATATCAGATTTGAAGGTGGAAATCATGGCATTCTTCCATGCTAGAGGCACTGCAATCATATTTGCGTTTTCAGGTTCATTTACATTATTTGATATTGTATGGTCTCTATTCTCAAGAGCAAACTGCTGTAATAATTATAAACAAAGATTGTAATTAGTTTGGAAGTAAATTGAAGATATACCATTAAGTTAGGAAGTTGCAAAATCATGGGATTCTTCCATGCTAGAGGCGCTGCAATCATATTTGCATTTTCAGGGTCATTTACATTATTTGATATTGTATGGTCTCTATTCTCAAGAGCAAATTGTTGTAATAATTATAAACAAAGATTGTAATCAGTTTGGAAGTAAATTGAAGATATACCATTAAGTTAGAAGGTTGCATATGATTTGTGTGACAAAATCTCAGTTTGATGTAGGTGCATATTTGTTTAGTTTTTAGTCATCAATTGCATTTGAAAATGTCAAAAAAACACTTGCATCTTATTCTAGATATATTAGCAAGCATTTGCCATTGACTAGTTAGTTCTTTTACTCATAACATCATCAAATCGAGAAGGGAAACAAAATCAGAAACCTACATCAACTTGGGAACAGTTTACACGCTAACTGTTTGACAAAATTCCAATCAAACAAAATCAACATTTAAGGGCAGATTTGTCAAGGGATACTACACACTTGAATCTAGTAATTGTAATATCCCCTATGTTTGAACCTCTGTGACCTTGTTGTCATCATGTGCTTGTCTATCTTGACAAGTCTTTAAATTTGTAAGAATTAAAATGTTGTTCCCTTCCTTATTTTGAAAGTGTTACTTGTTAAAATACAATTAGAATATTCTCTTTTATTTAAATCATAATTCAATAAATATTTAAATCCCCATAAATCACGAGGAATTTTATAATGGATTTTATTAACAACTTGTGTCTAGCCTCTCTAAGAAGGCTAGAGGAACTAAGTTAAGACCTAAGAGTAGGGTGAGTGGATGTGCTTGTAAAGTGTAAATTTCGACAATGTAAGAGAAGTTATTGTTGAGTGTAAGGGACCCTTTTACCTTGTCCTAAGTTGTTGACTTGGACAAGTAAGCCCCCATAGGCTTGTAAGGTCATTAAAAAGAGGTATGAACTTGTAAACAATGATATGACTCTTGTAAGAGAAGTACCCTCCCATTTATTAGGTTGGGTGGAAAATCTTTTGGATAAGAAATTTAGATTTTCTTCTTATTTTCTTACTTAGGCTTATTTTGGGTTGTTCATTTGGGAGAGGGTTCAATTTTGAATGGAGAAGAAAAGCATATGAGGAGCTTGTTGGAAGGAGGTAGATTTTCATGGAATTTGGGAACTTATTAGATGCATGTCAAATAGAAAAAATGAGGTAAGTATCGCTTTAACATTTTTCATGTAGAGAAAGATTTAATTGATAAAACTATACAAAAGAAAAATTAAAAGTAATGTTTTAATTGTGTTTAAAACTACTCACCTCTCCTTCCATCTTTACTAATCTCTCTTTCATATTATGAAAAGAGAAAATAATTTGTATGTTTTTATTTCTCCTCAATTAAAATTTGTAATAGAAATTGTTGTTTGAAAGTTGAATGTAACTAAATAAAATAATATAAATGAGAATCTTATTCCTTTATTTTCTTTAAAAATATTCTTGTGATTGAAAAGTTAATTTAGAAATGAAAATAGAATATTGATATTTGAATAGTTGTTAGTAGAATAATAATCTCTCTCTTACCTTGCTTGAAAAAAAAAGCTTGTCCCTATATTTTCTTATAACTAAAATATATTTGCCTCTCTATACCTCTCTCCCAATGATTTATTGAGTTTGATAATTTGAAATGCAATGCCAATACCCATCTCTCTTATCCAATTGCTCTCTCTCCATCGTCTTCACAACTAGATTTGAAAGTCAAAATTAATTATTTTAAATTTATTTATTTATATGACCAAAAAATGTGAAAATTATTATTTTATATAATTATAACTATTTTTTCAAAATGTCATTGTATACATATTTTTATATATAATTAACATTTTTTAATTTTAAAAATAAAAACATGTATATATTTTTATAAACAAATAAATTAAAATTTTATTTGAATATTTAATAAATTTAATCAAATTAGTCACTTAGTAAAAAAGGAGACTATAAATAAATTATAAAAATAAAATAAATATAAATATTTTTTTTAATCATTAAAAATTTAATTTATATAAAATAAAATAATAATAACAAATTCAATTTATATATATATTAAAATCGAAATTGTGACATTTTTTTTTAAATATTATATATTTAAATGAAAATAAAAATAAAATTTAATGCAAATAGTTGGATTTCATTTTATAAAATTTAAAATATTAAAAAAAAAAAGATAAATAATAAAAATAAAACATAAAAATAATTTTAGGCAGGCTGGCCGGGGCGTGCCACCCAATATATATATATATATATATATATATATATATATATATATATATATTATTAAAGTGTTAATTTAGTAATAAAATAAATAAAAAAATTGTTTAGGGTTTTGAAATTTATTAGAACAAATATATATTTTTTTATTATAAATATATATTAAAAATGTGAGTGGTTATAAATAAAAAGATTTGCAAAGAAATTGTAAGATTATAATAAAATTATATATAGTAAATGTATATATAAATAATAATAATAATAATGGTTAAGTAAGGATTAATCCTTGTCATTTTAATTGAGAAATAATTTAATATAATTATTATATATTAAAATATATAATCCATAATATAATTTAAAAGTGTTTTGTATAACTATGAAATGCAAATCACTGAAACTAAAAAATTCCAAGCAAAAACAAGAGCTGCTAAAACTGAAGTGGGCCCGAATTCCAACGTACTCAGCTGAATGGTTGAACGCTATGATAATTACATTTCTAAATTGCAGTGAATTCAAGCATGCTGTGAGTTAACTGCAGCGTAGTTAATTTATCATGCATATAATGAGTTAAAAGATGCTATAACAAAAGCTAAAAAAGGTGGGGTTAACATAATATAAAGAGAGTTTTAGTTAAGGGTGTTAGAGTCAACTTACACGGCAATTTTTTTTTGAGAATCAGATTTAATAATACATATAGAAGTGCATGGACTTGTTATTGAGTTCTTAATATGAATGTGCATAAAAGGGTAAATTGTAGTAGGATTGTAAGAAAAGTACATTTGCATAAGAAAAGGAAGATAAAACATAAAAATATAAGCCGAGCTTAATTATTTATTTTTTGTGAGCAGTCTTTTCAGTGAATATTTGCTTTTAAACCTAAACCTTTTTTAAAGTAACTCTCATATTTATTTTTACATTATTAAATTTTTGTTGAGCTCATTTTTTTCAAAATGAAGGTCTTATTTTGTTGTTGATAATACAATATATATAATCTGAGTGAATAATGAAAAACTTATCTTATATTAATAATCTCTCTTTAGTTTTATTCCATTATTTCGTTGAGAGCAAATGAACAAGCAAACAATATTAAATTTCTCTGTGAATTTCAAAGAGAATAATATAAGAAAAATGAATGTTACACTTCTATAAGAAAAAAAATTAGCATAAATTCGAGTAATTGCATTTAAAAACTGAATCTTCAAAATAGCATTCAATATTTAACATTCTAATTAAAAAAATGTTTTTAAATAGAAACAGAAAAAGGTAGGCTCGAAAACGAATCGCAGAATTATTGTAGACTCTGAGGGATTTAAAAATTAATAGGAACAAGAGTGTGAGAGTGAAAGCCACAGAAATCCTAATAAGTATGAGAGCCCACCGATAAAAATCACTTGATTTTTCTGTGGCATTCAGATTAAAAAATGGTTCCATCTTAATGATTGATCTTGACTGATTGTACAAGTAGCATGACTGAAATGTTTAATCCTTCAAACCGAAACTAAATAAAAATCAAACTAGAAGCCCTGCAACCAAATACAACAATAAAATATTACTTATCAACGCATAACAAATGAACTCTAAGACCAAAATGCACTACTATACTATTGATTCCTTCCTAACTATATTAACAAGTCATTACAAACCAAACGAATTTATATCACAAACCATGTCATTATCTACATACATATTATATTATATGCCCTCATTTTAATTTTAAATACTTGTTCATAATTTTTTTTAACTTAATACTATACATAAATCCCACACAATTCTCAATAGCGACATTATTACAAAAACTATACATGAATTTCTTTATATGCAAAAGTAAAACCAGACCTGAAAACCTTCAAATTTGTTAGAATGTTGTAAATAACAGGCTTAAAATGCTAGACACTTTGGTTTCAGACTTTAATGTCTAATTTCATCTAATCCTCCTTTGCCGAGTCTCTAAACATTATTTTGGAGGAAAGATGTCCCTTTGAAGGTTGCATACTACTGCACTTAGATTGCCTTGTCTTCACTTTGCAGTTTTAATGTCTAGTTTCTTAGAGGTCAGGATTCACAACTGTTTATTATAGAATTTTAAATGGCACCTAGCTACACCAAATGATAACAAATTTTGATTTCTGAAGGTATAAAAACAAATAAACAATGATTGCATAGTGATAGTGATAGCTCTCTACTCTCTCTTGGTGGGCTGGAAGTGGTGTGAATCTATAGAAAATATTGGGGAGACGTTTTTTATGCCATGCTTCATAGCACTATGTGGGTTTCTATACGTGTTACACAATCACATTTAAAATAATTAATAATTTCATAACTCATCAAGTTATTACAAGCCCTTTCAAATAATCCGAACTTTTCCTAGGCAATAATTGCCGTTGAGGAATATGTTTTAATAACATTTAGCAAAGATTCCAATAGTTGTGTGGGAAACTTTATACTAATTTAATAATTGTTTTAATAATAAATATTTTAAATTTTTTTTATTGGTTAAATGAAGAATATATTAATTCAAATAATAATATATATGCAATATTATTGTAGGGGATATATATTAATGTTGCAATCAATTTAAAAGAATATGCTCTAATAATATGGAGGAATATATCATTATTTATGATGTAAAAGTTAAAAAAAATTATAATTATCATTGAAATGTATATTTGAAATTATTTGATTGGATAAATAAAAGTCAGTTAATTGTAAAATGTTGTAAAATGATTCTTATATTGTGTTCTTGAGATCCGCAAACATGTAAGTAAAAACAAAACAAATGAAAACAAAATAAATTAAGAATTACCTTTTTACGTTATTCATAAAAAAAATTAGGGTAAACTTTTTGAAAACCCTAAAGTTAAAGGTAGAGATCCACCTAATCCAAAGATGAGAATTAAACCTACTACCACTTAAGTTAAGTAGAACCCTTTTTATAGTTTTGATAACTTTATTAAATGAATTAACATCCAACCTTGTGATTAAATTCCTTAAAACTAACCTTTAAACTGAATTACAAATTATTTAACCATTTTATTAAGTTGGGCTCCACAAAACTATTTTGGAAGCTTTAAATAATAAATCAAAATTTCCATTAAATATACTTTAAATATGAATCAAGAAAATTATTTTAAATGTATTCTAATTTAGTGAAACCTTTTCGGAATCAGTCAATAGTAAATATTTAAACTAGAAGTTTGTCAAAAATAAAATTTGAATATGATTTCTTTAAGCTGTAGAATTATCCTATAACCATTAAATAATTTTTAACCTCTTTAGTAGTGATTCTTTGTGACCACTTTGAGAAATAAAATCAACTTTGATTTCTAGCTCCAAAATCAATTTAGAATCTATGTGTTTAAAATACCAAAGAATGACATATTTCAAATATGGAAGTTGTAAGCAAATTATTATAACTTTAGATTATCATCAAAAGAATAAAATAAATTTTATTATTAAAATCACTACTTTTCCTTTGATGATTATGTACCCTGTTTACTTAGAATTTTGAGGGGCAAGTTTTCAATAAAATTAAAATCACTTTGGAATAGTTTATAAAATCATGATATTTCTTGTTATAAAAATATTATGTTGCTTGAAACACAATATTTATAATTTAGATAATTGAATTTTGTGAAAATAAAAATTTATACTCTTATATCGGATTTAAATTAAAGGTACTTTTGTACATGATTACTAGTGTGAAAATTAGTGTGCTTTGTCTCATTGGAAAGAGCTTATGATTGCGATAGTTCTTTTAGCATTTTTCAACATTTATAGTTTGAGTCATGGCTACTCCACATTATTTTGTGTCTTTTTTATACTTGTTGCCTTAGTTCGAAATTTGAACCTCAATTGCAAATATTGTGTCTAACCTTATTTCCCAGTGGGTGAATCTAGGACAGGGCCTACTTGAAGTCCTTTTGGTTTGTAATCTTGAAACGAATCTTGGTTTTTGCATTCGAGCTTAGTTTTGTGTATGTGCATACTTATCATATGTAGGGAGGTGCTTGTATCTCCTAGTAGTGTCTAGTTGCGTTTGGGTCAATTAGTGGTCGTAGAGTTACCTGCAATGGTTAACGATGTTTTGCTTAGTTATGTAGGTGATCAGTGAAGGCTAATTATCTTCACATATAAACTAACATTCGTTTAGGAATATGTGAACTACAACCAACCCTGATTTTATGGTTGATGCGATCACCACAAATATGTAGGTAGCTCAGGGAGTGGGCACAGGCTTAACATATTAATCCTTAGAACACTCCTTTGCACAGGTATTATCAACTAACTTGAGAATGTCCTTGGAGAACATGCTTAGGAAGCTAACCCTTATGATGTCCTTCTAGTGTGGGAAACTAACAACTAACCTTAATGTGTTATTAGAATAAATGCTTAAAGAACACATGCTTAAAATATCTAACTCTTGGTATGATTGCTTAATCACGAATGGTATGATACTCTTCCTTACACATGTGTTTATTTTCAGTGTTAACAACATAGTTTTCTTAGTTGATCATCTACTGTGGATAGTGACCCCTACTGATTATTGAAATTTGAGCTTGTTCTCTTCTGTATTAACCTTAGACACATTTTGAAATTTGTTTGGGAGACAGAGTTTTTGTAAACAATGTAATTCAAAGATTGTAGAGTCATTAACCACTTTGGAATAAGAGAATATAAGTTTCTAGTCACCCCTGATTCTTGTTGTGATGTTGTGTAGAATTGCTTGGATAAGCACTTGCACCTTGTAATGTCATAGATAGTGATTGATGACCTTAATATGTGTCATTCTTTAAAGTAGTTGATTAGAGATTTAGAAGCTCATTTGAGTGACGTATTAGTTCCCTTATTGGCTTAGATCACCAACTCTTGTTCGGTGATGTCTCATTAAGGAGGCCATCAAAGTGTAAGGAGAACTACATTAGACCCTGGTTTCATAGAGTAGATATGTAGGTTTTCCAAATTATGATGGGGGCATTAGATCTAGAATCTTAATCTAGGTTAGGGATGTTTGTCATCTTCCTCCGTGTTGGGTTCATACGTCTTTGGTTGGATATATATGTTTAATTTTAATTTAAGTTTGAATTTGATTCTCGTGGGGTTGTTAACCATTTCACTTTATATTGACATGTTTCTTTATCTTGAGTACTTCAAGAGTAGAGTGTAGAGTGTTAGATGACTCTCCCTTAGTGAGCCTTAAAGTGATAACTTTGTGTTAATTGATTATTGTTCAAGCTCTCTTCGTTTCCCTTGGGTGTTGATTGGGTTATGTATGAATAAATTTGTGATATTTTAAATCAAGAAATTATAATTCAGTACTTCTTAATAATGTGAGTTGTCTCACTTCCTTAATCAAGATATTACTTATTAATTTGATTTTAACCTCTTACGTTTGTAATCTAGTCTTAGATAGGCCTCGTGGTGGAAATCAAAAGTATTAAATAGATTTTGTAATAATTGTGTGTGTTACACTTCAATTGTACCTTGACCAAATCAAAACAGTTAAATATCAAGCAACTATAATGAATAAATAAACAACACCTACAAAAAAATAATTACATGGGTTTTAGGACAAAAAATTTGGGCATTACAGTAACTAAATTGTTAGTTAAAAAAAAGAAATGTGTACTTGGGTGTGTATAACATGCCTTGCCTTTGTGTGAGTCTAACTTGATTGTTTTTATGGTGATTGGCATACAACCAAGAGCATGTTACAATATATAATCAATGCATATAATTTAAAATTGTAAGTATTTGAAAGTAAAGAGAGCAAGGTTAAGAACACACATGTGTGTCGATGTAACCATCTTGTTTTTCGACAATCTGATTTGAAGAGATGTTTCCTTATGAAATATTGGAGCTGAGATTAAGATAATTTTGAAACCTGCAAGTGCATACATATATAAAGATTACAAGATAACGTGCCCCCAACCTTGGCGAAAACATGAGTTGCCACACGACCATTGAACTTATCTCAATCATGCAACCCAATCATACTTATAACTTGAGAAGTGTGAGTGATCCAATCAAATCACATTATATATCTAGCGAGGGTGGATGATTTAATCACTACATCTCGTAAATGTGGTGAAGTTAGATGATTTAATCAATTCTAACTTATAAACTAGGTAAGATTAAGTGATTTTATCACCTCAACCTTCCAAAAGGTGAACTAACTACCGCAATAGATTGACTCAATACAATCCATAAAAGTCTATCTTAGGTATGGTAATTGTCCATAGTCGTACTTGAAATCTAAAAATTGATTTTATTTTGAAATTTTAGGTGCACCTTGTATGGCATATGCACCTCATATATGTCTCAAGCTAAAACTTGGGTACAATAATGGTAACAATATATAAAATGTTGCCACAAATGTGTATCTGAATCATACAATTATAAAATTTGACCATTTTGAATTTTTGCACAAGTATGAAGGACATTTTTCCATGACATACCCACATCAAATTTGGAGAATCTAAGAACTAATGTAAGTGTGGAGAACACATTTTCATAACATGCCCTCAATGTAATTTGAAAATGTTGGGTACTGAATACGTGTGGAAGTCATGCCTTTTTAAAATCTAAAACTGTGAAAGTGTGGAAGCCATGCCTCTATGACATGCCGTCCTTTTGAGGTGAGAAGAAATAGAATCTAGTAGTTTCCTTACCTCAAAAGGATAAGATAATTTTATAAGTTGTGTATGGATCATGTAACATACATGAGTAACATGTCTAGGTAGATAATGTATGTAACAAATTAAGATAGATCTATAGCTTATTTTACTTATTAAATCCAAGATCATATAATGTAATCAACCAACATCTGTTGCAATACTATTTATATAAGGAGCATGACTAAATTGGATCCACTAAACCTAAATAAGAGAGCACTTATCACACAACACTAAAAGAGAGGGTTCCAAAGCCTATAGATAAATAGCACTATGTAATAACCCTAGCTAAGTATAAGTATATGAAATAGAATTAATCTAGTACTCACCAAAGCTTGTGGCACAAATGGGGATGGCTTAACATAATCAAACAATCAAGGGATCATGGTAGACAAATGAGGGCACAGATAACCTAAGGTGGAAGATGGCAAGCAAAAAAGACTCTATATCTATAATAAATTTTAAACATAGAGGTAATTTAAGCAAAGAGTTGTACATTCAAAACCTATTACTTAGTGCAATATATATTTATCAAATAAAATAATGAAAGTTATAAATACTTACCTTTGGTGAATTTGTCGAGTCTCAATCTCTCCCTTGGCCAATTATGCTTTGCAATAGGTTGTCGTGGATATGTAATTATCACACTATATAAATAAGCTCTAGGTTAAAAGACTCATATTTTGCATCCAAAACTCCCATAAGACAAGTTGTCTTCTCTCCAAGGCAAACCCTAAACAATGGCTCCTTCAAATGTTGATTTAACAGAATTATGAGCTATAACAATACAAAAATGAATGTTCATCTCCATTAGATTAAAATGTGTCTTGTATTTATAGCAATGGATAAGTCCTAACCCTTCTAGAATTTTAGCTGACAAGGTCGACCATCACGATCTAATTTTAAAATTTATTGTTCGATATTAAACTAGGTTGGTTTGATCAACCTAGTTGCATAATATGTCATAAATTTCTCAATTGGGTTGACCATGAGTGACCTAGTAGGAAAAATACTCAATTGGGTTGGCCATGGGGCCATGGCCGACCTAGTAGGAAAAATAGTTAGAAATAATAGATTAGCCGACCTTGTATTGGGTGACTGACTTAGTATAAGAGTATTATGGCTGACCACATGATATAGGGTGGCTGACTTAGTATGAAATAGTGGTCGACCTAGTAAGAGAGGTGGTCAAAATGTGAATGATGGCTTAGTTGAGAGTTATTTGAAGGGGAGATTGCTTAGGGGATCGAGGCATGAAAGATGATGAAATGGGCATTATATATAATAAAAATTCAAGTATAAAAGAGAATAGGAGACCACCATAAGCTATGATTGTTAAAAGATAACCTTGTGCGAAATCCATCTTCTATCCATTTCAAGTGGGGTTTGACTACTTCAAAATCTTTCTAGATAATTTGGATAACAAAGGAGCTTGTAATCTTAACAGACACATTAATGATGAGGAGGAATTGAAAGCCAATATTCTGCCAACTAGGTTTGCCATAAAGAGAGCCCAAAGAGACACAACAACATAGTAGGATTTTCCAAGACTCATTGCCCTAAATAGCCTGAAAAACCCATTGAGTGCACAAGGCCATACTTTGACGATAGGTGTCAATGATGCCAATGCTACTTTTATCATGAGGAAGGCAACAAATATCCCATGCCACTCGATGAAAACCCTAAGCTTTGTTAGAATTGACCTAGAGGAAATCTCGAAGAAACTTGAATAGATTATCATAAGAGGCTTTGGATGGGACCCAACAAGATAAATAGTAAACATGAGTGGCTGCTAAAATCTTGGTTCAAATATGGAACTTGCCCATCAAAAAAAGGGGCTTGGTGATCCAATACTCAGTCTTCCTTTCAATCCTATTGAGGACATATTGTCAAAGCTTGGACAATGAGCTATCAAAAGTGAAGGGGATGCCCAAGAACTTGATTTATTCCCCTGCTCGCCCCACCTCGCCCCTCGAGGAATTCACTACCAATTAAACTTCCTAATCCTCTCAGACACATGCATCATGCTTTGATGGAAGCACTGATTGAAGGATGGAGCCAGAAGCCAGACAAAAGATATCTAGGCAATATATAGTTTCATTAAAAGTGGCCTCTTTCTCTTCAAGCATGAGAAAGGTGTTATCTGTAAAGTGTCCATTGATGAATTGGGAGGTGTGGTCAGGGAACACAATGCCACAAACAAGCCCTTGTGAAGCCTTAGAAGCCAAAAGGTAACCCAGGGCTTCAACGGCTAAAACATAGAGCATTGGAGCAAGGGGACAACCTTGGAAAATGGAGTGTTGGAGTTTGATTATCGGGGTTTGATGCCCATTAATAGTGAGGTAGGAAGAGGCATCATGAAGCAAGGTCTACATTGCATTGATGAAATAAGGGCCAAACCCGAGAGCCTTGAGCATGGAAAGAATAAATTGCCACTCAATATTTTCATAAGTCTTTTCAAAGTCCAACTTTAGGAAGATGGTTCTCTGAAGAGAGGAATGGGCCCAAGCCATGCCTTCTTAGACTGTAATAAGATTATCCAAAATATATCTTCCTCTAATAAATCCTATTTATTCTAGTCTAATAATGGTAGGTAGGATTGGCCAAACGCAGTTGGCTAGGGCTTTCGAGAGAATATTGTAAGAGACATTGAGCAGGGTTATCGGTCTCTAGCAAGCGAGAATCTTAGGATCTCCATCTTTGGGAATAAATTTGATATTACCTTGATTGATTATGGGTCCAAGAGACTGATTCCACAAGGCTTCTTTGTAGACTTGTAGCAACTCAGAGCCAGTGAACTCCCAAGTGGCTTTTTAAAATTTGTAAGGGAAGCCATTGAGGTTGGGGGCTTTGTCATTGCTCATACATTTCAAATCCTTCGTAAGCTCCTAAAAGGTGAGTGGGGCAACATAGAGCCTATTGATCAACTGGATTGAGCTTGTAAGGCACTACATCGAGGCAATTCTGAAGAGCTTGGGACCACTTAGCCATGAAAGGTTGGGCATGGAAAACTTACTTTTAATGCTCAAGAAAGGCCGATGAAATATCAAACTGGGAGGTAAGCCAATATTGAGCCACTTGAATGGCTTTAATTTTCCCGTGAGCTTGCTTGGCTTTCAGTGCTTTGAAAAGCTCTTTGGAGGCTTTGTCACCAGTTTTGAGCTAATGCAATCGAGCGTGAAGTTGGGTGCCTTTGGCTACATGAATATCCGCCACCTTAAGGTGGTGTTTGAGGGAGGCAACCAACTTATACAATTATATGTTTAAAGAATCAGTCTCGAGGGAGGCAGAAACCCATTTGAATTCCTTGAGTGTGGCCTCCTCTGAATGCTTACAGATCTGGGTGACATGTTTGCCATGGTGGTAGAGGAAGTGGTGTGCAAAATGGTCTCATTCCACCACTCAATCCAGCTAACAACATATCGGGGCTGCAGGGCTAGGTTCTAGATCTGTTGGATGAGTCAAATGGTACCAATGTGACTCAACATAGAGGTATTAAGAATAAATTGATTATGTGCCACATTGTACTACCAGGAAGTCCATTCCACTTTGCAGGAGATGGTCGAGTGGTCTAAAAAAATAAAACTTGAATGGACATTGACAGGCTAGCCATCGATGCTGGGAAAGGAAAAAAAAGTTTTTTCTCTGACATCATAAAGTGTTCAAGCTATTTGAACACCTTGTGATGCTCAAATTGGTAGTTGGACCATGTAAACTAAGACGTGGGATTAAATGTTTGTTGTCAGAGGAGAGGGTCTGGCCGCCCCCATTTATTTTTGAAATAGTACCAAGCCTCGTGTTCATCAACACACCAACGCATGGGGAGGGCCCCAATTTTGTGTTGGAGGTGTTAAATCATATTAAATTCATTACACACAAGATACGTGGTAGGAGGTAACCTGTCTGCCAAAGATTGCCAATGTAGGGAGTGGTTAGGGCCATCATTGGGAGCATAGATGTTGAGAATGCCAAATGGAAGGCCATCAATGCTAAGAATAATTTAGACTTCCGAATGTGATGAGTCCTCCCCCATGGCAATGATGCCAGAGGAGACCTTAAGAATAACTAAAATACAAGTACCGCCACATACTGCCTCATGTAAGGTGGTGACTTGGGTGGCATCCGGCTAAATGTTGTACATGGACATTTGTAGGAGAAAGCCAAAAATATTAACTTTTGTAGATAGAGAATGTCTAGAAAACTAATATGCTAACACGTAGATTGCATAGAGTATTTACGGGTAGACTTTGTAAGACCCCTAACATTCCATGATAAAACATTCAGAGGGAGGTATCATCCATTTGAAGTTCCCCTTTCCCATCCTCAAAATCCTCCAACGTTGCAAAGTTGTGTTGGTGATGGTGATAAATTTTGCTGCCTATAATGAAATGGCGTTTGACATCATGCTCCTCCCAAAGAGAGTGAATGCCCCTATGAGTTGGGCTACGAGACCATCGAGAGAATGAGCCATTGGTTGAGTGAACCTCAGCTATAGGCATCCTAAAATTTTGAGAGGTCAGAGTGGTAGGGGGCAGAGAAGTCCCCCGAGAAGGTGTGAGAACTGGAGGAGAATCCTCCTGAGGTGGTGGTTGGGGTGTGCTTTATGGCTTAGGTCCTAATGACTGTTTGCGGGTACTTTGGTGCAACCATCACCTTGGTCTGTCGGCTTTGGCTTCTCAGTCTAAGGAGATGGCTGTGGACGCTTGGGATGACCCATACAAGGACAATCCTTGATGCAATGGTTTGAGGCCTGACAACAAAAGCAAGTGTTGAGAAGGTTGAAATATACAACCTTTCATTACCACTGGGTCTTCCCAACTTGTATTTCAATGAACTCCTTCAACTCCTTAGAGAGGTCAACCTCCACACAAACTCGCTTAAGGGTAAGGGGAGAACGGCCTATCTAGTTCAATCATAACAACACATCCTATGAGAGTGACGATTTGGGGGATAAAATCCCAAAGGTGGATTGGTATACTGGGAAGCTCAACCCAGATAGGGACATGAAGGGCGACGTTGTAAGAAACCTTAAAATCACAGGACTAGGGAGGTAAAATCATAAGTTGGTTGTGAAGGAACTAAACATTGAACTTCACAAGAATCAATCGTGTCTCAAAAGTCTCCTTCAAGGTAAATAAGAAGAAACCTTTGGTAAGGCTTCAAATTCCAAAGACATGGACACCTAGTGGCTCCTAGTAGTTGTGGAGCTAGTTATGGAGGTAATCCTCCGAGGGGGTGCAACCAATAAAATAAGTAATAATAGATTAATTTTCATACCATTTGCAACATTGTTCAATAGCAGCAACATGAATATTTACCTCCAGAAGGGAGGGGGAGGCAGAGGGATTACCTCATCGTAGACTTTCAGAACAAACTTCCAAGCTTGTTTGGGCACCATTAGCTCTGTCTCCTGCATCAATAGATGCAATAGAGTGTGGAGAAGCCATAAATATAGGGCTTGTCTACCTGAAGGGTGGCATGTCGAGCATAGTTGATGCACTACAACCCTAAAAAATCTCATGAGAGACTTTCAAAACAAACTTTCGAGCTTGTTTGGATGCCATTAGCTTTGTCTCTTGCATCAATAGATGTAGTAGAGTGCGGAGAAGCCATAAATATAGGGCTTGTCTACCTAAAGGGCAGCATGTTGAGCATAGTTAATGCACTACAACTCTAAAAATCTCATGGGCCTAGTGGGATAGAAAAAACTAAAATACTCAATCAAGAAGACACAACCATGAAAAACCCTAGCAGAGCGATTTACCTTGTCTTTGGCTTCTCCTATTTGGTTTCATTCGATTTCATTTTTTTCCTTTTACATAGAAAACAAAAAGATTCGTAGAGAGAGTTCATCAGGTATATATATATATATATATATATTTTAATTTTTTTGATGAAATAGAGTATAATTTTAAATTATAAATAAAACATATACAAGACTATTCACAAAAAAATGGCGGTAAAAAACATACCAACAATGTTGCACTAGGCCAAGCCTAGAAAAAGTTCTAATAAATTTAAAAAGTGACAACTTAAGCAACATTAGTAAATAAACTAATTGAAAATGAGTCATTGTCAAGAAGACCCCGCCCAAAATCAAGAAGATCTTTTACATCATCCACAAAGTCCCATCCATCAATATCCACTTATTCAACATTATAATAGAAGAAAACAACACAAAGACTTTGAAAATCATTTATGACACACACACACATATATATATATACAAATTATAAATAAAATTAAAAAACATTTCATATGGTGTGTTTTCCTTAATTAAAAAAATTGTCTTTTTTATCAATTAAATTTTTTTATATAATTAAAACATTATTTGTGCCAATTAAAAAATAACAAATATTTTTAAATAATATTTAATTTAAAAAAAATTATATCAACAACAACAACTACAACCGCCTTGGATTTTTATTTTATTTTGAAAATCATTGAAATGTTTTCATAATTGACATATAGATTTCTCGAGCATCCTTAGCTAATTTTTTCTTGGACAAACTCTCAATACTATTTTTTTTTTTCAAACACATTTTATTGGAAAATGGATTTCTTAAACAGTTTAGAATTAGATATTAATTTTTATGGGATTTTTATTTATTTATTTTTTAATATTTAAGATATTTTGTTTAATTCAGTATTAATATTTATGAAGATCTAGCGATTTAGGTATATAAAAGTGCGTTGTTGCAGGTAGAGTTTTATAAACTAATCTTTGAATATCATGTTTACCTTTAAATCTCAACTTTAACAATTTAACCAATAAAAACCATCTAACTTTTAATTTCATTTATTTAAATGACATTTTTACTCATATAGTATAAAAAATAATAAATCCTATAAAAATTCGTGAAACCTTCAACTTAACTTAGAATTGATCAGGTCCCAACAATCATACCTTTTATCCATGCAGAAACTGGGTGGGACAGCCAAGATGACGCGGAGCAAAAGAGGGTCAGTGTTAACCTCATCCTAATCCAACTGATCCCCCATACTGCTAGGCCCCATCATCCCTACCATTCTTATCACCCTGACCAGGTTATGAAATTTAAGATAATTTTTGTAAATATTATTTGTATTATTTTTTAAATTTTTATTTTAAAGCTGATTTTTACTGTAACCCTCTTACATCCAAATTTAATTTTTCTCCCTCACTTTTAACTTTCCAGAACAATTTTAATCTATTAGAAAATAAATAAATCCTACTTTTATTTTACTGTCCACAAATCCTATTAAGGCATAAGGCAGCCTGCAAATTTGGACTACTGTCATGGATGTTGCATGTTTTCTTAATGATAAATCCTGAATAACTAAAGCCAATACACAAAAGGTCATGCGGCTTTCTCATGTGGAGGAATACAAAACTGTTATTCTACATTATTCAAGTGTTCTGACGTTCCTTCAAATATGATATGTAAAGCAAACTTCAGAAAAACATTGATGTACATCAAATCATTAATAACGCATGCACGGTTTTTCTCTCTTATATTATAATATTATATTTTGGTAGGAATGTCTGATACAAGTGCGTTCAGTTCAATAATTTTATTCCCAATAGTATTGTAACATAATCCGTCATGCTTATCAAGAGTCATCTGAACAATGATACATTGTGGGCTATCCAAGCTTGAAGTACCCCTCACTTGATGACTTCTCAGCAGGCTTGCTAAGAATAATGATAAAATAGCATTCACTTTTGTTTTAATTTGATTTATAAAAATGGCCAGATCCTCTACACCATCAGTTTCTTAGTGGAATAATTATTAATATAGGAGTTTAGTAAATTGGATAGTTAAATCTAGCACATGTATCTAAAGGTAGTTGGTTTATTGGTGAAATTGTTTAGGTTATGTTGATGCTTAAAATTGCGCTGTTTCCAACACCAACAATGGGAAGTTTCAGGGATGTGGGACTTGCGAACTGAAACAACCTCCAGATTTTAAAGACGCTGGCTCTTTTTTATCTCAAGTGCATTTTGAGAAAATGGATAAAAATTAAATAGAAACACCTATTTGCAATGAAAGAAAATCTAGCTACGACGATGCGCCTGAGTTTAATTTGATCCTCAATACTAAGCACAGTGAAAACTATATTTAGGATTCAATTACATTAAAGAGCAGCTAGGCATGATTAATGTAAAAGATGAAAACAATAGGATCAAAGGCTCACAACTTTAGACAATTCTTGCAATAACACAAAAAATATCAACAAAGGCACAAAACTATGTCTTTTTAATTTTTCAGTCACATAAAAGGCATAGAAACATGCACAGTTATACAAAATTTCTAAATCAAGAAAACAAAACAAAGGCAAATGATATTACTGGCCATAGCAATAAAAGGTTCACAACTTAGAGGATTCTTGCAGTAACACAGAAAATATCAACAAAGGCACATAACTCACTCTTCTCATTAATTTTTTAGTCACATAAAAGGCACAGAAACATGCACAGTTATACAAACTTTCTAACTTAAGAAAACAAAACAAAGACAAATGATATGACTGGCCACAACAAGAAAGTCTAAAACTCCTTGATAATAATCTCTTGCAGAAAAATCTCTATATCTTCTGCTGATCTCCTCTTGGCGATCTCTGCACCCATATTTATAGCATCGAACTAACTCTAAATTGCCCACACGTTCCCAATCCAACGGTCTAACTGAACTGAAAGTGTCTGACAAAAGATATTTCTTGGATCTGAAATGTCCCATCTTCCTATAGTTCATTCGCTGAAATAGATACACATGACGCTTCCCACTGCGAAATGAGTGAGAACACTTGGAGTGTTTCGCTTACTCTACTTGAAAACTTTCTCATTATTCAAAAGGCACCAAAAAATGACACTTGGCAGCTTTCGAGGCACTTACCGAAGACACACGACACTTTTCGCATAACTTATACTCTTTACTGTGTCTTTGCTTAGGAGTATTTCACCTTTGACATCTGTCACAGTCCGCTTCTTTGAACTTTAACAATTTATGGAGAATGGGACCCACAACACTTCTCGCTCGAATAACTTCAAAAGAAAAATGGGGACAAGTGTCATTTTTTGCGTATTTTTAACAAATGACACGTGGCGGCTTCCGCTGCTTTTAGCTACCTTCTGAGAATCTTGTAAAAGGTGACACATGGCCATCTCTGCAGGGCTTTGTCTATACTATAGAAACATTCAGGCTTCATTTTTAAATTCACACAGACGATGACACTTGACGGCTTTCGCTTGCCTCAGAAACAAAACCCAGGTCCCACCATAATCTTTACTTATCAAAAAGAATAATCCACAATCTCTCACATGATCAAATGTGACAAAAATCACAACTTCAGTAAGGCTGTCTGATAAGCAGACCACTCATCATCAGATAATTCTTGCTTATTTTGCAATTCATGAAAGGCTAAATCAAGATTGATGATATCCTTGGGTGAACTTTTTTGCAAAATATGAACTGTAGCCTTCAATATAAATTCAAGTTGGGAAATGGGAATCAAAATAACTTCTACTTCTGGCACTAATGAATCATCTCTTAAACCCTAAAAGACTGCCTGATCATTTTGCCTAGCTAACAACAAAGGTTTAATCTCATCAATCATCAACACAATGTTGCTATTAGGAAAAGGGGAAGGAAGACCCAATTGCACCGGATCTTCAATGTGTTGTTTCATGTCTTTGATTCCTTCTTTCACCACATCTGGAAGCTCTCTGCAATTGATTGCTGCGAAGTTGCAATTGAGAACTTCATTCACTCTTTTAACAACGATCATTCTGTCACTAATCCCTGCTGTTGACAATGTTCCATCAGTTGCATCATATAGCTTTTGCAGTAGCATTTGAGAGTCAACCACTCTCATAGAGACAATAGACAGAGTGCCTTCAACTGAAGTCTCTACCTTTTTGCATAATTTCTGTGCATTTAGCAGAAATGTTAGAAAAAGTTTGAGCTGAATAATATCCTCAGAGATTTTTTTCCATATTGATTCATAAAGCTCCTTAACCAGATCAAAACTCAAGTGTCAATTGTTCTGTCATTTGTCACTCAGCTTGAAGTTGGCCCTGTATAGCAGCAGTATTGTTCTGCTCATTCAACAGCTTCTGTTGAAGTTGAGTGACTTGTAGTAGGCTTTCCTCACATTTTTCTTGTAATGCCGCCTTTTCCCACCTTAAGGTTGTCACTGAATCTTTCACTTGCATTAGCCCTACTTTCAAAGAATCATTTTGGGCTTGAATAGCCTGGTGAGTCTGAAGAGAAACAGTATCTTGCAACTGTTTATTTAGACTCTCTATTTCATTATTCTTGGTATTAATTTCTGTAGTCAAACTGCTACAGTTTGTCTTCTCTTGGGCTAGATCAGTCTCCATATTTTGTAGCTTCTTTGATATTTTCAAATAATCTTCAGCTATTGTAGAAGTGGATTTATTTAGCAGCGTGACCCTATCTTGTGGTCTTAAAAGGGACATGTCTATAGCCATTGCATTCATTGTGTAATCTTCGGGCTGCATCTGCTCATTTGGCTTGACTATATTAGGTGAAAAATAGGTCACCGTTAATTGTTGCTGGATTGGGTCAAATTGTGACCTTATATGTGGTGTAGCCAGGGCTTTATTATCTTTGATCCTTTTTTCTCCATTCGGGCTTCCCTTGCCTTCTTAGCAGCATCGGCTTGAGTTTGGAAGGTAGAAGGAGAGGCAATGTGCCCACCCGCAAAAGGATAACCCTGTGGCAAGCCATATAGAATAGCCAAATGTTGGCTAGGGAAAATTCGAGGAGGTACTTTCTTAAGGATAGAGGGGGAAAATGAGGCAATGATATGGCCTGAGTATAGATAGATGGGGCAAAATGAGAAATAAGCACAACAGAGGTTGCAAAAGATATTATTTGGCCAGATGGAATTGTCACCCCAATAGAAGAAGAGAGAGATTGAGAAGGAGACACAACACTTACCTGAGGAGCAGCCGAAGTACTCTGTGGTTGGTGTTGTGAGGGTTCTACCCCCTCCTCTGAATCAAGTTGAAACCTCAGCCTCTTACGTTTCCTTGGCATTTCTTCTTCTGGTTGTGCTCCCTTCTCTTCAACATTTACCACTGCTGTTAGTGGTGATTGTGTAAAACTAGGAACCCCAACGGCTGACACTGATGGAGAAGCTTTTGGTGGTGAGGATACCACACTCTTTTGTTTTTGAATGGCATTGAGAGATTGGGGCCAAACAGTTACAACGACTGTAGCTGAGGTTTGCCTTGGGGTCTGCAATGATTGACTGGATTCTGCTCTGGCTTCTGACTCTACACCCTGTGTCTGCAAATTACTTGTATCAGGGTTAGAGATAGGAGACATATGACATTCATCCCAGAGTTCCTCCCATTTCTCATCTGAATCCATATTTCTAAAAAAGTGAGTTGTCTCACAAATCTCTTGCCTATATTTCCAATAGGTTTCTATTTTCTCAGTGTTCCAGTCTTTGTTCTTTAATGCTCTTCTTAAACCAGAAGTCATTCTGATTTTAGGATCAAAATCTTTTTTCTTAACATAAAAGTTTTCCATGGCCTGTCCTCTTGAAGGGGCAAATCCGTCAATTCTACATAAAAATTAGGAATA
Organism: Torreya grandis; assembly: GCA_037957365.1. Taxonomy (NCBI): domain Eukaryota; kingdom Viridiplantae; phylum Streptophyta; class Pinopsida; order Cupressales; family Taxaceae; genus Torreya; species Torreya grandis. Next base: position 1,469,383 of record JARHVA010003226.1, read on the forward strand.
TCTTTCGTAAGATTTCTTCTATTTTCCCAAAAGGGACGACCCTCATGTGCAATTTTGGCAGCAACCTTATTATTCTTGACCCATGAAGTTATGAAACCATTTTGGTCATATCCCCATTTATCTTCAATTAGGAAGAAACTTTAGAAGGCTAGCTTTCTTAGCAACACGATCTCAACATCTCTAACCTCTAGGGCCATGTTGTTTGTCACCCATGGAACATCATACATTTTCTTCTTTTTCTTCTCAGTGCCATATTCATTATCCACCACAGACACTTGCCTAGTGACCTCTAAGAATGCTAATCTAAGGGTCAAAATTTTAGGTAGCAACACTGGTTCTCCACTAAAACCATGGACTCTAATAATAGTATGATGGGATCCAAAAAAGTAATTACAAGGAATAGTGCAATTGGTCATAAGGCCTGAGACACTTGGAGTCAATCTATTTACAACCGGCTCTGGGCTTAGATGACCAAAAATAGGGGCAACAAAAAATTTTCAAAATTTGTATGAGTCACTGGTTTTGGACAAGATATGTGTCCATGCAGACACAGGAATGGTCCTATGTGGACCAAAGCTTGGGTCATACATATTTAGATGCATTTGTTGAGAAAAGATGTCGGAGTTTTTATACAACATAAGGTGAAACAGATAAGAAGAATACCTGAAAATCCCTTTAGATTTGAATTGGGCGAGTTCAACCATTGAATATGCAATATGCTCAGAGAAATCTAGTCGATATTCTTGAGACTTGTCAACAGTTTTCAATCTGAATAGAATGGCCATTTGCTCTTCATAGACAGTTATATCATCTTTCATTCTAAAAATGAATGCCATCATAGAAAGTGCCTCTTGACTGACTTGTGCAAATTGTGCTCTTGTTGTTGGCAATGTCGGCACAGTGGTATTATCATCGCCTAATTGCAATTCTGATTTTAGAAACCTCAATTGATTATTGACGTTTGCCCATGTTTTCTGCATCTTGGCAATAGTGACAAACATGGCTGTCTTGTCATGATACAGGGTCAACATATCTCTGATAGCCTTTGGTGTAATTTGCACCATGAATGGACCCTGTTGTATGGTATTTGAGGGCACATGAAACAATTCGGAGCATATTTCAACCAAGTCAGGGCACAAATGTACATGTGGGACAATGAATTGTGCCAAATGGAAAGTCCATATCCTCATTGCGAATGTTTCATATTGTCCAACCTTGGCCCTCTGAATACACCTTTGATGTGCCCCTTCTCTTAGAGTTTTGCTAGGCTTTTGAAGAATTGGGTCCATGATTCCATCTGCAAAATCTTTCACCTTTACTGGGTCGTTTGCATAACCAACTTCAGGGACTCTAGTCCATGGATAGGTCTTTAAGGGTTGAGCAAGGGCCGAAGCATATGATTTGCTTGTGAGAAGCTTATCAAGGGATTCGTAAATCCCAGACCCTTTTTGCGAAGACTGTGCTCCTTCCATATCTATATCTATACTTAGAAATAGTGAACTATGGTAACAGGTATGGAGCTTTGCAATAGGGAAGACACTTTCACTGAACAGGGTTGTTATGAACTGAAAATGCAAGTAATAGGAATTTTCTAGCAGACGTAGGAATGTTTGAGACACTGTTAAGCTTTAACTCGTGTTATGGGGTATTTAATGACCCATTGAGTCTCAAAAATGACATTAAAACCGGATAACCGTTGGCAAATCTTACTAAATCTTCATGGGACAACCAGTTAGACACGTCATGAAAGTGGCTGCGCAAGGTACTTTGGGAGAATTTAAGGATTTGGGAGAGATTTAATGTGTCGAGAGTTTTGAAATTAAAAAAAAAAAACTCTAAGCTGCGGCCACGTGTTCAAAGAAAATACTTATTAAAAGAAAAAGCAGGAAAGAAAAAGTAGGAAAGAAAAATGAGAAAACAGAGCAACTAGAAAAGGGAAACTATCTAACTATGATACAGCTAACCAGGTATATTTGCCTACCTCTTGGATCAAAGGGAAATTTTCTAAAGTCTCCTTCATGGCAAGGAGACTGATGGTGCCAGACAAATGGTTGAATGGGATGGAGCTCTGGTGACTTGCTTTTCTTGTTTGCCACTTTGATTGGCCTGCATCCGAGTGAATCAGAGTCAAACATGTCTCTAACATATACATACACTTCTTGTTCTTGGAAACCTGTCGAATGCTAGTTCTTCATGCTGGCGTGTCTCATCAAGAAATCGATGACTGTTTGCTCATCACTATAAGCCCTTTGATATACATCATTGTTTGGCTTATCTCCTTTTGCCTTATGCTCGGGTTCCATTGTATGATCATCCTCCTTGATGACTTCAAAAATATCATCTTCAGATTTACCAACCTCTTGAAAAGATAAGCCTGACAGCTTGCAGTAATTTTGCATATTTATTTGAGTCTCAATGCTGCCTTCTACACCCCTAGCGAGTTCACAACCTCCTTGAAGAATAGTGTAACCTGCCCCAATGACTTCAAACAAGTCGTTCAAAACATGATTAAGAAAGTGTCCATGCTCCTCCATGACATCTTGCAAAGTGAGAAAATGGTCAGAAATTATCTCTTCCTTATCAGAGATAGAGGCAAAAGCTTGTGACTTTTCCTCTTGTTCATCAAAGGGTGCACCTATGGTGATCTCTTTCTCATCTGCACTCATGAAATCTCCCTGAGCAGCCATGAACTGAGCATACTCTTCTTTACTTGCTTCCTCCATAAAAGGTTCCTCTTTGAGAAGGGATGAAGTGGAAGACTGATGATTATACATATGCGGGAGAGGAGACAATCCTTGAGCTAGAATCAAATGATTCTCCTCTTTCCCTTTGGTCATTACTTCATCTATATCAGATGTGACTTGATAGCTCTCCTGGAGGGATGTAGATGGGGTGTGTTCAAATGTAGGATCTTTTGCTTGATCATCACCACGAGTAAGAGCAGCCTCTACGTTTTTAAGGCTTTGAGCAACACTTTTCTCCTCCTCGCTTCTGCCCCATGATTCCATTGTTTGTTTCCAACTCGTGACCTTGTGTTTAGAATTTTTCTCTTGGGAAGAGTCAACAATTTTATCTTTTTCAAGGTCTCAAGCTGGTTCATGATCTTCCCTCTTCCAACTCGAAATCTGGACCTTATGTTGAGAGACTCGAGAATTGGTAGAAGGGGTATCATTTGGCATATGCTCCTCTTTAAGGTCTGAAAGCTCTATCTCTCTTTCACTAAGCAATCTCATCTTTGCCTCTAATTCCTCAATTTGCTTAGCTAGATTTTCTTGAAAGAGTCTTTCTTGGATCTCGTAGGAATCATCATAGAAGTGGGGAGTGCATGAAGGTTGCCATGAAAAATAAGAAGCTTCTTGAGGAAGGGTGAGAGGGACTTGAAAAGGATTAGCCTCATTTTGTACCTCACACTCTTGGACATTGTCTTTCTCCTCCTTTCTACCCCATGATTCCATTGTTTGTTTCCAACTCATGACCTTGTGATTAGAACTTTTTCCTTGAGAAGACGGGGCTGCAAGGTGAGGGGGAAGTGAGGGTTTGAATTCCACTTCCCTTGCTGCCAACATAGACTACTGCTTTTGAAGATTTTCCAATTCAATTTGTTTATCAAGATTGGCCTTAAACTCTAGATTTACTGTTTTAGAACTTTCCTCAACATGATTGGGGAAAGGATCTTGACATGCTCGACTTGGCTCATGAGCAGGGGTTGCGTATGTCTGATATGAAACTTGGGGCAGCGGATATGTAGGGTGATAGACTTGGTAAGGTTGCCTCTCATGAATATTCAACTTCTCTTCCAAAGATGCAATCAAGCCACTCACATCCAACATCTCATATGTAAGCCTTTGCCAATTTGCTCTTTCAATGGGAGTCCATTCACTCTTAACCAGGTCTAGTGCATTTTTTACTTGATGGACGACATGATCAGGGATTTCTTGGCTGCATCCCATTCTGTTGTCAAGCTCTAATACATGCTTTTCATATCCCAACAGTGCTTGTTTGAAGGTGGAAATGAGATTAGGTTTAGTATGAGACGTGACATATTGGGAAGACTGGGCATAAGACTGATATAGCTCATGATAGGGCTAAGACTGGTCATATTGGACCTGTGAAGGGCAAAACAAATAACCATATGCATCCTTGTTTCTTGAGGTGATTCCACGAGCAACCTGAGTTTGATTAAAAATATATGAAGGGGCATAAGACCCATAGTTCTGAGTAACGGAATTATACATACCAAATGGTGATTTCTTGATGGCTTTGACTCTTTCAAATAATCAGTGGTAACATAAGATTGAGATCTTGTTATTGTGTAGAGCTTTGACTCCTTGTAGCTCTCTGTATACATCTTTCTTGAAAGAAACTTCAAAAAAAATGTTGGTTGGTGTCCCACCAGGCATGCCAAAAACTGTTGATGCTTAAAATTGTGTTGTTTCCAACACCAACAATGGGAAGTTTCAGGAATGTGGGACTTGCGACCTGAAACAACCTTCAGATTTTAAAGAAGCTGGCTCTTCTTTATCTCAAGTGCATTTTGAGAAAAGGGATAAAAATTAAATAGAAACACCTATTTGCAACGAAAGAAAATCTAGCTATGGCGATGCGCCTGAGTTTAATTTGATCCTCAATACTAAGCACAGTGAAAACTATATTTAGGATTCAATTACATTAAAGAGCAGCTAGGCATGATTAATGTAAAAGATGAAAACAATAGGATCAAAGGCTCACAACTTTAGACGATTCTTGCAATAACACAAAAAATATCAACAAAGGCACATAACTCAGTCTTATTAATTTTTTAGTCACATAAAAGGCACAAAAACATGCATAGTTATACAAACTTTCTAAATCAAGAAAAAGAACAAAGACAAATGATATTACTGGCCATAGCAATAAAAAGTCCACAACTTAGACGATTCTTGCAGTAACACGAAAAATATCAACAAAGGCACAGAACTCAGTCTTCTCATTAATTTTTCAGTCACATAAAAGGCACAGAAACATGCACAGTGATACAAACTTTGTAACTTAAGAAAACAGAACAAAGGAAAATGATATGACTGGCCACAACAAGAAAGTCTAAATCTCCTTGATAATAATCTCTTGCAGAAAAATCTCTCTATCTTCTGCTGAGCCCCTCTTGGCGGTCTCTGCACCCATATTTACAGCATCAGACTAACTCTAAATTGCCCACACGTTCCCAATCTAACTGAACTCTAACTGAACTGGAAGTGTCTAACAAAAGATATTTCTTGGATCTGAAACGTCCCGTCTTCTTGCAGTTCATTGGCTGAAATAGATACATAGGGTGCTTCCCATTGCGAAATGGGCGAGGACACTCGGAGTGTTTCGCTTACTCTACTTGAAAACTTTCTCATTATTCAAAAGGCACCAGAAAATGACACTTGGCAGCTTCTGAGGCACTTACCAAAGACATGACACTTTCCGCATAACTTATACTTTTTACTGTGTCTTTGCTCAGGGGTATTCCGTCTTTGACATCTGTCACAATCTGCTTCTTCAAACTTTAACAATTTACAGAGAATGGGACCCACGTCACTTCTCGCTCGAACAACGTCAAAAGAAAAATGGGGATAGGTGTCATTTTTTTGCGTATTTTTAAAAAATGACACGTGACAACTTCCGCTGCTTTTAGCTACCTTCTGAGAATCCTGCAAAAGGTGACACGTGGTGATCTCTGCAGGGCTCTAGCTATACTATAGAAACATTTGGGCTTCATTTTTAAATTCACACGGACGATGACACTTGGCGGCTTCCACTTGCCTCAGAAACAAAACCCGGGTCCCACCACAGTCTTTACTTATCAATGAAACAAAATGAAGATATTTCGGATGTTGACACGTGGCGGCTTCCGCTTTCTTCAACTAGGGATACGTGGCGTCTTCCGTTGCTTTTAGAAAAACATATTGAAACCTTCCGCAGTTGCCACTTGGTGCCTTCCGCTTGACCCTGAGAAAAAGCTTATTGAAAGAAGCTTTTGAAATGTATACATGAGACACGGATGCCAACACTTGTTGCGCTCAGCTGAGTTACCACGGGACACGTGACACATTCCGAGCAACTTATAGAAATTATAAAATGTGCCTCGGTCGATGACACTTGGCAGCTTTTGTGCGACTTTGATACTTAGACAAAATTTAGGTGAAAAGAAACTCGCACCCACGCTCTAAGTCAAAAAACTTCACTGTCTCGAACCAAAACGTGTAGGGACAAAACTTGGAGTGCACAACTGAAACTCGAAAAATGAAAAATATAGAGTTTTTTACTCTACAGGTTACAAAAAGAATTTATCAGAAATCAATTCTTATTGAATATAAAAACCTACTAACACCATAAAATATAAGGTCCGATTCAATTAATCAAAGACTTAATCAATTGAAAATAAATCTAGCACATTAAATTCCCTTCAAGAAGTGTACATAAGATTTTAAAAAACATTTATCAGAGAAAAAAAGCAAAACAAATCACAGTGGTGTCCAAATCAAAACCAGAAACAATCAGTTGAGATAAAATATAATTAGAAGTAGATCATTCACTTTTACCCCCAATCCATACCAAACTTTTTAGTTGATAGTCACTTCAACAGAAAAAAAACCCTTTAAAGGCTTCCACTAAAGATTATAAAATGCATTTGCCAGTTTAGACATGAAAAGGAAGATAATGATACATGAAAGCAGCATTTATCTGATGGTCCAGTAAAGAGCAGTCACAGAAAAGAGAATTAAATAAAAAGATTTACACCTTAGTTAACTGGTGCTATAGCTTCAAAAACATTTTCCATCACATTTACATCACTCATCTTTTTTGTTCGAGTGTTCAATGCTTCTTTCCATGTTCAGATTGCCATTTCAAAGTCTCCTTATAAAATCATCATTGCCTTTGAGCATTGTTAATTTGCATGATCTAGAAGTCTTGACGATTTACCATGCTGGAAACCCCTGGAAAAAAGAAAGAAATACATAAAAATCTGAACTAAAAACTGGTGTTATATCTTGAGATTACCATCATCACTCATCTAAACTCAAAGAAAATGATACCAATATAAAATCAGATTCATTTTAACAAAACATGAGAAATTCAATCAATATATTTAACTGAAGATTGAGACTTGACACATAAAAATAACAATGCATTACATAATATATAGAGAGCTGTTTCAGATATTAAAGACGAGCTCAGTGCATTACAAACATTATTGATAACTTCAACGAGGGCGCTTCTTAATTTGACGTAGAGGAGGGCTACACATAAAATGGCGGTAGTGGAGAAGGATAACGATAGGGAGGGTATGAATAATAGTTTGGCGGCGGTGGCGGAGAAGTGTAGTGGAATGGCGGCGGAGGGGATTTGTGGTGGTGTTTGGATGGCGGAGGTGGTGGCGATGGGTACGTAAAGAGAGGCGGCGGCGGCGGCGATTGGTCGTGGTAGTGGGGAGGAGGAGGTGGAGGGTAACTCTATGATAGCAATGGCGGCGGAGGCGGAGATCTATAATGAAGAAGAGGCAGTTCAGTGGCGACGCTTTGTACAGGCTCTGCAAGTGCTGAAGAGTAAAGCCATAGCAATGATACGAAGCTGAAGAGGAGGCACATGGCGCAGCGGCGCAACGAAATGGTGGCCATTTGAACAACTGAACTGAGCTGAGGACATGAATAATATAAGGAGGCTGTGGATTTATTATATATAGGGTTGGGATGGAACGGTCTATAAATTGAATTGGATTGAAGTTTGGAGTCCAGACAAGGTTGGAAGTAGAGGGACATGGCTTTATAGAATGAGTAGCGCGTGCTTTGAGCAGCAGATTTTTGTCAGAGAAATTTTCGGAGAATTACAGTGTGTTGCAGGGCACTCGCAGGCTGCCATTGTTAGCGAATAAAGAGGAAAATTAGTTGCCGTTTGTTTCGTCATGCTTTTCAAATGCATTGAAATGTGCTTTGAAAATTTGTTTCTCGCCAGATAATATAATTTGTAATTTATGAGATAAGCTGGTCAAGTTTAAAATATTATTGACTTGATTGACCCTTACAAGTATTAACCGGATCTTCATATGACGGTTAATTTTTATAGTTTATGAGATAATAATTTATAGTTTATGAGACGGTTAATTTTGATAATATCAATATAGACTTATGTGGGTTATACAGTCTACGCCATTCAACTATTGATGAATCAAGTGATGTTAGGTATTTATCTATTTAAATATTATACATGTTGGAATAGTGAGTATTGTTTGTTATACTTTAGTCATTTTGTAATGGTGATATATATATATTTTTTTATGTTGTTTCGGTTATATGTAATTCTACTTGTTTTTTGGATAATGGTTTAATTAATTTGGAGTTAAGTTTTTTATTGTATTTTATTTTGGAAAATATATTTTGAATACACAAATAAATATAATATAAAAATAATAAATATTAATAACAATTTTATAATTTTAATTTTTTTTCTTGTATAAATTTTAATGATATTAATTTGAATCAATGTAAATAGATTTATCTTTTAAATAAAAATTAAGATTGAAAATTTAAAAAAAAAAAATGATATTAATTATAAAATTTAAATTAATATTATATTTAGATATATAAAATATTAAACTATAAGATTAAAAACTAAACTAACTAATTAATGTATTATCCAATTTATAATAAATATACATATTTAAACAAAATAAATTATATTTTAGTTTTAATTTTTTTTTTAAATATAATAAAAATATTAAATATTTAATAAAATTTATTAACCGAAAACCCATAAAACTCATAATGTGACCCTATAAAACTTATAATGTGATCCAAAGGAAACTGGGATAAATTAAATATTTGAACACTACAATAAAATATTTATAAAATAAAAATAAAACAAAAATGTTTTGAAGCTATCTAGATTTTTTAAGATATGTTAGAACTATCGACATGACCATTGAATGCAATAGAAGCGTAAGTATTAAATGCAGACATGTGCCAACGCAGAGGATTAAAATCATTTATATCACTATGGTCATTTATTCCTCGATCCAAGCTATTGAGAAACTAGGGGGAGGGGGGGGACATTTTACATACTACATTGTGATATATATATATATATATATATATATATATATATATATATATATATATATATATAAAATAAGACAATAATTTCAATATTATTATATTTGATGTGATTATAAAAAATAATAAACAATTCTAAAAATCAAATAATTTTTTTTTTTATAACTATATAATATAACAAATGATAAGGGGGGTGCAACATTTGACTTTGTCACAACCTCATCCAAAAGAAAGACAAACTAAAACCTATAAATTCAGTTTGGATAATAATTTTTACTTTTGTAAAAGACTAATGTTTTATTATTTTTGGGAAATTAAGATCTAGTTCCTAGACAATAAAGGGTTTGGGATAAGGGGGAAATTTGCAATTAAATATAGTAAATAATTGCATTATATTGATTTGACTAAATTAATTGAATAGGGAAAAGAAACAAACTTATATGAAAAATAGGTTGGGATGACTATTTCAGAGCTTGATAACTGTTGTGCAGGGTCGGGAAGATGTCAGAAACTTAGATCTGACTTTCGTTTCGTAAAAGGATAGGAAAACTGAAATATGACACCTTAGAGTCTGACGTTGTTGTCTTCTTTTGTCAATGTTGTCCTAGAGGCTTGAGTTTTCTGGGTTTTGTTCATTGTCTCTGTGTCAGCGTGTATATGAAATTTTGGAGGTTGAATGTTGACAAAGCTCATTTTAAGTCCGTTTCAATATCCAAACCCTAGGTCTATCTACACACGAAATAATAAATACATCAAAAGCATAAGGGAAAAAAATTGGGTTAGGGAAGTATGATTGCACGATCTAGAATTTTTGTTGTCTTGATTGTTACCTACATTAACCCTCAAACTAGGGTCTCGGATAAAATATAGTTCTCCATTAGAGAACGTGCATAATCAACATAGACAGTAGATGCAAGAATGAACTTTCACCTAGGCCCTTCTTTAATAAAGCATGCAAGTCTATGTGTGATGTAGAATGTTGAGCTATACTATTGATTGATTTTTAATTATGTATTATGCCAAAGTAGTAAGTGCTAGATATAAAATTTCTTGTAAAGTCCTTTATATAGGATACTCTTTGTTTTGAATTTGGGAGCTTTATTCGTATTTGGTTGACATTAGAAAACTTAAGGACAAAGCTAATAAAGGGGTTTGGGACTCATTAAGCGAGGGAAAATAAACATTGGGATGAAAAATACCATTGGACAGGAGTGCTGAAAATGGACACCCTAGGGTCTAGCATTGTAGTCCAATCTTAGTGCTCTTGTCTTATAGGCTCGGGACCTGAGAGGATGAAATTAACACGAGAAATCTGATCTGGTTGAGGTGGAATGACCATTTGAAAGGGTCGGGATGACTGGGAATAAGCAAAAAGGTTACTCAAGCATGAAACAAAACCAAGATGGGTAAAATGAAAGACATGGCTAAATGTGAATAAGGCTCATATTCTCCAGTCGGAGTCTCCTGTGAAAGGACTATGAAAAAACTTGATATGTGTGGTTGCTTGATCAATTTAGAGTGTATACATTTACCCCCTCTTTTATTCTAGTGATGCAATGAAATGAAGTACTAGAGTAAAAGAAAGAAAAAAATGCATACCTGAACCTACATTCGTGGTGATAAATGTGTTGCCAAGGGTCCAACTAAATTCTTGGCCAGGGAAATGGATGGAGATCTGAGTAGTGCCTGGAGAAAGAAAGAATCTTTGAAATGGATGCTCCCTGTACTGAATCTGAATGTGGAATCTGTGTAACATGGAGGAGGGCAATGCTTCCCCCTGTGCTGAATCTGACTGAAAATGAGAAATACTCGAAGGCCCAAAACCAATGTCTGTCCTTTGTCCCACATAAACTCATATAATCTAGAATGTGTGTATAGAATCTATATGCTGTGAAGATCAAAATCGATCATGCCTCCACTTTGAATAATCTAAACTGGAACTGAGAAGTGCTTGGAGGCCCAAAACTAATGTCTATCCTCTATCCTGCACAAACTTGTGTAGTCTGGGTCTAGGTAATGACATGGACCAACCACTGTAGATGGCCATGCGGTCCAACCTGGGTACCACTAGGTGTAATATGAAACTATGATCAATATGTGAGAAGGGAATGGCATGTCTTGCCATTCCATCTATATAATCGTAGATGATGAAAAACATGAATATCCGTGTCATGCCCCCAAATCTGGTATGTGAGTGATGTGCATGTATAATCTGTATTCTATATAATCACATGTGAAATGACATAATCTTGCCATGCCTCATGTGCAAAACTGAAGACCAAAACACTATGCTTTGTATTATGCCTGTAATATGCTATCTGATTCTATAAACTATGTCATGTTATATGAAGATGTATGTGTGAGATGTGTAGTAATGTACATACCCCTAAATATGGTATTTGAGTCTGAATCTATATACCAAAGTCACTGTGAATCTATATAATTTGAACCAATGTATCTGAATAATATGTGTATCTATAAGTTAAAATCATTATGGATCCATATGATTTGAACCACTATATCTGAATAGTCTATATATTTGTAAATTGAAGGTATATCCCTCTAAATGTCTTGAGTAATGTTGAGCGACCCATGTAATCTGAATCACTATTTATTTTGACCAATCTGAGCTGAATATAATAATATGACTATTGGATATGTATGAATGATGATGTATTCACCTATGAGAGTGGATAAGCATGTTGGGTAAGTATAGGAATAGAAATAGTAGGAATGATGCCCCCTTTTTGGAGATAGGGATGAGATCTTGTGATAGAGGAGTTTGAGCCAAAAGTGATGACTAGTGGCGTAGGAATAGATGCAAGGTTGGTATGTGTTGAATTGATTGAGAGGTTATTTGATTGATTAGACTAAGCTATTGAAAGTGGAACAAGTTTTGATTGGTGAGGACCAAGGTGTGTGTCTGGGTATAAGAGAGGTATAGAGATGTGTGTGTCATATTAGGCAGATGAGGTAGTAAGAGAGAAAAACTAGTGTGATGTTAAAGGTACCATTGTCATGATTTTGTAGAAGAAAATGGTTTGCAAAACAGAGTTACAAGGTTTTAGTTATGGACAAAATGGTATTTTGGTTTGAATGAAAAAAATGTTTGATATAGAAAAATTGGATTGATTTTTAATTCATTTATATATTGACTAGTTTGAGATCTTGATCTCTGGAGTGAGAGATATGCCAAGGAAATGAGCACCTACCATGACCTAGTTTGAGTAGGTGGCAGCCCAAGTGAAGGCTGGTGGTGATGTTAGCCTGGTGAGTAATCTTAATTCTTGATTTTTATATGTTTGGAAGCCTATTTTTGGTGTTTTGAGACCTTTTAAAGTAGCCTAAAACAATTTCCACTAGTCTCAACACTCCTATCCAAGAGTCAAAGCTCATGTCCAGGGTTCAGTGTTGTTGTCCAAGTTCTAGCGCTATTGTCCTTTCTGTAGCGTTGTTGTCCATTGGGCCTAATTTTTTGAGATTATAATTTGTTACCTGTTGTTGTGTAGCTTAGTTGTTTACTTTGGCATAGTTGACTGATATATATGCTATTTTTGGTGTTTTTAGGGTGAGGTGCAGATGAGAGAGTTCTGGAGGGGCCAGGTGATGGAGACATTGAGGTTGTTACCATTATAAGCTAATGGGAGAGTTGTCATGGATATGATAGGGATGGGTCATGTGTGTGACCTAAGCACTATGCAATGGGATAGATATCTGATTACCACTTTATGTGAGAGGTGGAATGCAAACACATGTACTTTTTGGCTTCCTACAAGGGAGATTACCGTGACTCTGAAGGATGTATATCGCATTTTGCATTTATCAATTAGTGGACAGGGGGTGACATTGTAGGATGATATGGATGCTGATGCTATTGATCACATGTGCTTTTATTTTACTGGTGTACCTTTAAGTATACATCAAAGAGGTAGTGATAGTGATGTGTTATTGTCAGTTATAATACAATCTAGTGTTCTATGTTCGTGGAAGTGGTTGACCTTATTGTTGGATTCATTTATTGTTGTGGATAAGGGTGGGGTGTCAATTACATTTAGGATGCATAAGATAATGTGCAATGTAGAGGTATATGACACTATGTTATCATGAGGTAGGACTATGCTTACCCACCTATACAGGGATCTTTACATATTTACTCAAGAGGTATTCAATGGTGGTGTGAGTAAAACTACCTTATTGTATTATTGGGTTTATGAACACATATCAATTGTATAAATGATTAGATAATCCAAGCTAGAGTGGGCACCTCTATGGCCATTTAGGGAGCGGTGGACAAGTACATTGGCTATTCGATCTCCTAGGATAAATTATTATAGATGATTTTTAGATAGATTGGTGGCTCATGATATCATATGGAGGCCTTATAGAGGATTTCTTGAGTGGCCTAAGGATGGAGTGCAAGTGTGGATATGAGGGTTGGTTGTTGGTTACATGATCACTAGGTTGGAGTGTATGAGCACTTTTAGTATGAGCATGTGACTAGATAGTTTTGGGATCACATGATGTGCTCTCAGCAGCATGGGTGTGGGTGAGGAGTGCATGGGCACTAGCGAGGGTAGGAGCTCATGTGAGGCCTATGGAGGTTGAGTTAATACCATTACCTTTGGATTCATGAGATGTGGCTATATATATTACTGATGTAGATGAAGTTGGATGCATAGAGACATATACCACATAGTGGATGAGGCATCGATGGGCTCCATTGTATCCTATTGATGGAGTAGATACTCTCAAGTATGAGGATTTTGCACTAATCCAGATGATGAGAGGTAAGCAACAATTATATTTGAATTGTGGACAAGTTTGTGCTTGTTTTAGTTTGATTAAAAATTTTATAGTTAATGTAATGTCATACTTTGTGTGTAGGTAGAGTGGGAGTTGTTGAGGATGAAGCCCAGGTTACGGAAGAAAGTGGAGATGATGAGTAATAAGAAACTATCATTGAGTCTACACTTCGAGAGCTCACACAGCATGTACCTCATGATGTTATGGAGGAGGGTTTGATAGAGCGAGTGACAGTTACAGATGGTGTTTATGCTCATTTATTTGATAGGGATGCTATAGCGATAGCTTCATATGTTAGGGTAGCAGGAGAGAGAGATGAGCTAAGAGTTGAGCTAGATAGGCATAGGATGCCTCTGCTTGATTATGGTTCTATTATCATGAGGATTATGGATGAGTACACAGACCTTCAGAATCAATATGTGGATTTGTGCGAGGAGCATGGTCAGTTACTGGAGTGAGAGAGTCATCACAAGAGGCATTTGAGAGTTTGAGAAGGTGCGAGGCCATCGAGTGCTAGAGTGGATTATGAAACTAGTACTGGTGGGGAGAGTGAGGCTGAGGTGAGGGCATGACGCCCATTCATGATTGATTATATTTTGATATGATGTATATGTTTTGAAAACTTTGTTATGTATATATGGATATTGGTTTGATTTTGACATAGGTGTATTTTATTATGGTATTCGAAGTATGTTGTTGTATTTGTTGCAAATGATTGATTAGAAATAGTTGATTTGGTATTTGGCTTTGAGATTGCATACGCTTGGTAAGATGGAATTATGAGATGTGATTTGATTGTTCATGATATGTTCAAGTGTAATGCTAGCTTTTGATTTTGAATCGTATGTAAGTAAAGAACTTTGTTTGGTTTGTAATTTGTAAATTGATTTGGTAAAGTGAGTTGGTTTGAGTTTGGTAAAATAAGATATTGATAAAAATTGGGATTTTGATAATTTGGTTTGGCTAGGGATGGCTATTTGGAACTAGGAATGTTAGTTGTTAGTAGAAGGGGATGTAAGAGAGTGTTCTATGCTCAATTCCCCTATAGTGGCTCAAGAATACAAAGGTTGGTCATTTGGCTCCATCGTTGCCCTGCTAAGTGAAGCTATGAACTCATACTGGTATGAATATGTGTTGGATCACTATCTGAACCCAAATGGTCACCTGAATAAGTGCCCATACTTCTCATGTTGTGTAGGAACATGCATTGTATTTGATATTGTCTATTTTGCACTAACTATAGCTATGCATGGAGGCTTTGTCAAATGTAACTTTACTAGATGTGCAACTGAAAATGTGTGCTATGAAGAAGGCTCATCTATCTGCAATTGTAGTGGATTGCTACATGAAATAACACCTAGTGGCCTCTGTTGTGATGCATATGACTGAGCAATAGATTGAGTTGTAACTGTAACCTATGATGGGGGCTTGTCTAATCTCAATCGTAGTGGGTTTCTACATGAGATAGGACCCAAAAAACTCAATCGTAGTGAATATCTCTCAAGAGCAATATTCTGTGATGAAGGTTCATCTAATCTTAACCTAGTGGGTTGCTACGTGAGATAGGATGCAAAAAACTCAATTGTAGTGAATATCTCTCAAGAATAGTATTTTGTGATGGAGGTTCATCTTATCTTAATCGTAGTGGGTTGTTACGTGAGATACGAGCCAAGAAACTTGACTATAGTGAATATCTCTCTAGAGTGGTACTCTATTGTGATGTTTGTGACTGTGATGGATATGTATATGGAACTGCACTATGTACTCCTTAGACTACACTACTATATGTAGGCTACTCTTACTGTACTAGTTTTCAAACTTTTTGAGTAGGTGGAATAAGAGATCTCCTATGAGGCTCTATTATAGAACTTGTATTGCTCTCATGATGAGTGATCGATGATTCCTGTAAAGGAATGTCCTGGGATGACTCAATCATGGATGATTGAGGTCAAGGTTCCATGATGGAGGAGATCTCGGTGCCCTTATGTGAATGCTATGATGCCATTATCAACACATCTATTAATGCAATCCTTGAGTCCATAAAAATCATTATCTCTGTGTCCATGAATATGATGATAGTTACAAAAGCGCTGATGTGGTTGTTTCTGTAGGAGAAGTGGATCTCGTCAATGAGTAGAAGGTAATGTGATTAATCTCTTATCCAATAATGCTAATAATATGACACATGGGTTATCCCCCTCTAAATCAAACTGTAGTGGTGCCTTGTTATTGTTCTCTAGAGTGCATATTGTAGGTTGTTCTCTGGAGACTGGCTCTCTATTCTTAACTAGTTAATTTTCTAGTTGTGGTCTTCTATCTTGTTTTGGACATGGTCGATGTTGTGTGGTAGGAGCTATAGATGCAAGTATTGCTATGAAATCTAGAAAAATCCGATCATCTGAATCTATCTCAATCAATCCCAATTTCTTTTTCAAAGCTAGAACTGTATAGCATAAGTGCCTGTAAGAGGACTATGTCTAATATAGTATATGTTCTATGAGAGGTTAGCGAATCCCCTTGATAAAGATATGTTAAATCTCTAAATCTTCTGGTTTGTAGATCAATCTTAACATGTGAGTCTTGGATTGTAAGATATAATCACTAACTACCTCTGAAGTATCTTGATGTAATGTGGCAAGTTTCTCATATGTAGCATGAGGGCCCATGTTTTCTATGTAATATCTGAGAAATGTCTCTTCTAAGTCATCATATGTGTGCAAGGAGCCAATGGCGGGTAGATGAAAGAACCAATTATGTGCTTCCCCCACTAATGTCTGTTGGAACAACTTGAGTAGAATCAAAGGACTCGCATGAGATGGCAAATCCTTTCGAAAGGCTTTAAGGTGTATGAATGGATCTCCAATTCCATCAAAGTCAGGCAATGATGGTATCTAGAAATGCTTAGGCAGTGAAGCTTTTAAGAATGTCTTCAAAAGATGGTTACCATGTAAATCATTGGCATTCATCCAAGACTTGTAAGCCTTGTTTTCCAAGGTAAGGAGATATACTTGGTGTTGTAATTCACCAACTACATGCATCAAAGAAATAATCTCCTAGGATGGTATATTAGCATCTTGAAGTGGTTCATTTAATTGTTGAATTTGATCATTAATTTTAGCCATGGGAATGCTACATTTATCAATTGGATCATAAAGATGTGGCGTGCTCACTTAAATCTTTGGAGTAATGGTAACTTGGACCTTAGTAGAGGGATGTGGGCTATCATTCTCTTTGGGTGAAGAGTGAGAAATAGGTGCTACTATAGTAGGGGATGGCTTGGGAGATTCATTGGTATCTTTATGTTTTAGTGAATCACATTCTAATTGGGTAAAAGATGTGATGTTATCATTAATATGCACATTATTTGAAATATAATCATACATAGAAGTAGAAACAACATTTGGTAGTGCATTATGTTTGAGAGGAGTGAGAGAAGAGTTATACACATGCGATGCACTTTCTTATTCACTATATGCATAATAATCATCATTATTATGTGCATTATCATGATTGAAATTTTGTTCATAGTCACTCTCATTTTCATATTCATTCACATGTTCACTATCATACTCATTATCACTTCCATTGTCACTAGGGAGAGGTGTAAGAGAAGAATTTAATTATTTTCTAATATGCAATAAATTATCATGTGAAATCGAAATATTATGTGCATCTATGCTATCCATGGATGGAGTGTATGCATTATTTCCATTTGCAATATGAGAAGTAAGAGAAGGAGAGTTTTCATTTAGACATTCTTTTGACAAAGTAGAGTTAGGAACATGAGATGGATCATTTGAACTATGCATTGGCAATTTGATTCTATTGCATTTATATTGTTATAATTTGAAGAGAGAGAGAGAGAGAGAGAGAGAGAGAGAGAGAGAGAGAGAGATTAGGTTCACATGGAAGCAAATTATCACCAATAAGAGGTTCACTTGGAAGTGCTTGACTAATTTGTTCATTTGGTGCATTGTGCATAGGAGAATGAGGTGAAAAGTATCTTTTTCATTTATCAAAATTATTTTATTTAGAAGAGGGAATAAAAGAGATAGGTTTGAGATAAGAAGATGCATCTATTTTTGCTTCACTATCACTTTCACATGTATCATCATATTCCTCATTAAAACAATAGTAATTATCTTCATTGTAAATGAAATCATTGTCCACATTTTTAGCTAATGTGAAATTTTACAAATTTGTCTATTCATTGTCATAATTATGAGAAAAAATTAGAAATTGATCTATGGGATGAGAGGAAAGAAGTGCCTTAGTGGCTATTTTATTTTTTTCACCAAAGAGAATATGTAAAAGTACTATTAAGCAAATAAATGAAAAAATAACTACTAACATAGATATTTTTAAAATATTTTTGACAATCCAAACAATTTGCAAAAAATTCAAGATATTTTTCTAAAAATTGTAAGGGAGAAAGGCTTGGGGTTTGAGGACCTAGTTTGGAAATCTAGGGTTTTAGAATTTTTGAAAATTATTGCAATAATTCAAATTCTAAAAATAATTTTGAATAGGATAAATGCACAAAAATTTATATAAAATAAAAAATAAAAAATTATTTTTTGACACAAAATAACTACTAATATAGAGAATTTGAAAACATTTTTGACACTCCAAACAATTTGTAAAAATTCTAGAATATTTTTCTAAAAATTATAAGGCTTGGGTTTTGAGGACCCAATTTGGAAATCTAGAGTTTTGGATTATGATTTTAGAATTTTTTAAAATTATGTCTATAATTTAAATTCTAAAATAAATTTGAACAAGATAAATGTACAAAAATTTATACAAAAATCAGAATTTTGAAATTTAATTTTTGTGCAAAATATGAAGGAAAAACCTTAAGTGTATCTATGGTTTTAGATTTGTTCGAAGTAAGTCAGGTTCACCAAATGTTTTATAATTTTTGAGAAACTAGGGTCTAGTTCCTAAACAATAAAATGTTTGGAATAAGGGAAAAATTTGCAATTAAATATAGTAAATAGCTGAATTATATTGATTTGACTAAATGAATTGAATAGGAAAAAGAAACAAACTTATCTAAAAAATAGGTTGGGATGACTAATTCAAAGCCTGATAACTGTTGTTCAGGACTAGGAGGATATCAAGAACCTTGATCTAGGTTTCATTTCATGAAAGGATAGGAAAGCCAAAATAAGACACCCTGGGGTCCAACATTGTTCACCTTTTCTGTCGATGTTGTCTTGGAGGCCTAAGTTTTTTGGGTTTTGTTCATTGTCTTTGTGTGAGCCTGTATATGAAATTTTGGAGGTTCAATGTCGATAGAGATCGTTGTAAGTCCATTTCAATCTCCAAACCCTGGTCTATCTACACACACGAAGCAACAAATACATCAAAAGCATAAGAGATAAAAAGTAGGTTAAGAGAAATATGATCGCACAATCTAGAACTCCTGTTGTCCTAATCGTTGCCTACATTAACCCTCAAGTTAGGGTCTCATATCAAATGTAGTTCTCCCTTAAGGTATGTGCATAATCAACACACAAGATAGATGCAAGAATGAACTTTCGCCTATGACCTTTCTTTATCAAGCATGCAAATCTATGTGTGATGTAGAATGTTGAGCTATACTTTTGACTAATTTTTAATTATATACTGTACCAAAGTAGTAAGTTCTAGATATAAAATGCCTTGTGAAGTCCTTTATATAGGAGACTCTTTGTTTTGAATTTGAGAGCTTTATTCATACTTAAGGATAAAGCTAAAAAAGGGGTTTGAGACTCATTAAGCGAGGGAAACTAACCATTGAGACTAAAAATGCCATTGGATAGGAGCACTAGAAATAGACAGACTAGGGTCCAATGTTGTAGTCTAATCCCAATGCTCTTGTCTTACAGGCTCGGGACCTAGGGGATGGAATTAGCATGGAATATTTGACCTGCCTGAGGTGGAATGACTATTTGAAAGACTCAAGATGACTAGGAATAAGCAAAAGGGTGACTCAAACATGAAACAAGACCAAGATGGGTAAAATGAAAGACATGGCTAAATGTGAACAAGGCTCATATTCTCTAGTCAGAGTCTCTTGTGAAAGGACTATGAAAAGATATGATATATGTGGTTGTTTGACCAATTTAAGATGTATACAACTAGGAAATAATCCCCCTTGAAATAAAAGGATGAAATAACTCCATGGTTAAGCGTGCTTGAGTTGGAGTAGTAATGGAATGGGTGACTTCCTGGGAAGGCCCAATGCTTCACCCTTATAAGTATCACCTAGATGCAATGAACGCTAAGTGGACCATTCATTCTCATGAAATATGGGTTCGTGTGTGAACCACTACTCATAAAATATGGGTTAATGAGT
Organism: Torreya grandis; assembly: GCA_037957365.1. Classification (NCBI taxonomy): domain Eukaryota; kingdom Viridiplantae; phylum Streptophyta; class Pinopsida; order Cupressales; family Taxaceae; genus Torreya; species Torreya grandis. The sequence continues at coordinate 1,489,600 of JARHVA010003226.1, forward strand.
TTGAATCGAAAACTACACAGTTGAATCCTGATAACAATATCATAAAGGATGATGCGATTTTAGATTTATTATTCATTATGAAAATATGGTTATAAATATTTGATAATCTCCCTTCAAATAGAAGGAAAATGTAATTTAAGAATTAACACCCTCTCCATCACCCCGTGTGCAATAGTCTCAAAATGAAATTTGAGTATGTCTTATTTTTATATCCATTAAGTACATATGAGGAGGAATGATGGGAGGAAAAATGGAGAGTGGTGATGGTGATGGCGATGGAATGCATAGAAGAAATAGTTGTAGCATTGGTGGGCATAGATTTAGGGAGCTCCAACGATGTTTAGTGGTAGAAGTGGGATACAGGCATAAAGGAAAAATGTTTGGGTCAAGCTTTATGGAATGGGCAAGCACATACAAGGATGACATTGATGGGAGTGGTTGGGTTGGAGATGAATTGAGGCCAGGTGGTGGCATCATAGTCTCTAAGAAGGCTCCATAGAATAAGAACCTAGTGTTTCTTAAATGCCATAATGTATCTAACCCTTTTCACTCTTGTAGGGACTTTTGTAAAATGGTTATCTTTTACTTAAACCCAAATATCTTACTCCAGCTGGTCCATAGGAGTGCCCTCCCTATTCTTGAGTTAAACATGTGTGACATGGACAAGGATGTGCATAATGTCAATCTAGAGGTGGGGTTGGATCCTAAAGGCAAATCCCATCCTGATTTTGGTTGGCATTCCTTTGGGATTTCCCCTTGCTCTTTTCTAAGGACTCTCCCATTTTAGAGATCAAAGATAAGGCTATTATAGACATTGACAAGGAGTTTGGGTGTAGAACCCTTATTTACAGATGTATGGGGAAACACACTTCTTTGGAGGATCTTTCTCCCTAGTCAAAATCAATTTGGCCTAAGGTTTCATGGCTTATTTTTTGTCCTTTTTCAATTGTTAGAGTGGGATTTTGTGTGGAATAATGGACCCTTGTTTTTTAAAAACATGTGTTTATGTGCACTTAGGATCCTTTCTTCGAACTAGCAGATACTGTGATCTTGAAGGCTCTAAAATGAGTTTGATTATACAGTCTTCCTTTGGCCTTGCAAGATCTAAGGCTACTACAATAGTTGGCTATGAAGTTAGAGGATTTTGTCAGTTTTGATAAGGACATGGGTGTTCAATAGAGATTTGTTAGGGTTTGTATAATGGTATATTTTTCAAAACCCTTCCATCATTTCAGCAATATTTTGTATTTCCATGGTTCTAGGATGTAATTCATCAACTATGAAGGGATGCCTTTCAGGTGATTCAAATGCAACTAGATTAGTCATAATGTGGTGGAATGCCTGAATAATCTTAGCGCAAGATCTGGCTCCCCCCTCTTGAAGAAATGGGTGAAAAAAATAGATTTCCTCATTATGATCTTGTGAACATATTTCATAAATTTGTTGCTTCTTGTAGCCTTTCCCCAGGGTAGGGTAAAGACTCTATGACTAGCCCTCCTAACCTAGTCAAGGTTTCCTATGTTAAGCATGGTGCTTCTTCAACATTTGGGAAAGAGTCTCTTTTGGCCTAGGTTTTGGAGAAAAAGCCTATTTCTTTTTCAACAACATGTGATTTGGAGTCTTCTTTGGTAGATCCTTTGGTTGTCAAGGGATTCTCTCAAAGGATTTTGACCACCAAATCTCAGTAGGGTTTTCAAGAAATCAACATTGAGCAAATTACTCCTTTCAGCAAGAAGGAGCTTACTTATTTTCAAAGGTTGGAGGAATTGTCCTCTTTGAACAAGTGGTCTTCAGCTTGTAGAAGAGGGGCTACAAAGCTTCAAGGTCAGGTTGAGTTGGTTTTAAAGGAGGAAGGATCTTTGTGGGTAGGTGGTCAAGAAGAGGTTGATGCCTCCTTTCAGGATAAAAAAGATGAGCAATTTGAATCCAGAGAGGTTTTGTCTCTTGCTCAATGTAACTACTTGCTCTCAAAACTAAAGTGTGGCAAGTAAAGCAAAAGAGGTAGAAACTCTGTTGCAGAACATCTACAACTGGATGTGTTGCACTCCATCAATGGTGGTACTTAGTGGACTATGGAATCCCTTCTCAGGTAGGGGAAGGTGAACTCTTGTGACTTGTTTCTGAGAGTCCATGTTGTGGTGAGTTGATCCTTTTAGGGGTTGGACTGCTATCGTGTTTGTGTGCCTTTTCCCCCTTTTTTTCCTTTTTTCTTTTTATGCAGTCTCTTTGCATTGGCTTGGCATTGTGTGTAGTTTTTCATGGTCTTGTTGGGTATTTTGATACATTTTTACTTGTAGTCTTGGTCCACTTGCATGGGTTTTGTGGTGTTTTTTGTTTTTGGATTATGGCTCGATCTTACCCGCGCAACTTATTGGTTTCTTTTATTTTTTGAGGACTGGTCCCCCTATTGTGTCTTAGATCCAATTTTTGCTCTAACCAAAAGTATAATAATAATAATAATAATAATAATAATAATAATAATAATAATAATAATAATAATAATAATAATAATAGTTGTTGTTGTTGTTTCCCAATTTTTTAAAGAATATTTATGTTTTGAATATTTAATTTTAATGTTTAATTTTTTTAAATTATATAATTAAAATACTTATGAGTTATTTTCTTAGCCCTTGATAAGCTAAATAGATATTAGAGTTTTGCTATCTTCTACTTGCCCTTGAGTTTCAACATTTGCAAGTGCTTCTCAATCATTAAGGAAGTGCACCATGCATCCTCCACCATGAGTAGGGTCCCACCAAATATGTTACCATAAGGGTCTCCACCAATGGTGTCCAAACGGCAACAAAGTTGCTCATACAACGGTTTCTCCTCCCCTCCTCCTCAACAGAGGGTTGGAGTCTACAACTGTGTGGCAAAGCTTTTATTACACTGTTTCATTGGTCTTCTCTATTGGAAGGTGGTGATCAAACCGGTATTATGTGGGGTATTATATAGAGTGTGCGAATAATAACTTTCCTTAATTGCTAAATTTAAATTCTAACTAAATTTTATCCCATTTTAGCATGTAAGATTCAACACCAATTAACCTAAACTATTTTTATAGGCTGAGATTTGGATGAGAGCATATTTCTATTTTATCTCCATGTCTTAATGTTGTATTAAATTTATTACATCTATTCAATTACTATTCGTCATTAGGAAAGCTATAGGAACTCACCTAATCTAATTATTCATATATTTATTTACAATTTCTATTTAGCCATTTAATTGTGGATGATAAGATGTTGTGTACTAGTTTTGTGCCTCGTGTATTAAATATGTCAATGCAATTTATATGCTAGTGAAGATAGGGTCATGATTATTTACAATGATTTTGGGAAAGTCATTGAATTTTTTTACCTTTTTCATAAATAATTTTATCACCATAATAGTTTGAAACATAGATGAAAACGTCCACATCAATGTGTATACTTGGCGAGTCTATCCACAACCACCAATATCACATTCATATTGTCAGATTTTAACAATACACTTCCATTGATATTTCCTTCCAATATTGTGTTGGAATGGCTAATGGTTGTAAGAGCCTTGGAGTCACAATGACTTCTTTAGTTTTTGACATAACAAATATTTGACAATAAATTTATGTTAGTTTAAGTTTTTTATTCCATTTTATGGTTTTTCGTAACTTATTTTGGTGTAATAATGAGGTCACTTACGTGTAATAATGAAGTCATTATGATAGATATAAGATGCATGTGCACATGTCTAAATTATAATCAGTTTGGTTAGTGTGTCTACACTATTCATTTAGCAACCAATGTTGACATTTAGTAAATGGTATTTACAACTCATTTGCCAACTGACATGTTTTCACATTCTCAAATATAGGTAGTTTTATACATCTCTTCTTCCTATTTATATACCTCTCCTCAAAGATATTTTCATTGATTATGAATACAAGTTGTTATTATGCTCATGTTTGGTTCCTCTCTCACACAACAAGACTCTTTCTACATATTACATTTTGCATGTTAAGAGTTTAGTGTGTTTGATTCTTGCTAGTCCTTGATTGTAGCCAATTTTGACAATTTATATACTTCACCTTTAAAACCTTCCCAAAAAAATCATCTTTGTATAGTAATATGTCTTTAAGAACCCATAATATTCTTGTATTGGTTTGTCATGCATTTGAAAAAATATGTTATCTTTCAACTGAGAATTTTTACACAAAAAGAGCCTTTCTTTATATCATGAGGATTCTCCTTGCCAAACATACTTATCTAAAGAATATGGGTCCTAATGAATTTGTTAAATGAGATTCCTTGTTGAAGTGTCATGTTACCACTTTAGTCATGTTGATTCTTCCAATTTGGGCTGCAATAAATAAATGACACAAATTGTTAATTTCATTTATTCCTGTTGAGAAAGGCATCAATTGTGCAACATTCTCCAAGTGCCTTTTTTGTAAATAATTTTAAAGTCAAACCTTAGCATCTTGGTGACCCATTTCTATTGCTCTTCCAATGGCAATCTTTACTCTTAAAAATACTTTAGACTCTCATGATCTAGATTGACTTTGAAATGCCTTCCCATGAGCACCAATGAGATATTGTTGCCATTGTTTGATTGAACGAAGGGTAACTAGCATTTATTTCTCATATGTGGGTCTTAAAAATTTCCTTCCTTTAATTTGTTGACTCTTAAATTCCAAGGGACTCCTTTCTGACATCAATACTATGTCAATGCCATGTTTGAAAGAATCACATTCTACCATAAATGTCTTAGAAAAGCTTTGGATAGCTAGCACAAGTGTGGAACTAAGATCTTTTTTTAGTTGTTGGAATACTTTGGTGACTGCATCAAACCAAGAAAGATAATCCTTCTTCAACAATGTTTTTAAGGGTGTCATTATGTAAACATAATTGCAAAAATCATATTTTGTAGTAAATTGTCAGACCCAAAAATCTACTCTAACCTTTGATATTTTTACATGTTTGCCACTCTTTCACTGCTACAATCTTCTTGGGGTCCACCTTAACACCTTCTTGTGACCCCACATGTCCTAAGTATTCCACTTCTTTCATCGCTAATGGCATATTTGGTTTTTTTTACATAGAGTTGATTATATTTCAATACCTTGCAAATGTTTTTGTCATGTTTTACTATAGATTAAGATGTCACCAAAAAACATCAACACAAATTTCTAAATAAATGGGTGTAAAATTAAATTCAAGAAGCTCTAAAAAGTAGATGGAGCATAAGTGAGACCAAACGACATAACTATGAATTCATAATGACCCTCATGTGTCTTGAATGTAGTCTTATGTACATCCTCCTCTTGTACTCAAATTTGATGATAACCCAAGCACAAATATATTAACTTAGTAAAGAAAACAACACTATATAATTCATCAATGACAATAATAGGAAACTTATCTTTGAGAGTTAGCTTATTGAGTTCCCTATTATTTGGGCACATTATCTATTACTCATGTCCTTATTTTTAACCATAATAACCAAATATGAAGACACTTTTATTGGAATGAACAATGCTTTAGTCTAACATTTTATTGACCATTTTTTTTTTACCTCTATTCATAAGGATATCAATAAGGTCTATGTTAATATACTTAATAATACATACATTTTTGTACAGCTTAAGATGCACTTGTATTATTTATTTGTAAAATAGTTAATATGTAGGCACTAATTTATGCACACTCATATAAGATTACCAATTAAGTTTTTACTTAATTAACTCTTCTCTCTAATAAAACTTGTTCCAATATTAATTTACTCTATAAACATTGGCCATATCCTCCTTATTTATATAATAAATTAGAGGGCTAATGGATAAGGTGTTTTTGTGGATAAGAGTTATTATTGTAATACTAGTGAATTTATACCAAAACTCTTACTCTAAAGAGGTAGTCATGTTATGTATATAAATCAATGTATATTTTTTTCTATGATTTATTTATTACATACATGTGGGTGATAGTTTTAAGGCAGTTAAGTTATTATGAAGCTTGTCCATAAATCTAATAGTCTACTGTTAGGAGGAATACTTGATAGGATCAATCTAATGACATAATCATGTTCTCTAAATATAGCTTGGAATTTGGATTCTTAAAATCCCTATTGATGTTGTTGGATGATCTCTTGAAGCTTTAGTGGATCCTTAATTTCTACATCATGTACTTCTAATAAATGTAGTTGAGCCACTATGTTGAAAGATCATTCCTTAAGCAATTTCTCCATCCTATAAGCGCTGATAATTTGGCTTTATGGTGATTTCATCCCAACATTTTTTTATTTTATCCACTTATACTAAAATCCATGCATAATTCCTAAAAATTGAAGGACATTGTTCCCAATTATTTAAGCCATTGTATTCCCAAAATTACATTTACTCCTCCAATCATGATGGTAAACATTTATGAATCTAGTTGACAATCCCCCATTGAGAGTTTGATATGATGACATTTACCACCATAAGAGAGGTACTTCACATTGTCTATCATGACCTATATCATAGATACTATATACATAAAGGATTTGAGCTCATTAGCTAATCTTATGTCAATGAAGTTGTGTGTACTATTTATATCGACCAAAACTATCACTTTCCTTTTCTTGATATAACCAACCACTTTGAGTGTTTATAATGTTCTTATCTCGTTCAATGCATATAGGGAGATGGTATGGATTCATTCCTCATAATTTAAATGCTCCTATTCTACATCTATTTCCTTCATAGCTACTTCTTACTCTTCCATAACCTTATTCTCAATAATGATTAGTCTTTTTTATCTGAGGCACACTTATGACCTCTAGGCCATTTTCTATCACAATGTCAACATAGGTCATTTTATCTTAGTTGAGGAGAGAGCTTAGTAATTTTCCTTCGGTTAAAAGAGTTGGCAATTTTTTTTCAATAGTATTAGTTGTCATTTATATCTCTCATTCCCATAGTTTGACCTTTTGTGAATCTTTTAATGGAAAATTTTCCTTTCTCAATGTACATCGTTTGTTGTATAGATTTCCTAATTGTACAAGGATCTAAAACATGAGAATCGAGCTTAATCAGTCATTAATTCCATTGATGTAGAACTGTAGCCTCTAATAAGGTGTCACATTAAAATTCGGGTCACCAATCTCATATGCACAACATTATATTTGGCTACCAATCCTGTTAGTTTCAAATTTTACAAATGGATGAAATAGCTTCCTTTTTGTGGTTTAACATAGTGGGTTAATAATTCATTAATAAATTATTTCCATCTAAGCATCTTCCCTTGCTTCTCGTTCATTATCCACTTGTTCCACTGATAAGGTTTAGATTATAAATGTATTGAGGCTATGTCAACCATTGTATTCTCTAGTATATTATGAAGCTTAAAATATTATTACATGAATCTTATCCACAAATACCTTGGAAAGGCTACCCTATCCCTTCTATGGTTTGGTTTATTTGGGTTGTGCCCTCCAAGGTGGCTCAGATGTGTATGAAAAATAAGCATTGGCTCAGATCGCTAGGGTTAATTATTTTGGGGTTTTAATTCATAAAATAATTTCTATTTAAACCTATCCAAACCTATACTTAAATTTTTTGCAAACAAGGCAAAAAATTATCTATGATAAAAGTTACCACTTTTTTACATCTCACTGAAATGTTTCCTTTAAATTTAGGTGGTTTAAAATAAAGAGAGTCATTAGCGTCATTGGTTGTATAAATGTCCTCTAATACAAAAAAGGTGAGGAGGATGACATGGCTTATAATGTGGTATTTTTTTAGCTCTAGGTATGTGGTTAGGTAGGGATGGAAAGTACCTAGTGAAAATGGTAACCATAAAAATTTAAAACATGAGCTATATTTGAATCTGATGTTCCTCCTTTGACCAATATTTGGCCATTGAATTATAGAATTTAGTTAGCCACAAATTTGAACTATAAATAATAAACCTTGCCTAATTTTTCACAAATTTATAAAAAATGTAAAAATCATAAAATTGTGACATAGGGAGCGATTTTGTGAAAAAAAAACTAAAAGTACAATAACTACGTAAAAATGGATCATATAAAACTAAAAATAAAATAAAATATTCCTTTCCCAAATCCAAAACTTCCCTAAAAATATCACTGAAAAAATCATAATGGTTTGTGAGATAGAGTAAAAAAAATCAATTTACTAAATCACTACTCCAATAACACTGGTTAATATATTTGTTTAAGATAAATTCAAGAAAACTCAAATATGAGGGGTTAAAATCATAATATTATCCCAATTTTTTTCATAAATGGATCACATAGACTTCTAATCTCTCTTCACAAAAACTTGAGTTTCATTGGTTGATATAAATATAGCATCTATGTTTTATTATATATATATATATACAAAGACATATTACATTCACATTTTTATTTAAAAAAATAGTTTGTTAAGTATATTTTAGGATTTTATTTATTTATTTTATCGGCCCTATGGGACACAATATTATGCTTTGAACCAAGGCCACTTTGAGGGGAGAACTCTAGAAATCAAAATTATAATGATAAATTATGTAATACAACTCATGATGATTTAGGAAATAAATTTTGTTCCAAATATAATTAGGTAGATTTGCACTCTTTCATCCTAATTAGGTTAGCCTAAGAAAAAATTAGAACTAATAAATGAAAATATTAAGGTTAAATGTACCAAAATTTAGTCACCTATAACCTTAGTATATGTGAAAATATAGAGTATTAATTAGGGGCATAACATAGTTTTGTCTCAAGTTTGAATGTGTTATGTTTGAGTGTGTCTATTAGATAATATAATATTGTATCTACTGTGTATGAAAATTTTGTCATTAATTTGGTCCTGTTATGTACCTAGAGATATGATATTATAATTTATATGGGTTGATGGAGATGTTGGAAAATTACCAATGTAACTAATTCCACATATTACTCATCTGACCCAATATATTTGACCCATACAAATAGATAAATAGGATGTGTGCCACCTTTAGGCATCTCCATAAACCATATATAATATGATATAATATAATATCCCTAGGTACATAATAGGTCCCTTATTTCCCCTTCTACATCACCTATCTATGTGGATGTTGATGTAATCACCCAAAAACCTAATATGCTGAAATAATAAAACAATTATTTGAACCTATCCTCGAAAATATTTAATAAATTCACTAAGTATAATATTTATACTATGGTACAATATTATTTTTGACACTCTCCCCCCATACCACCTCCCCAACTTCCCCAAATCCCTCTCCTTCCTATTACATCATCATCCTAAGACTTGAAGAATATAATATTTGCATAAGGTTTGGGATATAATCACAGTCCAACACATATAATTAATTGATGAATGATGACATACTCATTATTATAACATGAATCATCAAAACATATGGACTATGATTTACTCTATAATCCATACACACATTTGTGTGAACAAGGACACATAATTGTCCACAATGGATCAATACGCACATCTGTGTAAACATGAACACACTCAAATTTATATAAAAAATCACTGTGTGAATAAAAATAAACTCAACTATTTACCAAAAATAATTATAGGAATAGGTGTCACACTTATATAAATAGGGACATGATCAATTGTCCATAATAGAACACTATATATTTAATATAGACACACTAAACTATTCACCAAAAATAATAATGAGATTAGGCATTTCTACACTTCCTCAATTGGGATTGACCTCACTAAAAATCTTTATGAATATAAACACACTCTACTATTATCTAACAAAAGTATTTAGACTAGGCCTCATTACACTTTCTCAGTGGGAACTGGGCCTCATTGAATAACAATTTTGATCTCATTTTCACTGGGATTTAGGTCTCTATAAACAAAACCTCATGAATTCTATTAATAAAGATAATTTTATTTTTTGATTCAGTAAACATATTACTCATCACTATCATTATGGGGAGGGTCTTTGGTGTGTGTAGCAAAAGAACTCTCTTTATTATCACCTTCATTGGCGATCACTGTCTTTAGCTTACATCCAAACAACTTTTGATTTATAATATTTTTCTCTTTGGTTGCTTTCCAAATATATAAATCGTTGTCTTCATCTTTCCCATCAATATTTGACTTATCCATGTTAATGTATTTCCTAATATACACAAATTTTAACTAGGATACACTTATTTGCCTACGATTCCTTTGGCTTTATCACACTTCTTTTTCCATTTAGCTCATTTTATAAGGTCAAGAGAATAATATTACTCACCCATTAAAATGTAATAAATACCCTTACTAAGAATCACATATTTAATGTATCCTTTCTAGCTAAATCAGTTAAAATTGGCAATAATTACCTTTTTTGTTATTTTTGACAAAAAAAAACCTTTCTATAAGTTTAGAACCCCAAAGTTTTTAAGGGTGTCTAGAGTTATATGTTAAAATGATCAACTCGATGATAGGATCTCAATGGTCTAGTCACCCTATGGATCAAAAAAACATTTTGACTTTTTTAAATTTTTTTTGGCATAAATATTAAGGTAATAAATAATACCATGTGGAGTTTGAATCAGTGCCTGATCTAGAAGAAACTTTTGTTGTAGATAATATCATGTTTGTAAATAGTATCAACCCAAATTTTCATAGTGATAACTATGGAGGATTCAATCATCCAGTATCCCATTATTCTATCTTTGAGGTACAATGTGAATAACTTCCTAGGGCTAAGTACGTGCCCTTGCACTGTAGGATATAAATGGATGGAGGCTTCTTATTATCAGGTTTTGAAAAATAATATATGGGGTATTATGATATAGCCAAAGGTACATGAAAGCTCAAGGTTGTATACACATCTTCTCTCGAATATTGTGATGATGGGTTGAATCTCATTTCAATTCATACTAGATTATGCATGCTTAGTGAAAAATGATAGCTCGCTAAGGATATCTTAAAAACCCTCAACATCTAGCCTAAATTACAAATAAATTATTAACAGAAATAAAATTGGAAAAAAAAATTTAATGCCCCTATTTATCTTACCACTTTATCATAACCAAGGTCCCAATCTATTAAGGTGATAACATATGATGGATAGATGTACTAAGTTATTCAATCCTTGATGTTGTTGCAGAAATAATAGTCCTAGACAGAGCTCTCATAATAAATGTATGACCTTCCTACAAAATATTATCCAAATAACATAAATGTAAAATTTATTATGCTATAAAACAAAAAGAACAATATTTTGTTGAGATCTCATAATCAAATTAAAGGGTATCACATGCCTCTTCAAGGGAAAACCTCCTTAGAGAAATTCTTGATACAAATATATTTGATAGGTAGATTTTCTTCTTGCCTATGCTCTCTACTTAAAATAATTCAAATAAAGGCAACAATTATTTCCCATGTATGTGGGATTATTACAATTAGATAATGGGATGACTTACAAAGCATATACATCCAAGATTTTAATTATTAGAACCCAATATAATATAAAAGAGTCCCAAAAAATGGGTTATAACATTCACAAAAATAATAAAATGTTTTTATAACTTGATTTTGTCTCAATGACGAAGTAGATTGTAGTATACATTAATTAAAAAATTATAATTTATAATTTGTTATTATTATCTAATTAATTATTAATAAATATAAATTAATAAGATAATAGTAAATGATAAAATATAGTACTTAAACATTAAATTATTTTTATTGATAAAAAATAAATTATTAATAATTAATTTTATAATAATTAAACAAAAAATAATAATCCAAATATTAGTAATATAATTTTAATTATTTATAATTTATTAATTTTATTTATTTATTTAATATTTCAATTAATAAATATTCAATGATTATATCAAAATAACATATTTAAGTGAAATTCAATAATAAAAAAATTATGTATGTACTTGTATAAAACTAACTAAACAAAAAACATCTCAATATAATTGGAAAAGGACTTGTAAATAATAATAATATGAAATGTGTTAGAACAAGGAGGATTATTAGTATTTTTGGTGGAATATTTTAATCGAGTACAAAATATGGGTTTTCTATTAATAGTGGAGGAGAAAAAAATCCCTCCTCTATTAGTAAGGGAGGTTTCCTTTATTGAAAATTGAAAAAGTGCAATAAATTGAGTGTTTACATATACACATTCAAAATTATTCTTGGGAGTTATTTTAGAAATAAAAATGAATGTCTATTTGATAGAAGATTAAGTAGGAAGGATAGAAAGTAAAGCATAGAAAATGAGAATAGAGAAAAAGAGAAAGATAAAGAAAGCATACGCGATTAAATAAATTCAGAGTTTAATCACTTGTCCATATTAGAAGTGACAAAAAGTATTAACATTGAACATTTTAATGTGAATAAGATACAAAGATTGAATGAACATTGAACATAAGAAAAATAGTCATTCACCAATAAAATAGAAGGTACAAAGTCTTATTGAGTTTTATTGTATTAATCTCTATAAAAGAAACACAAAGTTTTATTCTTTATTTCACTACCATAATTTATTTTAAAAGTCCTCATTACAATGAGAATTATTTATATTAATATCTCATAGGTTGGCTAACTACCCCATAACTACATGTAACTACCCTTTTTGAAATGGTTTATATTTCATCATTCACCTTTTCAAGTACAATGATTTCAAATGACAATAGGGTTATGAAAAAGTACAATGGAGAAATAGTAAAAATTAAGAGAGATAAAATCAAGAGGAGAGAGAAGCATAATATTTTTTCATTTGGGATGATGGCTGATCAGAGGCCACCATCTATCATTGTTCCTTAATCTGTGTTGACTTTAACCTGGTTACTCTAAACTTTTGAACCATCACATCAATTCTTTCTTACTTTAAAATGATCATATTTGATAACCGTTGTAACCAAGTGATCATTACTTCATAAATTTATTCACTCTTCTTGAAATTTTTCATAAGCCATCTGTTGTATTTGGTGAAAGTGTTATGAATGTCGCTCAATTTGTTCATAACTTCCAAATTAAAATTATTTGCATCAAACAATTCTTCCTTAACCATTGTTTAGAATTATTCTTTGATTTTTCATCTATAAATGGCTCATTATCTCCATTTTTATTCACTTAACAATGGATATACCATATTCCAGCATGGATCTCAGTCATGAGATCATGACAAAACTTACTGCATTTTTGCAAATCCTTCCAAGCTTCTTATAGAACACTAATTTTCCACTCAATACTCTAAAACCATATAAATGACAAATTATTTTCTACCTTACTAAAAAAAAATTCTTAGATATGAAGATGTTTCCATTAAAATGAGCCATATCTTTCAAATCCATGACTAGATTCTTCAACAATCCATGTTATTTTGATATTGTTTTCATTTCTTTTATGAGCTTGGTTTGATCTTCTCTTAGAAGTCCATATGATCTTATCACCTCAGCAATTAATATGAATCTCTTAACAAGTTTTTTGACCCAATTTTGTATGATTCTTACATGATTATTAAATTGTGAATGTTTGCAATAGCTTTCTTATCAATGTCCTCAATGGGAATGGAATCTAGGAGAGAAGTCATAAGAACACTATCTTGAATTAAGAATGTCTTTATATATATGATGTGTGTGTACGTGATCTGCAAGTTCTTCTTGAGTTTTGTTTCCCCAATTATGTTTTTTCAACTAGTTTCACTGTAGACATTTGAAAATTTTGAATATCTCCTTCATGAATTGATTACCCAAAGGGTGTTCTACTCGAATTATATTCTGCTACTTTCATATCTTCTTCATTTTAATTAGCTATTGGCTTAAAATTTTAAAAACATCGTACACCCAAAGGTTATAATATCAATATTGAGGTATTTTTGCCTTTTTTGGTGGTGTGTTTTGTATAGAATTATCCTACATCAAAATCAAGAGTAGCATCCTTTATAGTAATTTTTTTTTCATTTTTTTATTATCTAATGTATCGAATGTCTGAAGAAACAACAACTTGAGTGCCTTAAGCTTCGGATGTGTGTGTGTGTGTGTGTGTGTGTGTGAGAGAGAGAGAGAGAGAGAGAGAGAGAGAGAGAGAGAGAGAGAGAGAGAGAGAGAGAGAGAGAGAGAGAGAGAGAGAGAGAGAGAGAGAGAGAGAGAGAGAGAGAATGTTTAATAAGTTATCTAGTTTATCTTGAGTATGTGTGTTTCTACAATGAAATAAGGAATGCTTCTAAAGAGAGCAATGATATGCAATAAAGGAACATTTCAAGCAATGAAAGTACTCTTTAACCATATACAAGTGCATTAAACTTCATAAACTACTCTAAACAATGCACAAAACCAAAATATTGAAAAAATGAAAGAAAAGTTGCAAAACCTTCCAAGGCAAACCAAAATCCAATGCACAAATAACACACAACTATAAATAAAAATACTAGAATAAAATGTAATTATGCAAAGGTCATAAGAAAACAATAAAAAAGGGTTGAAAGAGGGTGTTACAAGTTCCTTCCAAGATTAGTGTGCCAAAGACAAAACCCAATAAGTATTAGACAAAGTATTTTATAAGCTTAGAGAAAACATAGTACCTTAAACATGAAACTCTACAAAAATAAAAAATCACAAAACTGGATTACACCAAAGTGATTGCATATAAGTCTAAGTAGAGGAAAATACCAAATAAGTTTATTATTCCAGATTTATATTTGAAATGAATGCATTAAAATTTCATACAATAAGAAATTAATTTTTAAATTTCATCATGTATAAAAAACTTATTTTTTAAGAAAATGAAAATAAAGATGGATAAAATTAGTTAAAGCTAATTAAATATCAACTCAAAACCTCTACAATAGGAAATTGAAACTTCAAGTTCGAGGGCTAAAAATGGATTCAAATTTTTTTTTAAATGAGATTCTTCCAAGAAAGGCCCACACAACACTCAAGATCAATGTTAAAATTACCAAAGTTATGATAACATATTAGATTATTTTTCAATATCATTAGTTAAATGTTAAAAATAATGTGAAATGCAACAATGTTACCTCACAAAGTGAAACAAGTCACAAGAAAGAGACAAGAGTTGATAAGTGGTGTAATTGTCAAATGGACACAAACCCCAAAATACTATTAGAATCCTTGTAAATAATGAACTCCAAGTATAATAGCAAGAATAAGCACGCGCGCGCGCGCGCACACACACACACACACACACACACACACACACACACACACACACACACACACACACATAGAGAGAGAGAGAGAGATTATTGAGAAGCACTTATGAGATCTATTAAACTATAAATTTGCTTTAGAGTTGGTGAAGGAAGAGTGGGTGAAGGAGGAAGAGGTGGAGGTGAAACATGAGGTGGAGATGGAACATAAACATGGGGAGATGGAGGATGTTGTGGAGGTGCAATAGAAGATACGAGAGGCACTTGCATTGGATTAGTATAAGACATAATAAATGTTTGTGATAAACCCAATTAATAAGCCATATATTGTTGTGCCACGTTATTCTTTAACAGAGAAATGTTTGACTCTCTAGAAAAAGGAGCCTTGCCTGAAGAAATTGAAGAAGGCATTGAAGGTGTCTTTATAAAAATATTTAGAGGTATCTTTGTAGGTTCATCTGTAAAAGTTTGTTCTGGGAGTTTCTTCTTATTATAATCCTCTCCATTATTTCCACCACTTTTTCCTTTACTCGGTCAAGAGATATTTGCATACACCTTAGTGCTATATGGTTGAGAAACATGTGATGATTTTGTTTTTTGTTGATCTTTGGAAGATCCAAACTCTCTTGAGCTTATCGCAGCTATATAATCAATCAGTTTCTTTTTGAACTAGGATTATATCCTTCCCAAAAATATTTGTTATGTTCTTGCAAATCTAATGATTTATTGACTGACCAATCAATTAATAGTAGGGGCACAAGAAGAAATTTTCCAAAAAGAGGGTCAATTAGATCTAATTTGTCATTAACTATTCCTTGAGTTGCCCACTCAAGTATGAATGCCTTCATTTTATGTAAGGTTATTCTTGAATAATCCTTTTTTCTAACTTCAAATTTGTCCTTGCAATTTTCCCAATAGTCCTCAATTTTTGGTGCATGCAAATAGCCAGGACCATGTTTGAGATTTTTCTTCACAAAATTCTTACTATCAAAGGGAACTCTTTTAATATGAAATTTCATTAGTAAATAAACTATGGATTTCTCAATGTTAGATGCATCTCTATCTATTCTACACATGTAATAGCTCAAACCAATAAGAAAATAAGTTCCCCCACATGTTTTTCATTGCACCTTTTTTGAGCTTCATCAATTTTACTGCATAGTTCAAAAAGAATTATCTTATCACTTGCATACCTTGGAAATGTATATGGGCTACCTGTGAACCCTCAAACTTTGATATATGTGAACCTTGGGGAATTATATGAAATATCTTCCATATTTCTTGACCAATAAATCAGCTTCATTTAAGATCTATGTTTCCATGTTTCCTTCAAGATTCCTCACCACTAGCATAGTGAAAGCATCATTCACTCTTCTGAAGTATTTCTTGCCTTATTCTAGAATGAGTTGTGTAAACTTATCATATATCAGTTTCTATGGAAACTCTTATCCTTCCACTTTTAGCCCTGGACATGATCTAAAATTAGCAATAGAGTATACCAAATATGAAAATGTGTAGAAATATTGAGTTGATTTAAGCTATATCAATTGTTCATGAATATTTTCATTGATCACCTCATTCCAATCGATGATTTTTTTTTCCTATGTAAACAATTTTGATGTAGAGGCACATCCATTTGGATAAAAACCAAGTATTATAATTACCCATAGCTCTGTTCAATAGAGTTATGATGTCAGATAATTCTTCTAAAATTCTCCCCTAGTCAAGGCCTTAGGAAATTTTAGTGTTCTTTTATTTTTGATCTAAAACTAGCTGCTCATGTTTAAGAAATTGTCATTATTTTGATTCCAATAGATCAATACAATATCATTATTTATATCTATTATTTCATCATGAGTTGGGATACAAAATGTTGCATTAATTGATTAACTATTAGACTTAAATATCAATACATCATCAAAAGATTTGATTTATCTTCTTTGTGTTAGTATTTGGTATAATCCATGACCAATTATACACATTAAATAGATGTGGGGAAACTAGTAGCATGTGCAATTTCACTATCAAAAATATGTTACTGGTATTTCATCCTCTCCCACAAATATCCAGTGTCAATATAATCTATTCACTTTATGATATCTCTAAAATATTTTTTTCAAGGGTGGAAATAGGTTTGTAACCCATGTATTTGAATTTCATTTTTGTGGAAGAGGATATGCACAAAGCAGTTTTAGCTAACAGTCTCAAGTTCTTGATGGTAATTTTAAGAGGTAGGAAGTTTTATGTGAGTATGATGTATGGGTTGCAGTGGTCATAAAAAATACTAAAAAACCTCTTTAAAGGCCTCTCCTAGACTATGTTTGAACAAATCGTAACTTGAAATTTCCTATGGCATTTCACAAACCTAGAATGTAGAAAGTTGCATATTAAAAAGTTATGGTTTTGTTAGCAAAGTTTTAGATCACTCATACGATGAAAACTCTTGGGTTGATAGGAAGGGATGGGAAAGAAACAAGTGGGAAATAAATAAAATGGAATAGAAAAAAATGCAACAATTCAAATAGAAATTATGTAGAAAATGAAGGAAAATATATGAAATAGAAAGGGAATTAGGATGAAAAATTTACCAACCTTGCAAAGGATGAGATAACAAAAGCCTAAGTATGAGTGTGGAAGTTGTAAGTCTTGGACACCATAGATCATAATATTATAGAAGTTTGGAATTTTTGTGATAAAATGGAACCTTTTGACCTCAATTTATATCAATTGGAAAATGCTTTTTGACTTCAAAAAATGCCACCAATTGGAACTGGGATTTTAGGATGCCAATGTAATAGTTTACAAATTATTTTTATTATTTTAACATATTTCAAAGTTAATCTAATATTTTGGGGTCTTTGGGGATTTCGGGGAGTTTAGGTACTGGAGGAACTTACATTAGTACCTTTATTTTCCTCTAAGTCTAAAAATACCAAAAACCATATATATGTTGTAGTCTTGCCTAGAGTTTTGGGGATCTCAAGGATTTGAAGTATCGAGGGCATTTTGGGACTTGATTTAAAATCAAATGCTTTATAAATTTAGGGGATATTGATTACTTCAAGTACCTAAGTAATTTTTGACTATTCCTTCATCTGAAATTACTAAAAACTTCAACATAAAACAAAGACTACAAATTTGACTGATGATTCATAAAATTTGAGTACTTTGGGTGTTTCAATATTTTCAAGTACTTGGAGAACTTATAAAAGTTCCCAAGGTGCTCAAAAGTTCCAAATTTTCTAGAAAATAAAGAGAAATTGAAAATTATATTGTGTTAATAATGAAAATATGTCAACCCAATGTTAAGCATGGAATATACTGAGAGGGGGTGTCAATCAGTATATATATCTTATAAAACTTTCCCCTAATCAAACATTCAAGATATGCAATAAAACTCAAATAATAAACATCACACAAAAAAGAGAGAGACACCAGATATAACGTGGAAACCCAATGTGAGAAAAACCACGGAGAAAAATCTCAAGTATATTCGTGAAGAGCACCATACCCCTTTGTCCAGTACCAACCTCAGGTACAATTCGTGAGCACCAACTCACAGGAGCTTCAAACCCCTTTGCTGAGCACCAACCTAGCTATCATTTGTGAGCACCAACCCACATGAGCATCAACCACTTTGTGTATACCACACACCTATCTCTCAATGTTGCTATATCAACAAATGATAGTTCAATACAACATCTCTTTCCTCTCTCTCACCTTTGCTCTTCTAAGCTAGATAATACAAATATCAAATTAACCTCTCACACTCATATTACAAATGGCTTCTCAAGCCTTTATTTATATCTTTCCAAATGACTTTTGGCCTTCCCCCTTTGTGACCCTTCAATCCTCATGGAAAATGGCACCAATCTTGGATGACCCTTCATATTCAAGCCTTTGAAAAGTCATGTGGTGACCCTTCATGATCAAAAACATCCTTCCCACTTTTGTCCTTATCTTTGGTGACTTTTCGTATTCCTTAAAGTGTCCCTTCATGAGAAATCCGCTCTTACTCTTTTGTCTTCACTTGGTGACTCTTGGTATTCGCCAAAATGACTCTTCATGGTAAAATGCGTCCCATCCTTCTTTTGTCTTTACCCCGTGGCTCTTCAACTTCTCCATGGGCCCTTCTTTTGTCTCATATGCAACCAAAAATATATTCATTAATATTAAATAAATATTAACTCATATTAGCCAAGATAAACAACATTAAATGCAATGGGGCCTTTATCACCAATAATACTAAACTTTTGACATCAATGACAATATTTCCAACAATCTCTCCATTTGTCATTGATGGCAACCTCAATCTTGAAACTGCCACATCTTATCACCTGCACATACCGTCATCTGAAAACATATAGTAACTCCCCCTTACTATAGCAACCTGTACCTATTCCTTGTACCTATTTTCTACACCTGTACCTGTACCTATTATTCTCCCCCTTTGACATCAATGGCAAAGGGCCTACCTGGAGCTAACACTTAGCTCCCCCTCACTTGATGCTAAACATCAATGGCAGGAAGTAATAGAAATTACTCCCAACTCCTCTCACCAATCTTTGAATGTATCCTTTGATCGTGCCTTTGAGAAGATATCTGACAATACATATACATTATTCCCTATCTTTTGAGCATCTGCAATCAACTCATTTTAAATCTTTTCTTCTAATCTCACAACCTTCAACATGAAACCTTAATGTGTATCTTTGATCACAAATTTGACTAACACTCAACAGATTATGCTTAAGACCTTTTACATACAAAACATTTTTAGTCTTAGTTCTACCATAATCCAAACTCAAATTACCTTTTTCGGCTATCTTGGCAGTGGTTTTATCTCTGAATCTCACTATACCACCATTTATCTTCTTTAGAGAAATGAATTTAATTTTATCACCTATCATATGCCTCAAACATCCTTTATCAATTAACCATGGCTAATCTTTACCTCTCACATGCAGAGCTGTCTGCACCATCATAGAATCTTCATGTTGTTTCTTCTACCATGAACATGTCTGAACCTTCTCCCTGATGAATGGAGCTTTAAAACTCTAGTCTTTCTTGATTGACTTGAACACGCTTCTACAATACTGAGCTATGTGTCTGAAGTTGTTACACTTGTAACAAATTATGGTGTCTTCATCAAAGCTTGATAGAGGAGCAAAAGAGTTATAGCTTCTGCTTGACTCTATATGACCTTCCTTTTCCTTATTTTTGAGATTTTTAGCTCTTTTTATACATTCTAATTTTTTATGACCATATCCATTACAATAAAAATAGTAACCATAAAAATAGGACCTGTTTGTGAATCTCTGCCCTGATTGCCTTTTATAGCTTTGTTCCTTCCAGCCTTCTTTGTCCTCTGTATTATTCATTCCTTCCCTTCTTGTTTCGTTATTTGTAAGAGCTTCAACATAGCTCTTCTTCTTTTCAAAAATGATACCTATCTTATCTGATATTGCCTTTTGGCTTTCTAACATCTTATTCAGCATATTAGTGTTATTCTCAAATTTTGAATCATTGACTATTTTATTATTGACTACTTTCTCAATCTCTTCTTTTAAAGAGGCAATTTCAGTAACATACCTTTCACATTTTTTTGTTGATATTTCCAACTGTGCCATCAGATCTTCAATTATCTCCTTTGACTCCTTGTCATTTTTCTCGATTTGATGTTTAATCTTCGATTTTTTTAACAATTTTCAACTCTTCTAAGGCACACATGAGTTCTCCTTCCATATTCACTTCAGCTTCATCCTCTTCTTCTTCTTGATCAACTATTCTTTTGCTTGTAGAGGCACCTTTATGTATGGCCATCTTGTGCTTTCTTGATCTACCTTCAAGCTGTAAAACTTTTCAAAAAAGAACTTGATCTGATACCAATTGTTAAGCATAGAATATACTTAGAGGGGGGGTGAATCAGTATATATATCTTATAAAACTTTTCCTTAATCAAAAATTCAAGATATGCAATAAAACTCAAATAATAAACATCACACAAGAAAGAGAGAAACACCAGATATAACGTGGAAACTCAATGTGGGAAAAACCACGGAGACAATCTCAAGTATATTTGTGAGAAAAAATTCACAGGAGTACCATACCCCTTTGCCGAGTACCAACCTCAACTACAATTCATGAGCACCAACTCACATGAGCTTCAAACCCCTTTACCGAGCACCAACCCAGCTATCATTTGTGAGCACCAATCCACATGAGCATCAACCACTTTGTGTATACCACACACCTATCTCTCAATGTTGCTATATCAACAAATGATAATTCAATACAACATCTCTTTCCTCTCTCTCACATTTGCTCTTCTAAGCTAGATAATATAAATATCAAATTAACCTCTCACACTCATATTACAAATGGCTTCTCAAGCCTTTATTTATAGCTTTCCAAATGACCTTTGGCCTTCCCCCTTTGTGACCCTTCAATCCTCATAGAAAATGGTGCCAATCTTAGATGACCCTTCATATTCAAGCCTTTGAAAAGTCATGTGGTGACCCTTCATGATCAAAAATGTCCTTCCCACTTTTGTCCTTATCTTAGGTGACTTTTCATATTCCTTAAAGTGTCCCTTCATAAAAAATTTGCCCTTACTCTTTTGTCTTCACTTGGTGACTCTTGGTATTCCCCAAAATGACTCTTCATGGGAAAATGAGTCCCATCCTTCTTTTGTCTTTACCTCATGGCTCTTCGACTTCTCCATGGACCCTTCTTTTGTCTCATATGCAACCAAAAATATATTCGTTAATATTAAATAAATATTAACTCATATTAGCCAAGATAAACAACATTAAATGCAATGGGGCCTTTATCACCAATAATACTAAACCTTTGACATCAATGACAATATTTCCAACACCTGATGATGATAACCTAGCAGTAAGTGAGTTGAGTTTTAGAAATGAGAGGTCTCAGGGTCCATTCCCTGGGATGACCACTCTCTAGCATCATTCCCACATTAAGTTATGGTGGGTTATTCATGAAAATTATCCACAATGTAATGGGTTATCAACTCGATATTCAATGTGATAGGGGTTGGCATGTGGTTTAAAATTGGTGTTTAATGCGATGAGGTAAGTCCACAATCCATGGCTAGGGATACTATTCACCACTAATTTGGGCATTCTAATTATAAAAATGCTTGTAATTTTGGGTCCATTTCAAAAATAATATTACCCAACATTTTAAATATATTTCAGGGAAGATCTATCGATGATGAAATATTTAAAAACTCTCGACACTAAGGCAAATTCTCTCTTTGTAGGCAAAGTGGCAGTCAACTCGGTAGGGAAAGAATGTTTCTCACCTTTTAAGAACTCGTAGTGGAGGAAGGGTACCATGGGGGTGGCTGGGGGTTTAGTTTTTGACCCATATAGGAAATCCCTTCTGCATAAAGCATCTTCAACATAATTTAAAATGGGCAGTTTTGTTGATCCTATATTATTTATGAGCATACAACAATTAGAGTTAGAGAGGGAGTTTAGTGGAATATTAGAGCCCCTTTTTCAACTGGTTGATTATAGTGATGGTCAAATAGGTTGAAAGGCAAGTGCAAGGGAAGGGAAAGAGAGTGAAGGACAGGGTGTTAAGAATTTTGGCTAGCCATCAACCCCTACTAAGAAGGAAAAACATGCAATTATGGCATCTTATGGCCCTTCAGTTCCTTAGTTTGAGTAGTCTAGGGTATTAAGATCCATAAAGGAGATTCCAATTGTCAATTTTGAGAATGAGTCTTTGGAGTAAGTGCTTCAAAGTGAAGATCGATATGTGGAAAGGGGATTAATATGTATATTTGAGAGGTTGTGGCCTACCCTTCTTGTTCTTCATCAGTGGATTTTGGATTCTTAGCAGCCTGGGTTAGAGGACAGTTTGGAAATTTATCCTTTTGCAAGAGGATTATTCAATGTGATTTTTTATTATCTTGTTGTTGAAATAAGATTATTCAGGGCAAATCTTAGAGATGTGACCATCATCTTCTCCTTCTAAGACCTTGGTATCCAAACTTTAACCCTTTGATTGAAAACCTTTCTCTCAAACCCATCTGGGTACGGTTGCCATATCTTCCTCTCCAATTTTGGTCAGAGACTGAGTTGTCAACAATTGGGATATCCTTGGGTGAATTATTGGAGATTGATGCTTCTTCTTTAAATTTTTCCAATATGAATTTTTCCAAGGTTCTTTTTTGCTTAGATATTTCTCAGGATCTTCCTAAAATTATCAAATTGAATGTTAAAGGTAGATGTTAGTGTCAATCCCTTGGTTATGGACTCCCTTTCAAGTGCTCGAATTTTTATAATACTAGCCATATTTCAGTGTCCTACCAAATTTATAGGTGTAAATTGGAGTCTTTATGGTGGAAGGAGGCAAGTGAAGAGTTTTTTACCATGTTTTTAGATAACAATCATGTTCGGCCTTTAGGAGTTATTTCAACAGTCTGTAATGAGGAGGATTCAAAAGTCGGTTTAGTTCATTTTGTGCCTCCACCACAGTTTTAAAAGGATGTTAGGTTATTTGATGAGAGGTTAGTGGATTTAGCAAGTAATAAGAAGGCTTTTAGAGTCTCTTTGGTGGATATGTGTATCCTCTTGAGTTCAAATTTAGGTATTTTGAGTAATCAATAAGAATGGGTGGTTATAAGAAGTAAGAAAAAAGATCATTTCATTCCTAGTCCCCCTTCTAGGATACTTCGCTCTCATAATAAAGAGAATAAGGGTGAGGTTTAGTCCTTTAGTTATTTATGATTGAAATTTTGTTACTTGTTTATTAGTTGAAGTATTTTTAAGTATTTTTAAATACTTTTTGGTAGTGTGTTCGTCATATGCCTTGATGGTTCTTGTTGTCAATCCAGGCCTATTTTATTCTCTAGGTATTTATGTTATTAGTAAGGGGTCCCATAAACCTTGATATCGATAAAAATAATAATGAAAATGTGTCGTTTCAACTTGGTCTACACCTTATGTAAAAATTGATAAGTTTAAAGAACTCAATTTTGATGACAAGTATGCAATAAATAAACTTGTCATCAAATTTGAAGGTACTGCAAGGTTTTAAGTGGGTATTTAGCTATAATGGTTATATAAGGGGTCAAATACACTATTTCATCTATTATACTCATTGTCCATTTTAACATTCTCACCCTCATGATGCTCCTCACCCTCATGACGCTCTTTGTCTTCTTTTGAGAAATTGGATTAAGGAATAAGGGAGGTGTCAATACAAGTATATCAAGATATCTATTGAAAAAAGAGAGATATCAAAGGAAAACATTAAAAATTAAAATCTATTGAAATAAATTAAGCATATATATATATATATATATATATATATATATATATATATATATATATATATATATATATATAAAACCTCAGGTACCCACTCTTTATTGTCATCCTCCTCCTCCTTCAATTTCAAGTGTCTATCCTATTAAAAAATCAATAATAATTACTTTAAGATCTCAAACGTAATTCGTTACAAAATATAAACAAATAAAGAGCATGATAATGTACTTAAATTAATTTATAAAAAATAACTTATGTCATTGATTTGTTATATCCACATAACCCATGTTCTTTGATTGTAAATTTCACATCAAAGGTAATTGGGATAATAAGATCCCTCTCTTGTACTTAAATTACATAAATATGTATATTATTTAAATATAATATTTAATTATAAATACATGAATTTCAAAAATAACCTATGTATAAAATAAATGAATAGTCATAATGAGTTTGTCCAGTTTTATGGGTCACACATTTTCCTTTCATTATCCTCTCTATGAGACTTTTTGTTTCAACGCATTGGAATTTCTTCAAGATTATTATCTCTCTATGGGTCACATAATTCTTTGACATATCTGCCCTTCTTCAATCTAAGAGTCATCACCCTTTTCTTTTGATTGTCTTTCTCCCTCTTTTAAGGCCAACTTTTCTTATTAGTTAACCAATTTCTCATCTAAAAATTCATCCAAAATCCCCTTCACATAATCATATAACCACCTCTTCCTACCATTCAACCAGTCACCATAATAGCTATCCAAAATATCTTTATCTGCATGCCTCACTTTCATTAAAACTGTTCTTTTGAAATCTTTCTTATTTTTATCCATTAAAATACACCCTTCCCAATTCATTCTTGGTTGGTGTTGTAGACTCCACTTAATTTTTTTATTTTATCCATCCATAATAAATATTAAATCCTTGTCACAGTGTCTACACCATATTAAAGATGAGGTATGAGCCCTTATATCATTGAGATAAATTATTAAAAAAAAGAGTTAATAATTAACATAATTAAATTTTATTTACATATTAAATTAATTTAATAATACTTAAATGTAAATACTTATAGTTGGCGAGGCATTCATGTCTCCTCTACGAGATGAAGTGGCACTACATGCTTGTCTTTTGTGAGGGAAGGTCTATTTATCTACCTCGTAGTAACATCATTGATGAAATGCATTTATAATTACAAAATAATTAAAAATATTGAAATAAATTTTTAATTTATAGTATGATTAAAAAACAAAATTGAATTATTCATCAATTAATTTATAAATCAAATAAAAAAATATTACATCTATTTTACCCTATTTTTGATTTAGTAGTGTTTGATAGGCATAAAACTGTTAAAAAAATCAAAATGCTAAATATATATAATTTACCAATGATTCGATTTTACCCTATTTGTAAATCAGAATGCATATTAGGGTTTTCACCTTCTTCAAAAGTTTATTTCATATTTATGTATTTTATTTTCAAATCTAATTTCTCTCCTACTTATATGGGCATAACTTAGGAATGCTTAGTTATATTATTACTTTGGACCTAGTGGTTGTGTGTTTCATAGTTATCTTAAATAATACAACCCTTATGGCATCACTAATACAATGCCATGCATGGAAGCTCCATTACGATCATTACTTTAATCCATTAGATGATTAATGTATTTCATATGAAGATCTAGAAGAACAGCAAAAACAAGATAAAACCTATTTTGCTTACAACTATGATAATGAAAAAACCAATGATGCAAATACAAATGTAAATGAGCAAGGTAGTGATTATGATGTTTCTACTTTTGGGTATGATTGTGATGACATTCCTCTTGGATATGACACTGATCATATTTATTTATTTTAAGATGATGAATATTTTTTAAAAAAAAATGGTAGCATGCATAATGTTGAAAATCAAAATATTGCATGCATACCTTATTTAGTTACTTTAAAAAGTGAGTGTGCTTCCCCCCTTCCAATCATGAAATTGTTGAAGAAGTTGAATGTTCCTCCCCTATCTCTCATGATGATTACATTGATGAAATCAAGTGTGTGCCTTCTTCTCCAAGTAATACTAATGTTGAAAATTCTATTCTTTATTTTGATGATTCAAATGCAAATAGCCAAATTTGTTCTTCCCCTCTAGTTTTTTATAACCAAAATGCATGTCCTATGTCTCCTATTATCTTGAGTGAGGAAAAAAAATGAGAGTGCATATAACAATCATAATAAATTACTTATAAAACATGCATTGTTTGGGGACACAAATAATCTCCCAAATATATTTCATGTATCATTTGCAAAGATCAAGTCATGTAAGACAAAGAAAAATAAAACCATCATTGCATCTTCTCTCCCTCCTTTAGAAAATAAAACTGAAACTGAACATTGCATTATTCCCTCTCATGATGTTTGAAATGAAATATAAATGTTTCTTCCCTTCCCTCGTTTTAACTTTCCAATACAAAAGAGAAAATGATTACAAGCGAAATTTTTTCCCCCATTCTTATTCAATGTCAATAGATTTTTAATGACAATAGTACCAACCTTCATACAATCCAACATGATATACTCACCTCATGTAACAACTCTGTTGGGTTTAACATAGATAAACATGATTTTTTTAATTAAACACATATCTTATAAATAGATTACACCATGGGAGTCTAAGTAGTGATCATAAAAAATACTTTAAGTGTGATAACTGCAAATAAGCACATGACCTCTAACAATCACTGATCACTATCAATATATGAAACACATCATAATACAAATATAGAAGGTAATTACAAATAGCCAGTCACTACTAGAACAATATACAACCACTGTTGTCAATTCATAGTAAATTGGTTATTACATTTATTCATGATAATATTTCTAATAATAAATGTAATATAATACAATGTACATAAATAAGATACATGGCTCCCTTGAGCATGAATTTCCCAGACTCTTCAGTATCTATGGCAATCTCAAGTGTCATCTTAATAATAGTATTGTTGTGGGAAGGGAGAGCATCATCCGAGCACTTTTTCACACCATCCATGGACCAATGATCCCCTGCACTAATCCCATCAGGAAATGACCCTCCCTTCATAGATGAGTAGATAGTGACAGTGCAAGAATCTGGAGAGACAATCAAGGACCTATGTGTTGTATGATTTCTAAAACTAAACATGTAGTGTGTCATAAAAAACTCGTTCTATTACAAGATATCACACAAATATGTAAATCATGCTCATGAAATGATAATGTATTGCTAAACATACGTTGGGTCCAAAGTTTTATGAATACTAAATAACAATAATCTAGTGTATGCCAAACCTTCCAAATGTACTTTTGGGGATAGTGAGGTTGAATATTTGGGTCATTTGGTGTCTTGTGAAAGAGTGAAAGTGGATCCTCAAAAAATGCAAGCCATGGTGGACTGGCCAATTCCTAAGACACTCAAGCAACTTTGGGGATTTTTGGGGCTTCTAGTTACTATCAAAGATGTTTTAACTTGCTTCTCTCAAGATAGGTTCTTCTTTGAGAAGGAAAGGTTAATGGATAGGCTCATGGATTTAAGGTGAAGGATTTGGAGTATGAGATATAGTGGAAGGTGAATGAGTTGGAGATGGAGTATGGGATGAAGAAGAAGGCTTATGAATGGGTTTATAAAAGAGGAAAGCACTAGTGATCTCATATGGAAGTGAATTCTTGGGCTAATTACAATTTATCAGACCGCCTTTATCAAGCATTGTGATTCTAATAAGCTAGTGAAGTCCATTTCACTCCATACTCAGTACCAACAATGTAGATTGATCAAATATACTTTAACCACAAGATTCATATAATTTACATTCTACTAGAAAACGCATCATATAACATGTTAAATATAGGAGTAACCAAAACATACATTTATTATGTCAAGTGTATGAATAAATCTTACATTATTTTCTATTTCATACTATAAATAATGTCTATAGTTAATACCATCCAAGTAAAATACATAATTAACTGTAGGTTCTAATATTAAAATTTATTTTTAAATATTTTACACCCTGTGATAACCCATATTACCATAGTCTAGTGTTTTTAATCATGACTAGTAAGTACTGCAACTAGTCTAATAAACCATTTATAAGTCCATGGAAACTATAAAATTATATACAAGCAGTTAGATATAACAAAGCAAGTCACAGTTCCCACATAACACAATAATATTATATCATATCATTCATTAAAATCTCAGAGGTTGTATGCATGCATAAATCCTTACTGATTATCATAAAACATATCATTCATATAAATAACACGTATTCACATAGTCTATTAAACATGTGAATATATCTAGACATAACAATCATAGTTGTACCACCCAGGTAAACATACATTTATACTGTAGTATTCTATGACACCCCATAATATCATATATCTTATTTTATAAACACAACTACACAATTGTAGTCATATAATTCTAAAAAATAATTGACCCATCATAATACATAATAATCCAACAAGTACAGGTTATACGACTTGGGTGTACCTTATGTTTAAATTGCATATTACTAAAACTTATAGGTACACATCACAATGCATTATCATATGCTATATATGTCTAACATCTATACAAAATATACTCAAAATATGTACTACACACAAGTATTCACTATTATATGCAAATATATTCAACAATTCAATCATGCTATTCGCAAAGAGTCAGATAACTCATAGCTAAGTTATTTCATAATCTTTCTTCTAAATGACTAAATTCTTTTCTTAGGTGGCTATTTTCACATGGTTATAGTTTCTATCCCACAAATACCTTATGACTTATTTCAACCATATATTTTAATTATAGGTATAATCCCTTTATACAAGTACTTATGCATGCACCATATGTAATTACTTAATGATATGAAAATATTATACCACTGCTCATTTATACTTTTTAATCAAGATTTCCCTACAGTCATTTATAACCCTAATTGGAGATCTCAAATCACATAGATTATCCTAAAATAATGAAGACTTATGCTAAGCTATGAATATGCATCTATCTTTAAATGTTAAGTTAGGAGCCTAGAACTTCATTGACATAATTTCATAACTCTTGGTTCCCATGACCAATTCTGATATGTTATACTATCCCAATACTCATATTAAGCATACCATTATTAATTCATAAATGTGTAGATTATTATAATGTTATATCCATACAACTAGTTTTGTACCATAAGTTACATATAAGGTTTCAAACAACCTTTGCTAAAACAATTTGACTATCAGTTTCAACAAAGGAATATAAATAACCATCTTGCTCAAGTTTGGGATTAAATAATTTCCTTTTCAAATCATTATTTTGCTATGCTTTTCCAACCCCCAAGGTTCTTAAGTCCAGTTAAGCCTACCAACCCACATCTTATCATAAGATCAATTCTATTGATCCCTTGTATGAACTCTTATTCATATATATTTCTATATAAGTTTATTTATTTTAACCCACACCCCTAAGTGTGTTTATGCAAATTATTGTAAGCATTATTAACCTCTTGATGCATAGCCAAAGATAGAAATATTTGTTTTTACCCTAAGCATTATCTCCTTCATGATTTCCAAGATAATCTAAAAATGAGAGAGAGAGAGAGAGAGAGAGAGAGAGAGAGAGAGAGAGAGAGAGAGAGAGAGAGAGAGAGAGAGAGAGAGTATAATCCTCAATGAAATAAGGACCTGAGTAATCCAATGATAGAGAATTGAGCCACGATTTGAGATGCTTAATGTTTAGTGTTGACTCTAAATACTCTAGCATATTATTATATCATAACCATTATGTTAGAATGGTTTAACACGACTATTATAATTTGATATTTTCAGTTATAGTTCTTGCATCATATATGATGAGATCATTATAGTTTGATGTTTTTTTAATATCATCGGATATAACTATTATACAATGACGAATGCTGCAAATGATTTGAGATGTTCTAAAAAAGTAAGGCTATATATTACACCAGCTATATAAAATAATGGTATATATTACGTTGAATATATATATTATGCTCTTTGGTCATATCATCGGATGATGTTATATATAATATAGATAAGGCATTAACATATTTTTTACTACCTATTTACAAAATAAAAATTAACCCTACATACTCTTATTTTATATATTATTCTACTACTCAAGATGCCCCATTACCTAACTACATCATTCACACAGGTTGTTGGTTTGATCAGTTTAACATGATGCATGACTCATTAGATTGTTTCAGAATCAAATTGCCCAATCTAATAGTTATGTAAATGGTAATAAGACATAAACACAGTTCAAACAATATACAAAAATACGACCCCTTATATTCCATATAGACTAGAAAATAAATATATTTACAGTGATGCCTACATGATATGACTTAAATAGGTAGTAATGTCATTTATACTTTATAAGGACTGGAATCAAATCCTATAGAAATGTTGTTTATATATAAATAAAGACTCTAAATTATAACAACTCCCTAAATATGAATATCTTACTCAATTCTTATTTGTAAAATGCCATACTCTAATTCACTCCAAATCACCCTATTATTCTATCTATCATGGACAGATAGTCAAACCTCCAACTGCTAGAAATATACAATTATTTTAAATATAATACAGTCTGGAAGTATGATTTTATCAATTCATTTATTTATATAATAATCTGAGGATAAATAAACATTAATTCTATCACTTAATACTTATACATATAAGATACAATGATGCCCTTCAGCAACATGTAGTAAAGCAACTTACTCTAGCGATGCCATTTATCAAGTTATAACGAAACAACTATTGTCACTATTATCATGGAAACTAGTATCAGTTAACAAGTAAGTCGCCATCTTAAATCCATGCTACTGCATAGGGAGATAGAGAATCGGGAGGTGGTATCTATCTAACTTAACATACATTAAGATGCAATTGCTTTCAAATATAGGTTGACGCCTAATACAAATACATAATTTATTAAAACTTACATATGAATAATTTATTCAGACATATATATAGCACATATATATTTTATACAATTATGTATAATTGGCTACCAACCACACCCAAAACATTTAGGCAGAACGGTATATAACAATTCAAATTAACTACAAAAAATCATGCAAGTTGATGCCTTACACTAGGTTCAGTATATCCTCTTATACTTGATATGCTTAGTTTAATATTTCATAACACATTTTATTTTTTTTAACCATTAATCATTACATAGAGAAATTTAAAGTTTCATGGCCCAAATGCCTACCTGGAAGTCAAAAAACCTCTCTTGGTTTATTTGTTCTTGCTAACTCCCTTCTCCTCCAATGCCTCTTTATTTTCTTCTAGTTGTGCTACATCTCTCCTCCTCTTCCAGTTCCCATCTCAATGCTTTTATAATATCCTCCTTTCTTTCTTAATTTTTATTATAATAAAATAGGCATAGTCTTTTCTGTTTAAATTTTTTTTCTTTGTTTTTCTTTTGTTTTTGTTATTTTTTAATGTATTTATTTCTTTTTTATTTTCCTACTTTTAGACCTCTCATTTATTTCCATTTTTTATTATTTTTTCCATTTTTTCTATTTTTCATGGTAATTTTTAACTTTTATTTATTTCAATATAAATTGTAAAAAATCTAGAATTTAATAATTTAATTAACATATTTTAATGATAATTTCATCCACTAATAATCTGTATTTTTAAATCTAATTACACTAGTAACATTTCTACTAGCATTGATTACCAACCATACCAATCATACAAAAAAAATTCATTAATCCATTTAAAATATACTAGCAAATCATAAAAATCAACTATTTAATGAAATTAGAAATAAACACATTATGCTACCCACTTCAATATGAATTCTAACATGTGCTAACTATTTTTTGTGTGCAAGGTTTTAGCTAGTTTCTCTGTTGTCCTCTGACATCTGCATATACATCATGCTCTCAGATGATGCTCTCCCTCTGGTATGCTCTAGGGGATGAGTTATCCTGCATCAACCTCATAACAAGCAAGTAGTTAGATCATATCAACATGTTAAACATACAACATAAATATAACTAAAATAATGAATCAACATGTTTGTAATGTAAACACATACACTACAACTAACTCACAATAATGCAAACATGTATTCTAAGAAATATTCTATTGTCTCATAATAGTATATATCTCTAAGCTTAGTTAAAATTAGCTAAATCTAAATTTGTCAACTATAAATATCCATGAATAATCAAATAATTTGCTTAGCGATAAATCATGATGTAACATCTTCAACCATGGATACCCATTTTCAACATGAAGTAAACACATGTGATGATTCACCCCTTGATAGTGTAAAAGATTTAATTATTCCTATGTTCCATGTGCATGGTAATTTATAGCCACTAGAAAAAACTTCAACCTCTTCTTATGATATGTTATCTATCATGACTACCATGAGAGATTTGCAACAACAAGTCAACACTCTTAAGCTATAGATTTAATCTCATGAGGCTATTCTTGAGGAAAATACATTAACAAAGCAACTTATTACTAGGAATGTATTTGAGCACCCTTATCCTTCAAACTTTATTATGCTTGATTTCTCCTCCTTTAGTGGTCAAGGGAACCCTACTTTTCATTTTCAACAATGTATACATTCCTTTGAACATTGGGCCCAAAATGGAAGTTTACTCTTAAAGGTTTTTCATCGTAGCTTAACCTAAGGGGATCTTGATTGGTTTATAGTCTTCCAAATGGCTCATTATAAACTTTGAAAACACTTAAAGATTTATTTGTACTGAATTTTCATCCTTATACCTTACCTAAGTTAGCATTAGAACATTTGTAAGAATTGACACAAATATAAAATGAATATATACATGACTATGTTATTCAATTTAAAGATGCTTTATATTCTTTAAATTATACAACCTCAGATTTGGAAATACAATTTATATTTAGCATAGGTCTTCTTTCTCCACTCAAATAAATATCTTAATCCCTTTGCTTCATTTGAGACCTTATATTGGGATGTGCCCAAACATGTAATAGAGTCACAATTCCAATGCCTCCACCATGACTTTCTAATGCAAATATGCAAAGATCCCTATATAAGTGGGTCATTACAGTGTGACCCCATGAATATCTATTTTGATTAAGCTCAATATGCCACACTACATGGTACATACAATATTAAAAACCCACTTTACCACCCTTTACAACCATACATGACGTCAATAAAACACAATTAAACTTCCACAATTGTGGAACATCACCTCTAAAAATGTTTTCAAAATGAATCATATTTCTCAGCTCTATATCTAGATCCCTTTATCTATTTAAATATACATGAGAATGTTTCATATAAACCGAGATACCATTTCTAACAACCTAAATTCTTTCACATCTAATCATAGGCTAGAAAATCTAATACACATCCTCTAATGTGATTGTCATCTCACATGTGGGGAACCAAAAAGTGCACATATATAGGTTTTGCCTCTTGACTAGGGCTGTGAGAAGGTGGATATCGTAGAAAATTTGTCCCAAATGGGCCATGTGACCCAACATTGCCTAATCTATAATGGCCCAGATGATTACATCTAGACCCAACTCTGCCAAAGAAGAATAATGTCGACCATGCCATAACTCTTGAATATGTATATCCTTCTACAATCAAGAATACAACAATGAAAACTCATTATTAATTATATTTTAGTGCAAAAATATATAAATCATAGTTAAATATGTACAAAACTACAAAGCTAGTAGCATTGGATGCTATCGTCTATGTGAGACAAAAGCATCATATACTAGTGTCGATGAAGGACTCAGATGCTTACATATGACCCTAGACAATAGCATCATTTTACTAATGCAAGCATGTAATAACTCAATGTAGGTGTTCATTTTCCCACTAAAAATCCAAAAATTACACACAAAATGAAAAAAATAATAATAATAAAATTACTAGTAAATTGGCAATCGAACCTACTTACCAGTGTAGTAAAATCATGGCTAGCTAGGGCATTGTAGAGTACATAAAATCACATGGGTCGAGGGGATCTGCCACATAACATGGTTATCTTCTACTCAAAATTTAAAATTCTATAAATTTTTAAAATCCAAATGATTTAAAATTTCTATTTAAAGAGCCTAATATACAACTTCTAGAGCACTAATTATCCAATTTCGAAAACGTAAGTTGTGTTGAAATCTAGACAATGAGCTCTTTCATATTATACAAAAAATTTATTTTTTAAAACTTTTTTAAAAAATTCTAATAATTTTATACACATATATTCTATTATATTCTAAATATTACCAAAAATAATGTTACAAATTGTTGTCCACACTATTTTTAGAAAAATATCAAGCACATTATTAGTTTTTCTTTTGACAAGAGATGACTAACATGTATTATATCACCTCCTCTAAAAAGGGGGGAATACTAGTAGGGGCATGTTTATAAACATGTTCTACATAATCAAATATAGTTTTCACATTCTCCAAAGTCAGTGGCGACATGTTTTAAAAGCCTGGTCTCCACACTTATGTATTATTCAACATCTCTAGTTTATAGTAGGGGCATGTTTTGGAAACATGTCCTCCGCATTGGTACTTATTTAATTTTTCATATTTCTCCATATATAGTGGACACATGCTTTATAATCATGTTTTCCACACTTACACAATTTTTGAATTGGCCAAAGCACATAGTTATGAGATTCAGATTCATAATTATGGAAAGTTTCTATACATAGGTACAATTTGTTGTACACAGTGTTAGCATGAGACATATCCAAGGTGAATATATTATGAAATGTGTACCTAATATTTAAAAATCCAAATCAAATTCAAATTTTAAAACTCTTTTATGTATTGTTACTACATTATGGATTTTTATGTATTGATACCTAGGTCAAAATTTTACAAACTATATTGGGTCTTACCTATCTATAACAGTTAGCTCTTCTTTATGGTTTGATTGGAGGGATTAAATCATTTGGTCTCACCAATTTTGGGGGGGAAGTTGATCATTTTGATATATTGGAATTTGACCACTTTTTTTTAAAAATGAATGTTGTAGTGTAAGTTGATAATTGTTCTTGATGGGTATCATACAATGATTATCGAAGGTAATAGTATTGATAAAGGATCTACTAGTATTGATTAATATGTAGCATAATCTATTTATTAGCAAATAGGCACTAAATTTGTTATTTTTTAAATGGTTGGTAGGAGTGATGGAAATATTACCATGCAGAAAAACACATTATGTGTGTTCCAACACATCCAACGAGGAGTAATTTTGATAAGTATCACTCAAAATATCATGTGCATAAAATTTAGAGGGATTCATTGTAAATTTTTAAAAACAAATCAACCCATATAAATAAGTTGGTTCAATATAAGGTTGTAATTCATTTGCATAACGTTAATTTGTGATTTTGAGCTTTGCTTGAGAAAAAATGCCATAAAAATAGATCTTGGGCTAACCTAATTCGAGCAAGTGGTATTTTATATGAGGATGTTCCATCATTGGTATGTTCTAAAAACCCATAATTTTGACATATTTCATGATTTTCATAATTAATTTTGTTTTGATTTTTAAAGAATTTTATCAAAGCTATCACCATATACTGAAGTGTCCCTTTGGTTGCAGTCTTGTCTAGACCTTACATAGACCTATTTGTGTTTACCCAGACTTGTATGTGTAATTATCTACTTCAAAGTGGACTTGTATGTATAGTTATGTGTTAAATTTTAAACTTTTCTACATAGTTGTCTATTCAACTGCAAACATGTCCTTGATATTTTTTAGGGTTAAATATTGAAATTCTCTTTAGTGATTTTTTTATATTTGTATAAGTTTGTTGATTTTGATGTTGTGCTTTTGTGATTGTATGATAATAAGTAAGCATGAGAGTTTAGGCATGGACATGTGATGGATACTATATGAGCATTACCATTAAGTTGTGAAAATAAAACCATTCTTAATGTGGCCAGGCTAGGTTATGTTGGATGGTTAGATTTGATTTCATATGAAATGCATATGATGATGGTGTTAGATGAGCGATGGGACTCAAATCCTTGCACCTTTTGGCTCCCCACATGGGAGATGGCTATTACACATAAGGATATATGGAGGATATTGATATATCCTATGGTTATCACATATGTGACCTTGTTGGATGGTGGTAGGTAGTGATGAATCAGATAATCCCACTAGTATATGACTAGGCATGTTGGGGTACTTGATATATAATTAGTACTACCATAATTATTTTATCTAGGATTGTGCTATCAAATGTTAGGCACATGTAATATTTTGTATGTGTATTAATAACATCCTTTATTACTATCTATGGTGGTGATATATTTATTTCATATAAGATTCATAGTTTTGTCTAAGATATTAAGGAGCATAGTACCATATATTCCTTGGGATGGACGATGTTAGCACATTTATACAAGGACTTGTATCAGTTTACATGAGAGAGTTTTGGTGGTTAATTATACTTAACCACATTGTTAAATTACTAGACTTATGATGATATAATTATCATATGCCATGTGGGTATCCCTCATGTTGATTGGACACGTCTACATATGTTTCATAGACATGGATCAATAATAAACATATTGTGTGAAGTGGTACTATTGAGTTGTTATCATAAAAAAATACACACTTGAGGAGGTTGTTCAAGCCTCCTCACTTAAGTTATAGAATGGAAACAATCCTAGTTTTTGGGTCACTTAAAGAATGGATTGTACCTCTAGATAGGGTTAGCTCCCTTGATGCACCACTTAAGAACTACAAAGTAAACCTGCTAACTTGCAAGGGAAAAGGGATAGGGAGGATTGAAAGCAAACTAACTAATGGGTTGATACACCAAACTTTTTGGCCACTACCACACATCTATAAATTCACAATGAACAAGAATAAAGAATATAAACTATTCTTACACTATTCTTAATACATTCCTCTTACATCGATATTTCAAGATGAAGGTGGTGGATGATGATTAGGCAAAGAGGGATAGTTTTCAAGAGGTCTAAAGGACACTATTGAAATATTACCTCACTTAACCTTCACAAGACCAATTATACACTTCATATGACTTATAAGAGTGAGTTCAAACTACATATAGGTGAGATAATGAGACAACTTGTCAAGGAGAACTAAATCAACATTAGACAAGATCAATCATTCTTGCATAAACACTAAAATACAGTCATAATAGAAGGTAAGACTAACTTATTGATTTCTTCAAAGGCTTAAAAAGGAGTAGGGATTCACCATACTCAAGTGGAGGATCCATACAATGCCTTTTAAAGTTGTACTTATAGAGAAAATGATAGAGGAGAGAGAGAAAAGGGGCATAGAATAAAATCATGACAAGTGTTATCCACTTCAAATCACTTATTGTGCCAAGTGTAAGAGGCCAAAGGGATGTTATACCATCCTATTTAACATGTGTTACTTGGGATTGATGATTATCTTCAATGTGGCATGGGATTTTTTGGACAAAGTGTCACAATTTTACGTCTCAAAGCGTAGTTACACATTAGAGATTGACACATGACCTCCTATTGCATCATTAAACTCTTCATGTCTCATCATGACTTGAAACTCCTCTACATAGATCTTGTTTTCCCTTATATTCATATCTTCTTCACCATTTTGACAACTAGATTATGTTTAGGAATATTCCAAAAAATGTTGTAGGGGTGTTTCAAACTCTCTTTAGGTGTTTTGAAACCCTTTAACTTCCACACACCTTTCCTTCAAAGGTATTCAATGACATACCAAGGAAACATATTAAATTCTACTTGTGCCTCTCTGATTGAACCTAATCATGATTAGAGGAGGCTTCAAGGAGTGTCAACAAGTGTTTTTTTATTTTTTATAAACCTTCAAGCCTCTCATGATCTTCAACAAGCTGCAATTTATCCTTTCCTATCCAAACAAGAAGGTATTCTTGATTTAGGTCTAATTTTTTCTTAGAAATATGTTCCATCATCTTAAAGACCCTTGAAATGACTCATGGAAAACCCTTAGACCTTTTTATAATCAAAATAATCTTTTACAAATGATTAGTAAGACTTGTAGACCTCACAACTTTGTAAATTGGCTCCAAACGATAGTTTCTTAGGCTATCCGTACATCCTTAGCTTACATATTCCATAAAATGACCTACTCAAGTGCCCATGAGACCTACATATTTAATTTTAATCAATTCAAAGTCAAACCCATGAATTTTAATCCATTTAGAAGACAAATATAGTTGTCAAGTCATTTTCAGGGCTTTAGAAGGATTTTAGACACTTAGAGGATTTTAGAAGGATTTGAATCCATTTAGAAGACAAATATAGTTATTGAAGACTGAAGAAAGATTTTTAGGCCTAAAAGCCTCCAAAATGAATTTTTCTAACTATAAATGCCTTAAATAGATCTACCACACCTCATATGAGGTTATCCATCACCTCTCCAAGCATCTTAACCTTTCAAATAACCTAAAACATGCTTTGTCCCTTCATGAGGGTTTGAGAATGGTTTTGTAATTTTAACCCTAAAAGTCTTTTATGGTGACTTTTCTTTCTTTTCAAGGCCTCAAAATGATGTGAATATACTCTCCATGTTCCTCTCAACTCGTAACACCTCTAAACATCATGTTCAAACTTCACAATTACACTTTTCCTCACATTTCACACGAGCATGCTTGTAGATGTTCATATAGGATTCTTGATTTCTCCTCAATGTCTCATCTCAACAGGTTGTGAACCCTCCTCATTTCCATGATCTTGATCACATGATCTCCTATCCTTCTCACATACCTCACCAACTTCCAATTTCATGTTTAAGACAAAACTTTGACCCTCTTTTCATCTTTGTGCCAAAACTACCTATTAGATGTAGCTACATATTAGGCTTTTTAAACTTTTAGACATCGAGGTTTGAGATGTTATTTGTTGGCTTTGACCTTCTTGATGGTATTAATTGTGATCAAAAAAATTGACATAGAGGGGAGATTAGTATAGTGTTAGTAAAGGAATTAAATCAAAACAAACACACTAAACTAACACCTCTAGACTTGACACTCAAGGAACTAGAAAACTACATGATTAACTAACAAAATGAAAGTAAAACAAGTGATCTTACCTTCCATGATATTAAGTGTTGTGAGTTGGCCATGGAATGATGTGTTCGACTGTGTGCTCAAAAAATATTTGTCAATGCATTTCCATTACTCCACTTCTCCTTGTCACCTTGGTAATGTTGGTTTGATTTGGCTTGGCTTTGGCTTGGCATGTGAATCTCTCCTATAGATAATTCTACATTAGTTATTTACACTAACAAGCTTGGTTTAGAGGTGTTTTGGCACTAATATGTATAGGTATTAGAACTAACTTTAAACCTAGGGATGTTAGGTTTAGAACTAACCTTGGTGGAGTCAGTCTAACCCAGAGTTGAGTTAGGCTAACTCTGGATTGGGTCTAAGATAATCATGAGGGCCATGCGAGAGACATTGGTCAAGAATGATCATGTCCCCCACCCAATTTTTGATAATTTACAAGTGGATTGACAACTCATAGAAGATATTTTGGTTGAATTTATGAATTTATAAAAATAATAATTCATTAATTCTCCATGATCCACTTGTCCACTTGTCATGAGAGTTGAATAAATTTAATTAGTGAATTTAAAAAATAGGAAATTCCAAAAGATATGGATTTTAGATATGTGTGTGATGTCATCAAATCTAGATTTATGATTTTTAAAAATATAAATTCCATAATTAACCATGGACTTTTCAACTATGCATTTAATTAGGTTTAAACAAGTAAGCAATTTTGATTAGGTTAATTTTTTTTTATGATTTTATGTAAGGTTATCCCTCACCCTTGGTCAAAAATGTCAATTTAGTAGGTCACAACTTAACTAGGGATGAATTAGAGAGAGGTTATTATTGTATACATGGTAATACCTCAAATAAGCATGCATCAACATGATTCACGACACTTACATCCAATACATAAACAAATTTGGAATGAATAGTGATTTTTAGGCTTAATTTGTGTTGTTTGCAAAAAATTAGTCTGATGTCCATTTAGACATAGAAGTGGCCAAAAAGGAGTCTCTACAATTTTCCACTATTTGAGAAGGCATGCAAGGCACATGCAACGTAATGTATTTTCAAATAATAAAAAATATGTTAAGAAAAAAGAAGATAATGATTGAAGAATGATGCTCTAAACAAAGTTTGGGAAGCCTATGATGATGCCCCCTCGAGGGAGTGGCTAATGCATATGATTGATAGATGATCCCTCAAAAATAATCAAGAAGAAGAAATAAATTAACCCATGGGTGAGACTAATCTAATTGAGATAATGCTTACATTTATTGATTTAAAAGTACTAATTTTTCTAAAGGTGGTTATAAGTAGTAATAGAGGTTGAGACACTACTTTTCCCAAAGGCCGTTATAATCAATGGGATATGCATGTTCTCCAGTAGGTAAAGCGGGTAAAAATAATGATTTGCCCAAAGTCAGTTATAATTATTTTTATGACTTGGATTGAATAATGATTTTTCCCCAATAGGGCAGATTTGAACATGATAAACTAGTTGTGCCCTAGTAGGACAGATTACAAGTATAACTCAAGGATATAACCATTACATATATTAAATATGAATGGGTGCAAACGTAGATATGATGGTATAATGACTAAATAAGCCACAAATAACCAAGCACATAAGGATATACAAAGTGATAAAAGAGATGATTTAAATAATAATGGTGGTCGATCTAACTTGAGATATGTCATATATATAAGCATTGCCTACATATTATAAATAGACCTCAAGCCAATGTATTTCACCCAAAAGTGGGAGAAAATGGAATGAGTAGTAGAATAGGAGAATAAGAAATGATCAATGTGAATAATTTAATTGTACCTACCTATATGGATATGATCATCCTTATTAGCATTGATACAACTAGAATGGTCAATGGGTTGATTTGATCAAGGATGGTGGGAGGATTTTTCAAAATAAACAAAGAGAAGTTTCTTTGGCACCATTACTTGTAAGATTCCCTGACCTGATTTTTTGTAGCACATGATGGTATATACCATGATACAAAAAACCATGGTGATTGGGCCATAATGTGCAAAGGATGACTCTTGATTCAATAAACAAGTGAAAATAATGCACCAATGATAAAAACCATGATGACAATGTTGACATATGAATATGGATAGAATCAAGTTTAATGCACAAATAATCACCCAGTGAAAGCATATAGATTGAGTTAAGGCACAAAAAAGAAAGAAAACAAATAGGAAAACAAACAAACAAATAACGAAGCAAATAAACACACAAAAAGCTGAAAATTAAAGCAACAAAAAACATCATGTTGTTAATCAAGTCAATATCTACATGTGAAGGCTTAATAGAATGATAAACATGTAGTTCCCCTAAGTAAGGCTATTTTTAAGGGAAAACATGTGGGGATAAGATATCCCAATATAAACTGCATGCTTTGGTGTTGCCCCAATAGGCCAAAAGTATGAACTTGTCCTAAAAAGTGTGAATTAGATGGTGCCCCTAAGTAAGGATACATGCAAAAGGAAGGTCATACCCCCAATGGTTGTGGAATGGATTGGAACCAAAAATATATTTTAACCCAGTAGGGCAAATTGAGGATGGCTGACTAGGTTTAGACCAAATAAATGTTTGTGGATTTTAGGGCTTTATATCTCTCTAGGATATTGTAAGCTGATTTTCTAATTTTTAAGATTTTGACATCTTTTGAATATTTTAAGAATTTTTGGGGTATTTTAATTGATTATAGATTGACAAGATACTTCTCATAAAATGGCAAGAGCATTGATGTTGGGTGTCATTATTCCCTTCATTTAATCAACTTTCTGTTGATGTCATATTTAACCAGGGTTGTGTCTAAAGCTATATGCAACAAGAAGAATTGTAACGATTTAGTAATTGATCGTAGGTATTTGTATTTTTTTTCTTTTTGTTTTGGGGGATTTTTAATGTCTTAAGGACTTCTTGGTCAAAACCTTATTGGAATCAAACTATGAAAATTGCTGAAAGTAAACACATGTTTGTAGAAATGAATTTGCTAGAAGTAAACACACATTTGTAGAAATGAATTTGTTGGAAGTAAACACACGTTTGCAGAAATGAATTTGCTGGAAGTAAACACACATTTACAAAATGAAATAGAATGCTAGAAATAAACATGAAATTGTAGAATGAAATAGAATGCTTGGAAATAAACACATTTTTGTAGAATAAAATAGATTGCTGGAAAATGATTGCAAAGAAATGAGAATTTAATCTAAAATGCCTGCAGGAACAAATTTACAACAAATTTTAACTTTAAGGAGTTGGAAGCATTTATAAATTTAACAGAGTTACCTATTTGCTTGAATAAAATATAAATACTGACCAAAAATGAAGATCCTCATTCTTTGGAGGAGTGGGCCCTTGCTCCGCATAGAAACATGATTGAATAATTTAATTTGCTTTCAAAATAGAAATGGCTATTTCATTGATAAAATGTTTTGTATTACAAAATGTACTAATCTATCCTTATCTCTCTATTCTTCAATGATTTTTTATATCTTTCCTACATTCCCAGGTCTGTATAAATATTCTTTTACTTGTGGTGCATTGATTGTTGTAACTATTTCATGGATACAATGGAACTAAATTGTGCCCAGAATAGGTGCTGAATTAAGACATGGTTGGCTGTCCAATTGTGTGATAAATATCTCAAATCTGCAAGTATGGAAATTGGAAGTCTACTCTTGATTTAATGGGATCATTGGTTTGATAGATTGATGGCTGTTCAGAATAGATCTTTATCAGTTCCATGTTTAACTGTGAAAGTTCTGTAGCTTATTTGTAGGAGTACCGGAGCTAATTCAGATAATTCTAGAGCTAAATATAGAGTTCTAAAACTAAGTCTAAAAATGTGACTACTTGAAAAAGCATGGTGAGGTTCTGGAGCTAAGTTGTATTGATTCCAATGTTTGCAAAAACATGCAATCCGCTTCACATTTGTTCTTTATCCTGATGATGACCTATTTTATTACAAAACTTGAATATTCCAAAACACTTATTAGGAATTACAGAGCTTTTAAAATGTTACAATTATAATCAACAAAATATGGATAATTACATCCCAACTCATCTCAGATCAAAATAAAAGTTACAAAATGCAATCAAACTTAATAGAAAGAGAGAGTAAGATGAGGTCATTTATTATACATTTAACGGGCATATCTTAGCCTC
This sequence comes from Torreya grandis, assembly GCA_037957365.1. Classification (NCBI taxonomy): domain Eukaryota; kingdom Viridiplantae; phylum Streptophyta; class Pinopsida; order Cupressales; family Taxaceae; genus Torreya; species Torreya grandis. Next base: position 1,533,352 of record JARHVA010003226.1, read on the forward strand.
ATCAATTGGCTTAGGTTATTTTCAAAATGGCAGGAGCATTGGCTTAGGCTGTTTATAAAATGGTGAGAGCATGGTATAAGATTGCTCACAAAATGAAGAGAGTGTTCAAACTTAAAATTCTCACAAAATAATGAGAGTGTGAATTAAGGGGTAACTAATCTGAGCTCAATGTGAATTGAGCACTGTCTACATAGTCCCATTAGGACCTCAAGTCATTGTAGTTCTACCTATATAAAATGTATATGATTAAGTATCAACAAGTTTCAGGTAAAGTCAAATTACAAGGCAAATGATAACAGTAATGGCAAGGTGATGCAACAATGCATATAAAAGGTGTTGTCCCTTATTTTCCCATAGGTGGTTATAACTAGGAACTAATGGATACATAGTCCTAAAGGACCTCACGTCACTGCAGTTCAAATGTATGGCAATGTATGAAAGGATGGTAAGGTGAGGCAAAGGGAAAGGAAAGACACATGGAAATGTAAGAAATAATGGCAAGGTGAATGGCAAATGGAAAAGTAAAGTGGCTAGAAAATTATTTTGTTGTTCATGTTGATGTGGAGATGCACATCCTAATTAACATATGATACAAATAGAATAGTCAATTGTTGTAAATTGTTAGTCCACACATCTTCTAAATAGATTCTATGTCAAGAACTTGTTACTGATTTGGACTTTAATAATGATATCATGATCTTTGTTGGTCATTGATTATGTTTTATCTAAACTTTGAGACATGATGTCTTCGTAGCCTCTATTAAGGAAAGTACAAAGAGGGATGGTAAATATGGATAAATAATGGATAAAAGACCTGATTTGGCAATGGGGATATGGATCACAATGGAGTGTATAATGTTTGGGTAACAAATGAAGATTGAGATTTTCAATCACACATAATGTTTTTGAGTCTAGATTTGACATAATTTTGTTTTTGGTGGGGCCAAAGACTTCTAAATATACTCTCAATAAGACCGCCAATTTTTTTTATTATTTGGGCCTTAGAGTAGTTTCCATCTAATTATGTTCCATATTGGAAGTTGTGTTGATGTTATCTTTAATAATGTATTCATCAAAAAGGGAAGAACTATTGTGCTCAGTTATTGGTGACTCGAATAGGTTTTCACCAATAAAGTTTTCTTGATTATCTCATAGCACCTTTGAGAAGGTTTTACTAAGGAATGTTGACTTTTGAATTTGATTATCTTCTATCACCTCAAAGAAGGTTTCACTAGAATATGTTGAGTTTCACTTTGATTTCCCCCTAGCACCTCCGAAAAGGTTTTACTATGAGATTGTTCTTCTTCTACATGAATGTGGTCTTGGTCCCCCTGATATTATACAACTGATATGTCACCATGGATGCAATTCAACAAGGTGTGATTCTATCAGTCCCAATTGACACTTATGGGAGGTGGAATGTCAATATAATGCTTATGTTGGGTGGTGTTAATGAAATGTAGAACAATAATGGAATGAGAAGAGGTAGCATAATCCTCATAGAAGATACTAAGAAAAATTGTGTCAAAGCTGAAGTAATCATCCTAAAAAATTATGGAAGGATCACAGATGTGTTCAAATTGATCTACAAGGCATGTGTAACTAATGTTGTAACAACCACAAATGTACTCTAATTTTGAATTTGAGTCTAACTCAAGGGACTCTAAATTTAATGTTGAGACTAATGTTGATTTTGCATTTGATGTTAAATTTATTATCAATTTAAAACTAGAACCTAACTATAATTTTGAGACTTTATTTGGTGTTGGGGAAAATATGTTATGTTGAATGCTTGGTATCAGATAAGTAATGTCCTGTGGTTGAATAATATGCTCTATATAAATATGCTTAAATAGGGACTCCTTAAAGACTAGCTAATCAAAGTGAGGCTCCTTAAATATAGGGCAATGGTCAAGATAATGATTTGCCTAAAAATAGTTATAATCATTAAGAAATGACTCAACAAAGACTAGTTTGTCAAAGTGAGACTCCTCAACCAAAGAGAAAGGATCAAAAGGTGATTCATCACATATTGACTTGTCACAAATAGGTGTTTAAATAATAACATCATGGATTGGTTAGTTCTCTTGGCCTTGATTTACAATTGGCTTCAAAATATTAGTTTTGAATACATTTTGGTCCTTGAATAATGGCTCTTGGGAAGGTAATGACTGGCTTTGTTATGGTTCGACAACTGGCATGGATTTTCTAAAGTGGGGGAATGTTGGAACTAGATGAAGAATGATTGGTGGTTCAATAATGAGATCTTTGAAAATAGGATCATCTAAGATGGGCTTAACAAATATTTTCTAGGGGTATAGGATGGTAACTGAGATCCATCTAGTCACAATTATGAAACCTTGTTGGTATAATGAACTAACAAACTTGGAAAGGCTTGTAATGGTAACGAATGAGCATTGTGAAGCTTGGTTATTGATATAGTCCAAAGGATGAGGGCCTGAAATGGTAATGAATGGGCATTATGGAGCTTGGTTACTAACATAGGCCAAAGGATGAGGGCTTAGAATTGTAATCCTTGGGCATTGTGGAGCTTAGTTGCTAACATAGGCCAAAGGATGAAGTCCTAGAATGGTAATGAATAGGCACTACAAATCTTGGTTACTAGTGCAGGCTGAAGGATGAGGACCTAGAATGGTAGTGAATGAGTTTTTTGAAGCTTGGTTTCTAATGCAGACCAAATGAGGATTACTGGCATAGGTATTAGATTGGTTACCATTATCGTTGAAAGGGAAAATTTGGTATTTTAATTGTCCCAAAGAAGGGAGATCATGGCATATGATAATAAGCATGGATGTGTTTGGTAATTATCCTAAAGAGGGTGGTCTTAGTCTATGAAAATAGTTTGAGTATAGGTCTAGGTTTGAAAGTAACATTTGCCTAGGAATAGGTACACGGTCTATTATTGCAAATGATTTAAACTTGGCCTAGAATGGAGTTATTTCTCCAAAATTTTACAATGATAAACTTGGTCTAAAAAGTCCTTGATGTCTAACGTCAAATGTCTTACACATATGGTCAATTAAATGGTGAATTTGAATCTTAACTTGGTGAAAAGTGTTTCAAACAACTCTAATTTATGTCTAAAATCAAAAATGTTGCTAGGTCTTTAGGAACAAGGCACAAAGCTAGTCTCAAAACAACTAGGTCTAAAATAAGAGGTAAAATGCAAGGTCTTTTAGAAACACAACACAAAATCTAGACTTGAAACAAATAGGTCTAAAACAAAAGGTAAAGTGTTAGGTATTTTGGAAACATGACACAAAAGCTAGAATTGAAACACACTAGGTCTAAAAGACAAAGTAATTAATCTAAACAATTTGTAACACTTAGACTCAAACTTTGCATATGGATTCAAACATAAAATTGACCATTGGTAAAAGACTTTGAAATTTAGGCATATACATAAAACTAATTGAGAAATTCAATTCCAAGTAGGCAAAAATAAGGATGGGGAGTAAAACATTCAAGCCTAAGTGATGAGCAAGACTCAAATGTAAACTAATCATGTTTAAGGTTGTACTTGGAGAGAGAGTTTTAAACTTAGTTATAAGTAACCAAAGAGATGTGAGTCATAGACCAATTTTTAAATCTAGGCAAAGGAGTCTTTAAATCAAGCATGAAATTAATCCAAGTTGCACAATTCAAAGCTAAGAGGTAAACACCCAAGCCAAAACAAAGGCATAGGTATAAACCACTCAATTTTGAATCTAAACTTCATAAGACCAATTTTGAACTTGGTTTAGAAGACTCAATTTCCCAAATGGACAACATTCTAGACTAAAATGGATGACATAATGATACCCATCATAGAACAAAATGCATATGTGGTTTCGAACTTGATTTGACACAAGGCTAATGATTTGACACAAGGCAAAGGTTTTGAAATAAAATGAGCAGCATAAAAATGTTATCTTTCTCAAAAGATATGACAAATGGTTTCATTTAACAACTCTAAGGCAAAAACTTGGGATGAAATGGGTAGCATAATGATGCCCCTTTCAAATAAGTGACACACACACACAAAAACAAAAGTTTGAAAAATGATAAGGCAAAGTGTGGCATCAAATGGATGGCATAACACCTCTTTTTAGGCCAAAAGGGGTGTATAAACATGACTTTGATTTGGATGTGATTTAGACATGTGTTTGATAAATAAAGATAGTTTTAGACTTAAAATAATATAAGTAAAAAGAAAAAGACAAAAACATCTAAGTGTATCATCTTATTCCTAAAAATTGACAAGGTGGCTTCGTATTGTCAAATTTTTTCTATATACTCCTTTTTAAGACCAAATAATTTGTTACTCCAAAAATGTAGATGCACATTAAAATTAGGGTTTTTAAGCCCCCTTCTCTCAAGGGTTCATATAGTGATATAGAACTTTGGGCTACTCGGCTTGCATTGACAATTTTTCTATGATAAGTGGGGTTTGTTTAAAACTATAAATTTCATGCATTTTAGATGGTCCCAAGTGTGATTAAAATTAGAGATGTAATCATGTCAATTGAGTTCATACTGGCTAACTTACGATTCAAGGGTATATTCCTTTACATAGCGACTCCATATGTGTACTTAATAAATTCCCTTGGTTAACTAGACCTGACTCAGGTTTTCATTACAATCAAAGAGGCTAGTCGGTCAACCCCCTGAAAATCATAGTATTTATAACTTGATTTATATACCTCATTGTGTAGTAGGGTTACTATGATGCTAGGATATAAAACCCCAGTCAACATACCTATATAAAACTTATGAGGGAGAAGTGAACTCCTGCCCACAAGATAAGATACAAGAAATAAATGTAGGACTTTAAAGTCATTTTAAGATCACCCAAATCATTCAAATCTTGGGGTTTACCTTAAATAAATTTTTTTTATGCTTGGAATAAATGAAAAAATGCAAAGGATAAAGTGTTTTTGATCACCTGAGTTCTCTAAAGGGGATGGGGGAGAGCATACGCGCTAAGTCTATTTTACAAAAACACATAAATAATAAACAAAATGATAAAAAAGGAAGCTCTTAAGAGCACTTAGTCTAAGTTTTACTCCATTTTAAAGCACCCAAGTGAAATGTCATATAAAATTTAGCCCCTTGGTTTTGTTTATTGATTTGTGAACTTTAAAAAATGAAAACAAAGCAAGTAAATGATTTTTAAAAACCAAATATAAATGTGAAAATGACATTTTAGGATGCAATATTTTTTCTTCTTGCTTGAAAAAACCTTGAAAAAAAACTTGTTAAATTTTTTATTAGACCAAAAGAGGAAAGACAACCTGCAAAATCAATGTTAAAAATAAATCGAATACACACAAACATAAAAAATAGCAGTTAGTTGTTTGATCATAACTTCTAAACTATATATCAGTTCTTCACAAAAATTTTGGAGGTTGTTCATAGATTGAGGGTACATATCTTTGTAAAATCTAATATTAAAATAATGAATAAAAAAAGTTATGAGCTCTGTATCAGCCATTTTTTAGCAGAAAATCAAAAAATAAAAGTGATAGTCTCTAATTTGATAATAATTACTAAACTATAACTATTTTTTTTTTAAATTAAAGAATTTTAATGAGAAAATTAAATACATACATACAAAGATATATAAAAAAATAGTTAATACAAAAATAGTTATGAAGACTTTATGGGTTTTTGTTTAGCAACAAAAAAAATAGAATAAGAGACTAAGAACAGGATAATTTTGTGGGGTGATCACTCATGAAGATTTATCCCACTAGGTATGACAATATGTGATAAATAAATTTGACATAAAAGGGGAGGTTATGATAGTGTTATTCAAGAAATTAAATAAAAACAAACACACTAAACTAACATCTCTAACCTTGACACTCAAGGAGCTGGAGAACTACACAATTAACTAATAAAATGAAAGTAAAACAACTGATCTTACCTTCCATGAGAGAAAGTGTTGTGATTTGGCCATGGAATGATGTGTTTGGCTGTGTGCTTAATAAATATTTGTCAATGAATCTCCATTTCTCCACTTCTCCTTGTTACCTTGGTAATGTTAGTTTGATTTGACTTGGCTTTAGCTTAGCATGTGAAGCTCTCCTATAAGCAATTTTACATTAGTTATTTACACTAACAAGCTTGGTTTAGAGGTGTCTTGCCACTTGCATTTATAGGTCTCATAACTAAATATAATCCTAGGTAGGTTAGCCTTAGAACTAACTTTGGTTGAGTCAATCTAGCCCTAGGTTGAGTTAGGCTAACTCTGGGTTGGGTTAAAGATAATCTTGAGAGCCATGTGAGAGACATGGGTCAAAATGATTATGTCTCCCACCCAATTTATGATGTTTTACAAGTGGATTGATAAATCACATAATATATTTTGGTTGAATTTATGAATTTTAAAAACTATAAATTCATTAATTCTCCATGATCTATTTGACCACTTATCATGAGAGTTGAGGAATAAATTTAATTAGTGGATTCAAAAAAATAGGAAATTCTAAAAGCTATGGATTTTAGATATTTGTGTGATGTCATGATGATATCATAAAATCCATTATTATTAATTTATAAAAATATAAATTCACTAATTATCCATGGAATTTTCAACAATGTATTTAATTAGATTTAATCAATTAAGCAATTTTGATCAAGTTAATTACATTTTCTAAATTTAGGTAAGGTTATCCCTCGCCTTTGGTTGAAAACATCAATTTTTTAAGTGGAAATTTGACTGGGGATGAATTAGAGAGATATTCTTATTGATTATATGGTAATTCCCTAAATAGAGATGCATCAACATGATTTAGGGATCTTACCTCCAATATGCGGATGAATTTGGGATGAACAATGATTTTTAGGCTTAATTTATGTTGTTTCAAAAAATCAGTCTGATGTCCATTTAGACATGGAAGTGGAAAAAAATAAGTGTCTAAATTAATAAGTATATGAACCTTAGTCACTTTCATCTAACCTTTTTCCACTCCTCAAACTTCACTTCTCATCACAAATATGTATTCCTTGATTCTATTCTTTAACAAGCTTGTAGGTGCATATTAGGCATAGAGTTATCTCTTTCTCATGATTTGTCATATTTGATCCTATTTGTCCAATATAGACATTATGAACAATATATTCCCTTGTTTAATGACTTGTTACATGTCCCTCACCAATTCATTCAACACAGATAATGCACTTTTCTCCATTTAATCCATATTAGGCTTATATGTCTTCTTCAGGCCCAATATTCCACTAGACCTTGAAAGTGTCTTGCTTGGAAGGTTTATTATTAAACATAGAGGATAAAAACCCTTTCACCATTAATTTTAATATTCCTCCTTCCTTGCATAACTTTCAAAGATTATGTGCATTGCAAGATTTGTCTCTTACTTACAAGGTTTGATCTTTTGGTCAAGAATGTGGACCTACATGTCTGTAGACCTATAGGTATACATTCCCTTTCATTTAGACTATTTATGACATGATTTTAAGTTTTATAAAAAAAATTAATACATCATGCACCTCTCAGACTCATTATTAAGAGTAAAACCTTCTTCAAGACATCCAAAATGCCTTTAAGCACCTATCTCTACATGTACAATCTTATTTCACCCTCCTATGTTTTTATGTTCCAATTCTCCTTAGGATATTCTAACCCATTTTAATAAAGTGGGAATGTCTCCTCAATCCTTTTTAAACCCTAAATTTATCTTGACATCTTGATGTTGGTTGAAAGGCCCATTGAGACACTTGTTCAATTGAATCAAGCTATGAGACATTATGGGATGCATGAAAAAGTGAAAAACTTGAAATTATAGCCTTGTACAAAGAGGAATGCCTATTACATTGTGTAAATATGAATTTTGAGACTCTTTCAAGCATTTTTAATATGCAAATGTGATGGGAGATCTTATTCATGGTATTTAGACGTCCAAAGCTTAACATTTAAACCTACAACCTTAACCTTTTGACTAATTTAATGTTTTGATATGGTCTAGTTAACTTTTTAGGAGGAGTGAGTGATTGTTTTAAGTTTTTAGATGTAATTTGAGTGATACCAAGATTTAAATTAATGATACATGACTGAAATTCCTTGAAACATGCCTATAACTCCCTCAAACTGAAGATTTTACCTCATCCAAACTTGCACATGCTAACTAAATGTTGGATAATGGTGGGAGAGGGTAAATAGGATTTTTTATAACTTTATATAATCATATCCATACATTAATTGAGCTTTATAACTTTGAAAATGAAGAAAACTGACCCTGATGGGGTTTTGTGTCACTTTTTCGCCCCTTAACTTATTAATGATTGTTTATAGAGTTAAGGGGATTACCATGATAAATAATGCCACAAGGTGGAATAGAATTAAGGTCCCCTCCTATGGCCAATATCTTATAATCTATATCTCTCTCTCCTAAAAGTGCCAAGTGAAAACCTATTTATTATCTTGAGCTTCCAAGAAGGTTGATAGAGAAATGAAGTGGGTTTTTACATTGTTTAGATTTGTAGCTCCACTTATTGCATGGATTTGGGTCTGAGAATACCATTATAACCTATAAGAGATTTTTCACCTTGTCAACCATCATAAACTCCTTACACAAGAGCACTAAAATCATGTTGGAAATGATGAACTCAGTGACTCTTCAACTTCCCCTAACCTATAAAAATGTGGAAGATATTTCCAAAATTACACACACCCTTTCTTACTTACAATTATATCAAAAAATCTTCATTTGTGCATTGGATAATGATGAATAATAGTTACAAAGAGAATTCCAACATTAAAAGTAGTTATATGAGACCTTGGGGGAGATGTACAATTAGGTACAACATGCTATCATGACCAAGGTGTTATATGACTTTACGAAACCCCTTTATTCAAGTACCAAACCTTATATTTTCTCTTTGCTAGTAAGTTTCATCTTTATCATTGAAAAACATAATAAAACTAAAGTAATATGATACCTTAATCTTATCAAAATTACCTTAAACTCTTCATATAGCCTTAGCAATAATGTGATCCACTTACTAGTTCTGATTCTTTGACCCATTTTGATCAATTTTAGGCCATGGTTTCTCCTTGCAGGATTACCACCTTGTCTCCTTCAACATGTTTCCACATTGAATTGATTTCCCACTTACCTTAACTTTATCAAACTTACCTTAAATAATTCTAAACACAAAATCCTAACCATAGAGAATGACCACTTGATGACAAGACAACATGGCTTGACCTAGATACCAACTAGACCATCCTAAATAACCTTGTAAGTTACCAAGGGGAACACATTACGTATTAACTTAGATTTATTAATGAATAATACAAAGCTTTCATAAAGGCTATCAACAAAGTTAAGATCAAATAAGTCAAAGTTTCAAATGATCCTCATTCATCGTAGCCAAATTTTTGACTAACATATTTGGTGACATCCTGGGATTGCATACATGCTATCCACTTTAGAATAGTTTTTTAGTCCATCCATTCAGATATGGAATCATCTCAACTCAACACAGAGCATGACTTAACGTTGACACTTGATTTTAAACCTCTTGAAATAACTAAAACAACTGATTACCTTCACCAACATAATAAAACAAAAGCAAACACACCATAGCAAGACACATACAACAAAACAATAAGACAAAACACTATGCTAAGAATCACTTAGAGGAAAGACAAGACAAGAACTGTTATGTACAACTAACCTATTAAAATCGATCTTCCTAGATCAAAAGGAAAACTCTTTAAATCACCTTCATGTGATGAGTCAGGATGATGTGTAAGTTGTTGGTCATATTTTGATCTTGTTTGACCATCTCCTTTCTTGACCACCACATTTTTTGGCTTGATATTAAATGAATCTATAGTAGTAAACATATCTCCAACAAAAACAAACTCATCATGATCTTCAATTCTCACCTCATACTATTGTTCATCTTTGGCAATGTGAGAGACCTCCAACATAACCATGGTTTGATTCATAAGGGTAGTAGCATTATTAGCTTCATCCTCTATTGACTCCTCAAATTCTATTTCATGTTTATCTTGAAGAGCATCATATTCATCATATCTTGATACAACGTGGATTTGAACCTCTGCAGACCATAATTAAGGCCTAGATAAGACTGTTTTCTTGTTTGCTTAAAAGGACAAATAGAGAGAAGGTGAAAACCTATTTGCTTGAGGTAAATAAAATTTATATGAATTATTTTTTAGCTTCTTTTTGTTTCAAGAATAAAATATTCTCTACTCATAGCACCAACCATGTGAAGGTGGAAGCTCATCTAGTGCCACTAACCTACATTAAAATTGTTAGTAAAAAGTTTAAATAGAAATAAACACATGATGATAAAATAATTGAAAATTAAAATACATTAAATAAAATAAGTTAACTATCTTAATTTGAAATATAAGATAATGTTACTAATTAAATTTAACATACCTTCAAGATCAAATCTATTTGTAAGTGTTTCAACAATCGCTTCATGGTCAAATCCATGCACTTTTCACAAAATTATATTGTGAAGATTTTTATGATATTTTATCATTTGAATATTTGTAGCAATAACTAGATTTTAATAATGAAGCACCACCATGTGTTTTTTAAAGACCTAAAATAACAATTATTTTATTTTTTTGATAATACCTATGAAGACAGGTTCCTATAACCACTACGAATCCAGTGGGATAAATTATCTCTTCTCCATCCATAACATTTATGGTTAATTTTTTTTGGCCTCTACACAATGACACAAGTAATGATGTGTTCCATCATCATTATCATTAGGTGTAATGACTAAAAAACATGCCCTGCATTTAAAGTATAATCAAATTATAAGCACCTATAGGAAAAAATAAAGATGCCATTAATAGAATTAATGTTGTACATTTTAATTAAGAATAAATTGTACTTGGTTGCATAAGATTTGATATGTGGTCAAAGTCAATTGATGATGTCATTTCATTATCCATCAATTATTGGAGTGAACGTCTACTCTCTACATGTGGTATGGGTCTAGAATACCATTCGTCAGCCCATTCTTTTGACTCACATTCATTATAATTAAATTCCATACCTATGAAAAAAAGCATGCCATATCCCTAATATAAATACTCCATGAACTTGAATTTGAGATTTGAATGGAGTGAAAAACACTCAATCCAGGTACTATACTGCAATATTCATAAATTACTGTGTTGTTCATCCATTAACCAAAATAATCTTCACCCATGAGGATATTTATCTGATATATGATAAATGTTTTCATTACACTAAGTCACAATACTTGAAACATAGATTAAATTAGCACCAAAGACACCATCTTTGTCCTTTCCCTCCTTTTTTAAGGGATATTTTTACACATGCACCAACACCATCATGTCCTCATTTTCCATGCCCAGCCTTAAAAAAGCTTCAAAAATGTTTAACACCATTCTTCTTATGCATTATGCTTAACTAGTAAAGCATTCAATAATTCTTAAACTGTCCAACATAATTATTTGACCAAATGTAGTGTGTATCAAATGTAATTTTTCTTGCATTCATATTAGTATAAAATTTCTCAAAATAACTTTGGATAAACTCTGGATAATGTGATCTATCATTGCTCATATAAAAGTGGTACTCCCTTAAAATATTTTTATTGATATTTTTGCTATTAGGTGCATGTCTAAATGTAATATGAATGAAAATTTCAACTTGAATTAAATTATAATATTGGTATTAAACCTTATTCTATGATTGTAGTGTGCAATTATTAGCAAAGTCCACAACTAAAACAATAGTGTCAACTAAAAAATTAGCATTTCATAGATTGAATTGATTATCTAACCATTTTGTTTTGTGTGTGTGTCTTGCATATTGGTAGATAATATTCTTATTGAATTCAAACATGAAATCAAATATAAAAATTTTGGTTGTAACCAACTCACATCTTGATGACTCTTTTCCATATTTTAACACATACTTTATAGATTTGTATTGCTTATAATAAATTAGTTTTGTTCTAAATTCATGTGAAATTTCTTCATGTATACATCTCATCAAATTTGACAAATCAACATAACTATTAAAATTTCCATCTAAACATTATTTGGTGAAAATAAATTCCATCAGGCCTTTGACAAAAAATTGGATTAATTCTCTTAATGTCTTAGGTGGATAATACACCATACATTCCTACATAATCTTGTTAGTATTGTTTGAGTAGTTTTTATGCTTTTTCAATGTGATCTAGTTAGCTACTAAAAATAAAATATAAGCAAAATTTTTAAGATTACCTTTAGATATGGATGGTTGGTTACACACCATTGATCAAGCTTGATTATGAGAAATCTTATTTGGATGGGGAGGAATGGCCTATAATACACCACATTTAAACAAAAAAATGGGATTAAAAGAGAGATGAGTGAGCTCTCTGATTACAAAGTAGACCTGAGAAATGACACACTTTCTCAGATGGATGTCAGTTCACTGTTTTCAATTAATAAAGATAATAAAATAAAAGATAAAGATTAAAAGATATAAATGATGTAAAATATAATTTGATAAAGATAAATGATTATAGATTATTTAAGATAATAAATAAAATATACAAGATAATAGATGTAGGTATAAACAACACCAATATACAACTTAATAAAGATTAGATAAATGCAGACTATCTATGATTAAGAGATAAGATGAATGGATTATTCAAGGACAAGACATATAAATGCTTTGCTAAGTTTTAATAGTGGATATCAATAGATTAGGAGAGATATTTAGAAAATAACATATAGTTTTAATAGATGTTGAAGATGAAAAACATAATGTTTAAAGGGTATATTTTTATAGTCTGACAGGGATCGATGATGATCCTAAAGGATCGATGTTGATTCTACAAGATCAACATCAATTCAGATGAATCAATGTTGATTCTATGTAAAAGTGTTGAACTATAAACAAACTATAAGGATGGCAAGTATTATTGATAAAATAATAAAAAAAAAATGCAAACAGATACAGACAGACATAGAAGATCATAGATTTAAAATGTAAACAAATTTAAAGTGCAAAACCAACCTTTGATGGTTGAAAATGAATTTGACAAGATAAGATATAAAAACCTTTAAAAACCTTTGATAAGCTCTCCAACAGAAGTTCCACAAGATTGCAGGTTGTTGATCAAGTCCAAACGTAGGTTACAATGAGATTTTGGCAACGTTTTAGGTTCCAAAAGTACAATCATGTTCCATCCTCGATCTATGGAGGTCTGTTATATATAAATGGATCGATGTCGATCCTAATTGATTGACATCAATCATGAAAGATCGATGTTGATTTACCAAAAATGGGTGAAGCTAAATGAAAAGTTGTTCCAATAGGTTGGCATGAGGTAAAAGAGGGTTAAAATGACATTTGAGGTTGTTCAGGTTATTTTAACCATGGGATAAGTTTGTTAGGAGGTTTATTATGTTTTAGTTTTCTTTGATGTTTAAGATTTTGATTATTTAAAATTGTTTGAGTGGTTAGAGATGGTAAATAGTAATTAATAAAGTTAATTACCATGGGTAAAAAGAAGGTATATACATGAAATATATATTTAAGTATAAGTTGATATTTAATTATGGACATTTAGTTTCTTATACTTTAAATTATATTTTATGTATATACTTTCATGATGTTTGAGAGGGGTTTGAGACCTCTAGGAGTTAAGATGTAAAATATAATTTTTTGAAGATTTTCACCACATTTCAGACTTAGCCTATTTCATATTTCGTTTATACAAAGAAAGTTGTGACAAGTCACAACACTTTGTTTTAATGAACTAGGGATAAATTGATAGCCTAAAAGATGGCAGATTAGGGCAAGGGTGCTAAATTATTGCATCTATAAGTATGTAAAGTTTAACATATATGTGAGAAAACATTAGAATATATAATAAATTCAACATGTACCCTACAACATGTGGTGCATGCTTAATTGATTTTAATATACAAATTCTTTCACATCTCAAATGACCTTTGGCTAATTATCAATTAGCCATTAAAGTTTTTAATATTTTTTTATTATAATTATGTTTGGATGATGTCAAAGAAATGTTTTGCATGTTGATCACATTGTTCATCTCATTGTCCTTGGATGTGTGGGTGTAATAGCTATATTTTGTATTAAATTAGGTGGTGTTACCACTTTAAGCATAATAGGGATACTAGAGGGTTGACTATCTACATTAGGTCATATAAGAAAATTTAATTCCTCTTTGTTATGAGAGACATGAATTGGGGTCATTACTCGATGTTGATTATCACCATGCTCAATAACTTCATTGTGGATGGATGTTTTATTATATTGTGTTTGTTCACATGTTTCATCACTCTATACAAATTCATTAGTTACATGTTCTACATTTTGAATTTCATCATTCAACAATGATTGATTGTGTTCTTTTATCTCATTTGAAGACATATCTAAATTGAATTCCATAGAATTGGGTAGATTAATTTTATTTTAAATATTATCTCATGTGAAGGAAGTACCTTCACCATGCCCAAAAGTTCTTATGGATGCTCTCCTATCTACTTGTCTTTTTATTATTTTTCTCTCTTCACTTCAATTTCCTCATTTGTTATCTCTTTAATTGTTCTTTTGCAATGATGACCCAACCCCATTATTTATCTTTATGCAAATAAATCCATGTATAGAGTATAAATTGTTGAATTTATAGTAATCTAAAGACAAAGTAAATGAATAATTTGAAGAATTTGCAAAGTTTCAGTATAAAAAACCATTTTGAAGTTTGTAAAATGCAATATGAATGAGTGAAATTCATTAACAAACAAGAGAAATTTGTGAATAATAAAGGGCATATACCCTTTCAAAATCATGCACACCCTATTTTGATGCACAAAACAAAATAAACAAAAATATTTATTGAAGTTTTTGGTTTTCAAAAGGGTGTATGACCTTTGAAATATTCAATCTTTCTTCTTGCATTTTTTCTTTAAATTTGGTTTGGGTACAAGCTTGGGAGGTCTAAACCTAGCCTAAAACCAACCATGGAGTAGCCCATTTAGTTTTTAAAAAATTTAAGAGTCTTTTCATCTTTGTCAACACATCTGATCAAACATATTTTATTATTTTAAATATATATAGGTTTGTAAAGAGGAAAGCATAGTTTATATATATATATAATGATAGATTATTTTTTATAATTATTACTTAATTTATACACAACATACTTCATTATGGATTATATACATATTGTTACAAATATTGTTCATACACTTGTAGTTATAATTTTCCAGTTGTCTTGACTTATAAAATTATTTAATAAATAGATTATTAAAATAATCAATAAAAAAATATCATAACCGATCTTTGATATTTCATTTATGTATATATAAAATTGCATGCATCAATTCATTCATTTACTCAAAAAAAGTGTATCTGTACACATGTAATCTCCTTATCTTTTCACAAAAAAGGGTCAAGTCATTGTCATAAATGCATCTATTTCACATGATTTTATCTTCTGGGTATTAAAAATATATATATTTATAAACTAAATTCAAGATGACACAATTTATATTCTTAAGTCATTGTCAAATTATTTTTCCAAGTGTCTCTAACATTATCTCCAAGTTCAACTACTGTAAATTTTTTTTAAAATGTCACTTTATACCTCCCCTTTTATCTCCCATTATCCTACATCTTCCCTAAGTAAATAATTGATCTTGAATCAACCTTAATTTATGAAATGTAATTCATGATTGGCCTAGATAGAGAATGATGCAAATTGACGCATATCTTGCTCCAATCTAGGATACTATGAGTAAATATAATTGTTGTCTGAGATCATTACATTTATTATTCATTTTAATCTGTATACCTTGGTTAATTATCAAGCCTTAAATATAGTCTTCCTATTTGGTTAACAAGACACTTGTAGGTGTTAAGTGCTAGCAGGTTATATTTAGAGAATCCCATTTCAATATGGAATTTTGTACTTATTTAACTCTAAAATCTAGATTAGGGGAATATATGGTTAAAGGGGTAGAGATAGACTACTAGGGCACAAGGGTGATAAACTATATATTAGGTTATTTATTTACAAAACTCAGATAAACATATATTAAATTTGTATTATTAAGATATGCTAAAAATAAGTACAATTATGTTATATATTTTAATCATAATAAAAATAAGATAGTTGGTTATGATATTAATACAGATCTATAGCTAGAACAAGAAGGGAATATATTGGATCTAGATTTTAGATTAGTCATCATATTTTGGATTCAATACTTTTATAACTGTAGACACTTGCATTAACCTAGGATGGTTGTGTCGATGGTTCTATCTAACTCAAATATAGGTGTTCAGTATGGAATACCCATTAAAACTAGATGTGACCACCTAGATGCTTTTAGGTTCTGTGTCACCTTTGATATAGTGTATTTAGATGTGGGTCATGGATTGTCATTCCTTATCAAATGATAAAACTTTAGTTCTTCATCTTCATAGTGGTTGTGGTAAAAATGTGTTAGTGGGCACATGGTGATGAGCTACCCCAATCACCCCTATGTGAATGGGCACTAACTACATAGCCAATACTCCTAAGAGGATATCAATTTTATCTACTTCTCCCCTAAATGTTGGTGTGTGTATGTGTGCATAAGGATGCAATGTGTGATAATCAATTACATAGAGTGACATATCTTATAACTTAAAAAATATGGCTCATGGGATGATCCTTCAGTACTTCATACATTTAGATGTGTTATCGCTATGATTGATATGTATATAGAAAAAAATAGAGAATCTTTGCTCACTTGAATTTTTGATTGAATGCTTTTGATAAGTTACCTTTTGAGAGGTAAAAAGTTATTAGGTGAAGAATGAATGAGGATTGATCATATATATTTATACCAATTTTTTTGGATAATATCTCACATTAAATCACTTAGGTTGAACATAGGAATATATTTCATTTATAAATTAGATGAATTAAGGATATTGAACACTTACATTTGATAGGGACACTTGTATCTATGTAGGCATCTATTTGGGATGCAAGTGTTTGATCAGTGATAAAATAGATGTAGGTATAGAACTTGTAGAAATAGAATATAATTAGGTTTAAAATATTTTGAACATGATATAAAGTTTTAGTCATCATAATAGCATTGCTTGGATAATATATAAGTAATTTGGCATACAGAGATAATGTATGTGAGCCTTTCAGTAATGAGAAGGGTTTAGAAGTTAAAAGTACATCCATGATATATATTTTTCTAGTGTACAATATTGAGGTGACATAATTCATAACTAATTTCTACATTCCCCCATTTAATTTAGTAGTAAAATTTATGTTTTAAAGGAAAAGTAATGCATACTTGGATGTGTATAACACACATTTCCATTACGTGATTCCAACTTGAGTGCTTTGCTAGTGACTGACCTACAACTAAGATCATGTTATAGTATATAATCAACATATATAATCTAAAATTGAAAGTATTTAAATGATTGAAATTAAAAGAGAGTAAGGTTTATGAGTACACATATGTATCAATACAACTACCTTGATTTTTGGTAATTTAATTTGAAAATATGCATCATTATGAATCATTAGAATTATGATTAGGATAAATATAGAATATAGAAAGTTAATATATCTATGGATATAAAGAGATATTTTATGACACATTCCCCCAACCTTGAAGAAAATGTGATTTTCCACCCGACAGTTGAGACTAGCTCAACTGTACAACCCAATCATACTTATAACCTGGTGAGCGTGAGTGAATCAAGTCAAATCACACTATAAATTTAGTGAGGTTGGACAATGTAATCAAGTCCAACCTATAAACTTGGAAATATTGAGTGATTTAATCATCTCAACCATATAAAAATAAAACCAACTACTGCACTATATTGGCTCAATACAATCTATAAAAGTTAACCTAGTTAGTGATGACACTATAAAAATGTTTTGAAATCTATAAGTGTTTTTTATTTTCCAATTTAGGTTCACTTTTGAATATAATATTCATCTTATGTATGTCTCATTTTAAAACCTAAGTATAAAAATAGTACCAATGTATAGAATTATGCCACAAATGTGTATCTAAAGCATATAACTATGTAATTTGACCAATTTGAAAATTGTGTAAATGTGGAGAACATGATTGTAAAACATTCTCCCACTATATTATGAAAATGAAAAATGGTGTATGGATAACATGTTTCCAAAACATTCCCCCACCATAATCTAAAATTTAAAACTGGTGTAAGTGTGGAGAACATATTTCCAAAATATGCCCCCACTGTATGTTTTAAACTGTGGAAAATATAGAGGACATGTTTCCATAACATGCCCCCACTAGAATTTAAATTTATGAATAATGTGGAATCCATGCATCTATGGCATGTCCCTACTGATTTTTACCCCCTTTTTAGGTGAGGAAAAGTATAAATTGGTAGTTACCTTACCTACAAAGGATAATATAATTGTATAAGCTGTGTATGAACTAAGTAGCATTGATAAATAACATGTCTAGGTATATATATCATTTAAGTTCCCATAATGTGATCATGTCAAGTCCTAATATAAATAATATATATCATGGTAATATATAGATAGTAACAGTACAAGCTCAACAAATAATAAAGCATACACACAAGAGCACTCAAAATCAAGTCAAAAATAATGGTCCAAGAACACTGAAAATAAGGGACATGTTCAAAGGCTACACAATCAAAGGGACATGACCTAATCATATCTACACAAAATTAAGAATAACATATTCAAATATTAAAGAGGCAAACAAAGACATAGGGTCCACAAATAATGGAGCATATTCAAAAGCTGAAATAAGCAAGACAAGACACTCAAAGAAGTGCATAAAGGAAAATTATAAGCAACCAACATAAACATATCATAATAGTCCATATATATATGTGTTAGTAAAAAATGTTAGTTATGTATCATATCAAGTACACTACAAAATGTATAATTATGGATAAATTCATGTGTAGTTATATAAGTTCAAACATAATAATGTAAAGTAATCATAGAATGATATAACCTGGGTGTATCATGATCAAAGAATCAAATGCCCCTAATGTCCATATGACATGAATAGAGGGAAGGCTCAACATTCAAAAATACATAGATCATGTATCTTTGTATGCTTGTATCACAGTCGAAAATTTTATGAAACATATGTGTATATAAAAATAAATGATATTACATCCACTAACATGGAGCTAAAAACATATATGCTAACAAGCTAATAAATCATGTAAAATCTACAAATATTTTTAGATTTTTGAATTTTTTTATAGTATTTTTTGGAATATGTGAAAGTAATATACTATCCTATGATCTTATCCAAAGGATTCTCATAGGTATATCCCCATTGTAAACATGTTGAAATATGTAGAATAGGATTACAAAACAAGTCAGTCCATGTGTTAGCCAAGAAATCTCAAAATAAACATAAATAACTAACATGTTAAGCCTACTCCTTTGATGGGCAGTGTTAATGAACATAATGAACTAATTATGAAAGTAATATAATCAAACTTTCTAAGTAGTGACTCTCCTTAAAAAATAGTCAATAAGCATGTATGTGCTAGGATTTGGTGCTCCAAGTCTTCGTCAATTTGGTCTAGCATGTGCCTCCATCATCTCTTATCTCACCAATGGATTAGGTTCACAAGATTTGTCAATTTAGGGGATTATTAAATCTTCACCTATAAATATTCTTTCACAATAAATTTAATTAATTGAAGCTTGTTTGATGATAACTATGCACAATAAGTTTACATAGTTCAAGCTTTAAAGTTATGGTCTTGGCTCACTTATTTATAACTTTTTTGAAATGTTTAGAATCAACCATGACCATCCATATTGAGATCGAGATGTGTGTCCATGGATTGATTAAATCTTGGAGAGATAAGCAATAAATATGATCATTAATATTTGGAAGAATGGGGCATTGATGAGGCATAAGAGAGCTTAATCCTGATATTTATCCCATTAATGCCTTATGGATGACACCCCTATGATGATGTCATGGTATGATGCAAAATTAAATAATGATTTTTTTGTAAATAGATATTCAATAACTTTCATGAATTTTTCACTTAAGCTCCTAATTTGGTTTTGATTTATTTAAATGATTTTAATTAGGTTTCTATAATTCTTTGAAAATTTGTTGCATGTTTAATCAAACTAGTCAAAAATATCATTTTATCAAGTCATAATTTGATTGGAGCATAATCAAAAGAAGATATTAATTTTGTACAAGGCAATACCCTAATTAGGGTATTATAGATGTGAATTAACACATGCACATGATATGTGTGGTCGAATTAGAAGATTTTAATGGTCTAAGATATCATTTTACATGGTTGCAATTTGACTCGAAGTGAATTGGGAAAAGATAATAATTGCATAAAATACATTGCCTCATTTAGGGATGTATTAGCGCAAATCAACACCTGTACATAACATGTGCAAACATTTTAGAGAATTTTAGCAATTTTGGTCTAAATTGTACATTATTTCTCATTATCATTGAGATTTATAATTTTAGAACACCAATGATAAGAATTAGATGTCTACATTTTGCCCTTATTTAAGAAGGCATGGTGAGACATTTGGTTGAAGTAATGACTTTTCAAAGAATAAAAAGGTTGATATAATTAGAAGAAATAAATTTGTTCCCATTTTTTACTAAATTTTGCTTGAGTCACAGAGAAATAAGGTTATCAAAATTCCCCAAACAATGTTTGGGCATCCCATGATGCCCCCTTAAGGGGAGGACAAAAAAATTAATTTTGATGGGTTATCCCTCAATAAAAAAAATATAATCACATTAACTCAGTAAATGAGGTTGAAAAATGGAGTAATTAAAAGAAAATAGGAGGGAAACAGATAAACAAGCCTAAAATAATATCTCAAGGAAGATAAATGGGGTAAGTATAGGCCCAGGGGGTGAAAAACTTGAAAATTTTACTGTAAGTTTACTCCTAGGAGTAAAATCACTCATTTACACCCCTAGCTATAATAATCTAGAGCTCTAAGATTTATGCGTGAGGGAGCTAGATAAAATGGATAATATCCCATATCATTGACACCTTGGGGAGCACATGTGAGATTATCAGATACCATCGAGGATAAACCATCTGTAAGTACCCCTTTTTGGTATTTAATTCTATATTTATTACATTTAATACTAGGTCAAAGTAGGTAGTTTGGTGATCTTATAATTTGTAAAAATTTATAAATAGTGAGGTCACCCTCAATAATGATGAATTCACCATCAAGAATGTTGATATCACTAAGTATTGGATGGGGTCATGATTTTAAATGGCAAGGTCACCACCTAATTAGTGAACTCATAGATTTTGGCAAAAATCGTTGGTCAAATTGTAGGAATGCCTTGTGGATTGGTGATAATGCCCTATAGAATATTGAATTCAAAAACCCATAAGTGTAACTAGTGAGGTTGACCTATGGTTTATAAAAAACATCCTACTAAATGGTGGGATATTAAAAAAATGGTGAGGTCACCATAAGGATAGAAATAAAGATAGAATAAGAGAGAATGGAGCCCATAGGAGATTAATCTAGGCCCAAAACTAGAAGAATGTGGGTAGATCTCAATAATTAGAAGAAAAATGAATTGACCTAGTTCCATGTATTCTAACTTGTAGGAGTGAGTTAGGTTGATCACAACATGGGAGCAATTATCTCAAGTTCTATGATGATAGGAGATCTAGACAAATAAGCTTGTGGGCATACTAGGGGTTGTGAAGCTATATCACCTAGCATGATTGTTAGTGATTCAAGCATATATGTCATTATTGTCAGCACTGGTAGAGAGGTGGAATTTAGATACCTCTACATTCCATTTACCAACTGATGAGGCCATAATCATGTTGGAGGATGGTCACTACATACTATGAGTGTTGATGTAGAGCTGTAAGATTACCTAGATATCGGTAGACTGATGATCTATTTTAGAGGACTTGATTGTAGTGGTTGACTTAGAGGTTATTAATGGGAATATTGATATAGATACATTTGAGGACCTAGCTTGGCCTATGGATGGTGGAGTAGGAGCAACAATATTAGGGTCACCAATGTAGGTACCATCACCAGCATAGGGGACATTTCCCCTAGAGGTGGTCATCTTGATGGATCTTGTCAACAACCTTCTACTGCTAGACAAGAGTAGATGATTTTTCCCCTTGGTCTGATTGGGGTTATTCATAATATGTTTGGCCACCTGACACAATTCACATGGGGCACTATTATTCTATCTCATCTATATCAAGATCTACATATGATGGCATACCACAAATGATAGAGCATTAGACACAACACACTTATCTAGGTATGGGCCTAGGATCATATAGCCATTAAGTTACTGGTGGGTCTGATAAATCATTGAGGACTAGAGGATCCATTAACTTTAGGGTGGTAACATACAAATCTAAGTTTATACAGCCACTTGGGGACTTGCCATTCTATAGACAAGCTATAGATGAGATGGTTGAAGGGGATTTTATCTGGCGACCCTATCTATCTAGTTAGTGGCTTTGGGTTGAGAACTTATTTGTGATTGGATTCATGATCACTCTATGTTATATTATAGGCTGAAATTACTTTGAAGTAGAGTGGTATAGACTGAATTGACTATAAATGTAGTTTGTCTTCCATTAGGATATTCTAGAGGGTTTCCACTACTGTGCACATATGACAAGGGAGATCATAGAGTGGGGACCACCATCACCCCAAGATCAGGCTATATTAGATTATGGTAGAATCGTACATGTTTTATCAAATTATGTAAGAGGGGTGGTATATCCAAGTGTTACAAATGTTTATTCAACATGGTGGGTTAGAATTTGACCCATTTGATTGACTAAGCCATTACCTTAGCAGGCAATCTTACACTAGAGATGGGTGAGACAAAGGAGAGGCTAAGGACAAGCCCTAATATAGGGATAAGTTTAGCTATTGGTTTAACCAACTATACCATATGCCCTTCCTTTATAAGTAGTTCATGCACAAGTACAATAGGATCCTACAAATTATATCAAGATGGCCGATCTAGATGTGTAGGATGTAGAGATGGGGTATGCACCAGGTGGCAATGAGGGCCATAGGGAAGACATAGGAGAGGATGGGTTCTTTGAGATAAGTAAGGCATAGGCACAAGTACAAGGGAAGAATCATCCTCTAGTATAGGTAGGTTTGTATAAGACCAGGCACTAATTGATAGGCTATAATAAGAGATCATGACATGATTATTAGAGATAACAGGTCTACAAAGTGATCTACGTGTGTTACAAGCATAGTTGGTGATGGAAAAAAGGGAGCCCACTAGGCTACAAGGTCTTAGTTCATCCAAGGATATAGATATTATTACTCTGAGGGACAGGTGGATCATTTGGTAAGGGTTTAGACTCAGCTATCTACTTGCAATGCAGAGCTTTTGAGAATAGTTGGCAAGTAGGATAAAGGATAGGTGGATAGGGAGAGATTGGTTTCTCAAGTAGATCAGATCATTGAGGCATGAGATGAGGTTCGATGAGCCAGGATAGATAGTAGTACAGGATCAAATAGAGCCTTGGCCAACATGCTTGTAACCAAGGATGATGCCTTACGTGTAAAGTATGATGTCCTACATGGAAAGGATGAGATATCCTATTGGTGGAGGTTATATGAGGCTATAGTCCTTGTTAAGAGGAGAGTTCCATCATACATGGATTATAC
This sequence comes from Torreya grandis, assembly GCA_037957365.1. Taxonomy (NCBI): domain Eukaryota; kingdom Viridiplantae; phylum Streptophyta; class Pinopsida; order Cupressales; family Taxaceae; genus Torreya; species Torreya grandis. The sequence goes on from JARHVA010003226.1 coordinate 1,557,130, forward strand.
AAGATCTCAACAAACTAATTAGACCTTTAGGTATAGACATGCTACCAAGTTAGAGTTGTTAGTGACATAGCCATCATCACAAGAGTAGTCATGGGGCTTCCACCACCATATCCACCATTAGGCATGAGGTATATCTTCCATTAGATTCTCCCAATGGATGGCCATTATTAGAGTTGATTTTGTATCTCTATTTTAAATTATGAGATGCATAGACATTCTTTCGATGTATAAAACATCATTTTGAGACATATATATGACATTTATTTTTGGCTCATTACTACATGGACATGGACTCTTAATATTCTTTTGTGTCTCATGATGTTTACATTTATGTTTCTCTTATTATTATATGATTTTATATGATAATGTTAGGAGATGCACTTCCTTAGTTAGCATATGTATGTTGATGTATTAATTACTCTATTTAATGTATGATTAGATGCTAGATGATAATTTAGGAGATGCACATCCCAAATTAATCATATAAATAGTCAAATTGACTCAATATGTTTTCCATAAGATGCATATCCTACATATAGATTCATGTTTATTCTTAATGTTTGGTTTAATATATCTTATTTAGGTGGTGGATATTTAGGATAGTGCTTTTAGAGATGTTCTTCAGTGTTGTATTGACTTTTGGACTTTGAAGCATTTGATTTTTAACTTAACAAAATTAAATTATGTATCATAAGTATGAATAACGTATAATAACATTATATTTCATTTGCAATTGACCGGTTCAAGCATGAGTATTTATAACTAAGGATAATGATAAAAAATATTAAAATTAAAGTTACAACTATTTACGTTTAAACCAAAAAGGAAATAAAAAGATAAAAAGAATATAAAATACAAAAATTTAACCCACGTGAAATCAAGATGTGAATTATCAAGACTTAAGTAGGAACAAGAATGTATGAAAACACAAACAAACAATAAAATAAAACAAGAACAAATTATTTAAACAACTTGGAATCAATATATGAATAATCAAGACCCAAGAAATAATAATGTGTACTTAAAAACAAAATAATAATAAAATAATTCAAATACAAATGTAAATAAGTCAAGCCAAAGTTAAGGCCAGACTCAAACTGTTTATGAAATGCATTCAAATATGACAAGAAAGATAAATAAATAACATTAATAAACAAAACAAAAACACAATAAAATACTAAGACAAAAGACAAGAAGAAACACATAATAAAACCCAAGAAATTAAATAAAGGCACAACAAAACAACAATAAAAAGAAATAAAAGCACAACAAAACACCAAGAAACAAATAATGAAATACCAATAAAATGAATGAACAACAAAACAACAAAAAATAAAATAACAACAAAATAAAACAATTAAAAAACAAATGAAGATACATCAAAGCACAAAAAACACCAAGAAAAATAAATTAAGAGATTAAAAACAACTAAACAATCAAAAATAAAGAAAAATACCATAAGCAAACTATTCTAAGCACATAAAAACAAGCAATGGTTAAGCACAATGTTAGTGAAGACAAAAAACAAATTATTTGTACATGTGTAAGAGAGGCATTATGCTCTATGATAGGATAAACCCTAAGCTAAGTGAAAATGACACCAATACAACAAGAATATGACAATGGACACAAAGTTCCCCCTAGGTGATAAGGAAACAAAGACACAAACAAAACAACAAACATTGCCCCTAGGCTATAGGAGACAATGAAACAAACAAACACAATGGGGGGAATAAAATAAAATGAAGGGGTAGCCAAGATGAATCATGATCCACAAGGCAAGTGGGCATTGTCTACATAGTTCCATGGACACAAGATCCAACATGAAATTCAAGTCAAATGTAATTCTCCCAAGATATGGGATATAAGAAAATTGATGATAAGGAAACATGATTAATGTGTAAAGGAAGTTGGGAATGGTCTCATAGAATGGAAATGCAAATAAAATTGAAATCAACTAAGGTAATGCATTGAAATCCTTAAAATATTAACCTATAATTGCATAAAATATCTTGAATCTTCAAACATCATAGACTATTAAAGGAGCATAAGCATGAATTAAAGTTTATAATGTGAACAAGAATCAATACTACATAAGTAGAGAATGGAAATAAGAAACAACAATAAATCTTCACTCAGTTTGACACAAAACACCACATCATCTTCATATTAGGTGGAGAATAAAATACAAAAGGATGTAAGGGTATAGTATACAATATTCAATCCGACTTATGAGGGGCACCTGCTAAGGTCATGAAATGAAAAATTCTAGTTGTTTCTACTTATATTATAAAACTAGAACTATTACAAATGGATGTTCTTGATAATAGTAAGAACAAATAATCAATAATTAGCCCCTTCCAAAGGGATGAGCTCTACTTAAAAAGGCACAATGACCTTGTGAGGAAATGACACTAGAAATCCCAACGCTCGTACCCATGATGGGGTCATTGCAACTGAATGAGGAACTTTGGATCATGAGTGTAGTTGTTCTTCAGAATCCCAAATATGACATAACGACAATGCTTTATGATGCCCATGATGCTTAGGAGAAACATGGTGGGGACACGTGTCTATCTTTAAAACTATTTTTGGAATGTTATTGGTAACAAGGGCCCACTTTGACCAATAGTGTAACTTTCAAATATGATGGGAAAAACCTTGACTTAGACAAGTGCCATGACACCATGTAGAAGGTTCATCTCCTCTTAGTTATAACTGTATGGTGGGTCCCCTTTCCTTCTTTGCTAGCCAATGGTGTTGCCTAAAGGTTTGACAAAAATAAACTTCCCTTGGATAAGTGTCGGGATACCATATGTCAAGTTAAAGCTTCTCTTGGGGAAGTTGAGCTCTTCCTTGCAAAATCGAGCATGGAGACACCATGTGGAGAATCCATGTTTACCTTTGTAAGTGCTTACCTAAGAACTCAACCTCTATGAGTCTACGACAAGGCTAAGTGTGGGTTTTAGGTTTGTAGCTAAGCCTTTGATCCTTTCCCAATAAGATATGTATAGATATTGAACCATAGGGAGGATTCCCACGGTCTGAGCGTGTGTGATGAGATCATTCTTTAGCTATAGAATTTTTTGGTTCTTGACCGAGGACTCCTATTATGTCTAATGCTATAATTATTTAAATTCCCAATTAAAATCTAAGAGATTTTGATAGACCCACATAATTTCTAACTCTTTCTCCTATAGCTTAGCCTCTGCAATCACCCTTAGACTGACTTTTGCCTAGACTCTTTCATTAGAGATGTAACTCTGAAGCTCAGATCTTAATTTATTGAGCTCTGCATCTTTTATTTTAGCCTCAATGTTGAGGTAGTCAATCATAGCCTTCACCTTTGCAAGTTTTACCTTGGTCTTTTCCAGCTATCACACAGCCTTGATATAGTCCATAGTGATATACTTTTATGTCTCCTCCATCAACTTGACCCTGTCAGTGAGTCTATCCTAGCTAAAGTTGAGGTTGATAGCTTGTACTAAGTAGTCCTTCAATTACATGTGTCCTTGGGTCCTGACTACTTAGGGTGCCGTATGTGCAATCATGAAGGATTGTTTTTTTGGGTTAAATAATGACTGTATGTGAGGCACCATTGAGGTATTGGCCTATTTTACCTTCCTCTTCTCTACTCGAGCCTCTTGAGCTTTCTTAGTAGTTTCCAACTACTGATGAAACTTTTCCCACAACTAAATATTTTCCCTCATGAAGGGGAATCTTTGTGGCAGCCCAAAAGGAATGGTCACTTGTTGTTATGAAGCAGTGGACATTATTCCTCTAGAGATGAATGAGCAAAGGGTTAGGGTGGAAAGAGAGAAATTTGGGAGGCCATGAAGCAGGGTAAAATGCAATTACACCACAATAGATGATGACATGGATGATGAGGGCTAGGTGGATGAAATCAGCATGATCTTGATGTAAATAGTGGAGGGTGATGAGGGAGTGAAGAATGAGGTAGAAGTGGAAAGAAAGGGTTGTGAAAAACATACCTTCTTTTGAGGAGGATCTAGCATAGGATCAGATGCCTATGCCTTGGGCTACTTGGGTTGAGGTGACCCTATCATAAGATGCCCCAAAGAAACTTGTTGATGTTATAGGGAAGTTTGGGTATGGATACATGAGTGGTGGCTAGGTTGATGGATTCAAGATTAACATAACTTCTTCTTTCTTATCTAGAGGTATGTCCCCCTTTTCCTCTCTTGAGGTGTCTTCTTCTTCTTTGACATAAAATCCTCCTTCTACCAGGTCAACCTCTGGATGTTGCTCATCTCAGATATTTTCAAAAGTTTCATCTATTTTTTCATCCTCAAAGTTTGAGTATATCTTGTTGATCTCCTACCTATATTTTGCATAAGCATCAATCTTCTCCTGGCTCCAGTCTCTTTGGGTGATTTATGCCCTCAATCCCTTTGTTAATTTCTTAGATGGTTCAAACTTATAGATCACATCATAAAAGGACTGCCATGGTTTACAAGCATCTAATGATATCTAGGACAAATCCACATAATATTTGAGGTCATCCTCCATGAGTGACCTCCATTTCTCAAGGTATGGTTGGGGTTGGTGATTAGGTAGGCCAAATATCTTTAGGGAAGCTATGTAACTAACTAGGTCATAGCTCCATCTATCATCTATCAAGTTGAGGCCAAGCTCCATAAGTTTGGATGTGGGTAGGTGCTCTTATTGCCTCTTTACCACCATGATGCCACCCCTTATGAAGGGGACCTCATACAGGCCCTTCTTCTTGCAACCCACATCATTTATTGAGTTGACCACATCAATCTAGTGAGATAATTCTAGGGCTAGGGTCATTCATATTCATGAGGATTCACAAAAGCCAAAAAGGCTCATTTATGAATCCATACGCCTGAATGAAGGTGAAATGGTTCCCAAAGAACTGGTTGATTGAGATATTTCCTTAAATGAGCCATGACCATTACCTATTTGTCATCCTAAATATAATGGCCTCTCAGTTAAGATCGATGAGGACTAGGGATAAGAAGCACTCTAAGAATTCATGGTAATCATGTGTGATCAATAGGACATGTGTCCACACTATGATGGAGGTCACCAGGTTGGGGAGAGTGCTTGTCTCAAAGGAGTTGATATTGAGGTATGCAGAGAAGAATTTGGAGTGTTGAAATAGGATGAGGTGAATAAGGAAGGAGGAATACCAAAAAGTACCCAGCATTGAAAAGTTTTCCAACTCATTCTACATGGTGGTGGTGATGGCCTTAACAAAATACATCCTATATACCTCCTCCTTGCTCATCATATTTGAGAAGAACACACCCAATTGAAAGTTAGTGATATTGGTATCTGAGAACATCCCAAAAATGAAATCCAACTATTTCACTCAAATTTTGCTATTTATTCAGAAGAAGGTAGTAAAACTAGAAATATGGGTTGTGGTAGGAATACTTGATTATGGTTGTGCACACATTTGAATAAGAAGACTATGAAGAGCTCCTATTTGGCTTGGGAGGATGACCTACATATAAGATAACACTAAGAAGATTTTTTTGTTAAACAAGTGGTTGGGTGGATTACCTAGCAATATCTAGATTCTGGAAGCCAAAGCTTCCTTAGGGGTTGTCAATCCACATGTCTTAAATAATCAAGTTAATAAAACTAAATTAAGGTACTTGTATCAATAATTAAAAGGTACTAAAATGAATACAAGAAATTTTTCTTATAAAATAAACTAAAAATGACCTAATTATTGATGAACTAATTAGTATTAGTGCTAATGCATTTGGGTACAGCTCAGAATATCTAAAAGGGATATGTGAGTGGTCAAAAACATAGAAGAATGGATTTAGTTAGGGTTAGGTGGGTCAGATCAACTTGCTCATTTTTTTACCACAGGTGACCATTGATGGTTGAGGTGACCAACAATGGTTGGGCTTGACTAACGATGGTTGGGGTCTAACCATCGATGGTTGACTATGTCAAATCTGGGTTTGATCAACAACTAGGTGACAAGATTCCAAGATGAATTATGGGAGTTGGGTAGAGGCTAGACTGATTGCAAATGAAATAAAATTATATGAATAATCACGTATCTTACCACTAGTGGATTGGATGAGTATTTAGTATAGTTGGCATGTAAACAAAATCTGACTTGATTCCAATAGAGTAACACTACCTAGAAACTTGGTTGAGAGACGATGGTAAGTTGGCTCTCAATAAGATGACTTGATAATGTAGATGACATTGACTAACATGATTGACCTACAAGAGAATACTCTAAGTACCTGAGCTCTTGATGAATATTGAAGATGGATTTGACCTCCCAGACCTCTTTCTCTTATAGGCACAAGCAAGAGGTGGAAGTGAAGGTGTAAGTAGGCCATCTAAATATAATTTGTGCATGCAAAAGGCTCAAAACATGAATTTGACAAAGTTATATTTATAAATAAGTTAGTGGAGCTTGCATGCTCATGGTGAAGAGGTGGACCCTGACCATTAATGGTTAAGGGTTCCCAATGTTGATCTTTGATGGTCACCCTAATCATCGATGGTCAGGGTCCTTAGGGATAGGGTCCTAAAGGTCAAGTTCACTCAGTTCGGTGAAATTAAGTGAAAATGGATTGGTTTAGGCCTAATAGGTGTGGGTTGGTCCTAAGGGGATCCTAGGGTTAGTCTAGGGGTATTTCAACATTTGAAAGTGTAGGTGTGTGTATTTTTGGTGTCTACATTTTACCCCTTTTTGTTGTGCATCTTGCGTGAACTAGTTGTGAAATAAAAATAGAGTATGGGTCAAGGGTCTGGTTGCCCTAAGAGTGGGAGGAGGTGTTCCCCCTCAAACCAAGATTTGGTAAGGTGAGGTTGAAGCAGGTATGGGTTTGATAAGTGTTAATTGGTGAGTCACAAGGTGGAAATGAGGTTAGACATTTGAGATGCAAACTTGTGCACAAAATGTGACAAAAAAGAGTGATAGCCAAGATCATACATAGACTGGGATTACCAATGTTTATAAAAATAAGGGTCAATATGAAGGACAAGTGATAAGTGAACCATGTGACCACCTATAGGCATGGTAGCTAGGAACACTTGTAAATGCAAGTTTCCTAAGTGATCTCTACATATTTGATGGGTATCTAAGGTAGCAAGTGCTCTCAGAGAAAACATAAAAGAATCAAGTGTCATAGGTATCTGAGGTAGGAAGTGATCCTAGTGAGACACAAGTGGGTCAGTATGTGCGAGGTGGCACAAATTATAAAATGGTTAATATGGAAATTTTTTCACTGCAGTCAAAGAATCAAGAAAAAGGTGTCACAAAATTATGCATCAGAGGGGCCAAAAGAGACCAATGGTGAGGTGATGAGGTGGTTCGATTGGTGGTAGAAAGGCATCTCCAAAGTAGGCAAGAGCCTGGTGTAAATTGCTTGAAATGGGTAGGTTATAGCTAAAATGTAGAAAGTGGGTTTGTAGGGTTTTATGATTGTCAACAGTTAGGGTCCCCAGAAGGTGACTGTTGATGGTCATATTGACCATCGATGGTTATGGGAAACCCTAAAAGTTTGGGGGGTAAAAGTAAAAAATAAAAATGAATTGTCATTTTTACCGTTGTGCTTTGTTTGACCGAGCTCTAGGTGATTTTAGCACTTTGTGAGGAAGGTGTTTGCTAAGGTGGGTGGTGCTTGTTAGCTAAAGGAATGTGGTAGATCCCATGGTTCTAGGATATATGGATCACAAGGACATGGTTGGGTACTTGATAGAGGGTTCAAACCATAGAGGAGGTCACAAAATGAGGTAGGGGGTGCACTAAATTAGTAGATAGGTTTTATTTTTTTATTCCTTGTGTTTGCATGGGGGTGTGCATTTTTGTTGTTTGGGCCTACATGCCCTAGGTAGGTTTTTGAAAAAATGGGGTGGGTAGAGAATCAAATTGATAGGGTGGATGGGTGATTTAGGTAGTATGTTAGCTGGTTAGGGTATTAGGTTAGTTAATTTCAATGTTGGTTGTTTTTGCTTGTAGGAGGGTTTGGGGGTTTTAGGCATTTTAGGTATGGAATGCCCATAGGTGACCATCGATGATTAGGTATGATTATCAATGGTTGACACATTAAGAACTAGGGTTCCCAAACCATTGGTGGTTGACATGACCATTAGTAGTTGGGTGGAATAGGTGTAGGTTTTTAGAGGCTCTAGTAAAGTTTAAGGTAGGGGCTTGGGGGTTTTGGCATTAGGTTTTTAGGGTTATAATGAGGTTTAGGGGATTAGGTTTAAATTTTGGTCAAAGGAGTTTATTTTTATGGCTAGGTCCAAGAAGTTAGGGTCAAGGATGCATTTTGAAAGATAGGGTAGACAAGACTAGTTAAGGTCTAAGATAGGCATTTTGATTTGGTGCAAGCTTGGGAGGAGATACAAATATGCAACTATGTACTAAAAATATTCCCTATGCTACTTGAAGGGATGATTGATGATGATTTGGCATCCATAGAGGTAGTTAGGCTAGGGGTGATGAATCACTACCAGCATGTGTCTAGGGATGCATCCATGATAGTAACACTCATCGAGAGATGGGACCCCCCTACTAATACATTTTTGCTACCAACTAGGGAGATGACTATTCTCCCAGAGGATGTCTGTAGGATTACTTGATTTCCATTACGTGGTGAGGTGATTTATCAAATAGAGTAGGAGGAGCAATATGAGTTTATCGAGTATCTGTATGGAGATGATAGTGACTAGTTCACTGGTTCTCTAGAAGATTTATCTACACTACATTATACGAGAGGGCTCCTGAGGAGAGGAGACTTATGATGTTATTGATGATTGTGGTTACTTATTTTGGGCTCCTAGATTCCATTAGTAGGAGATTTCCTTATGTGTTTTTGGGTGTATTGATAGAGCTATTACTTAGTAGGATAGTGTTTGGCTGGGATCTGATGTTGCTAGTCTAGATTTACAAAGAGTTATGGGGGTCCAAACACCACAAGAGGTATGGCATTAACATGGGCATGGTTTTGCATTGTTGGGCTTATGATCATATTTGGGTTCTGAGATCGATAGGATTTCTATGGTTAGGGTACACATAGCTGGAGTTCCTTATTGATTTTAAGAGATGGCATGATGACTATGTTACATCAGGGGTAGGAGGTGGAGCACATGACATTTATTGGTTCAAGGATGCCCTAGGCACTTTAGTAGCTGTAGACTTCACCAAGATGCCATGCCTTCAATTCCCTATCTAGCCAGGCTATAAGAGGTAAACCTTGGCCATGTAGAGTTACAGGTGGATAGTGGACCATCATGAGGGTGAGGTTGTGTTGAATCTATTCAACTAGGTGAAGTGTCAGTTTAGCTTGTTACAAGATGTGTTGGGTCCACATCCATGATACATGAGGGAAGAGTCTGAGGTGCAGTTAATGGTGCCCCAACCTATTTAGATAGTTTTAGATGGTGATTTTGAGGAGCTTCCTATTAGGGATCCTATAGATGATGTTGAATATATAGGTTATTACATGTCCTAGTACCAGCCTATTTATACAACTACCAAGGTTGGTGGAGATGATAGAGGGGTGGAAATGGTCATAGATCTAGTTGGGCAGGATGGATAGGGAGCGGTTGTGTTGGCTGTAACCTAGGCATAGGTGTAGGCTTTACAGGGATAGGTGGCCATACCACATAGATAGGTGGACACACTATAGGGCTAGATGATGACATTGTAGGGGTAGGTTATGGCTTTCACTGTTGTGAGGGACCAACCATAGGCTACCCTTGGTATTGTCACTTAGGAGAGAGATGTTCTCAAACAGGGTGTAGGTGCAGTGGTAGCACCAGTTGGTTTTGTTTCTCAGGCCTAGTATTTGGTTGTTATCCAAGAGCTAAATTATTATGAGGCCATCATATTATATCAGTGTCTAGAAAATTTGAGATGGGGGGAGAACATGGTTAGCTTGGCAGGTGGCCCATCTCTAGTAACTCCAGGATAGTGGGCATCAGTAGTGGGGACACAGGTAGGTATCTTGAGAGGGCCACCACTAGATGGAGGTGTAGGTGAAGGTGGCACTAGTAGTAGTGGTGTAGGTGGTGGTGGTCTGAGTAACCTAGGGGCTTGATTTACTTCTTTTTACCATTATGTATTATTTTAATTCTGGCCTACATGCTGGTGTAGTGAGATGTATATCGTTTTGAGAGAGGGAGATTTACACATTGTCATATGTAATATATTTTTAATGATTCAATTTATATGCTGTATGGATTTCAATGTTATATATGATGGATGCTTATGGTTTATCTGATGATTATGGCTATGGCTCATGGTTCCTAACTTTTTATGATATTAGTGTTTCAGTCAGTAGCGTAGGCATGTGATGCTTAGAAAGATTTTTGATTTTACTCGTGGATATGATAAAATGTGTTTTTATTGAATGTGATTAATGTAATGGCTTTGTTCATGGTTATATGGATGTAATTGGTAAATGATATGTTTATGTTACCTTACTCTGATTTGGCTTATGCTTATAATGGTGCAATGATGTGCTTATAGACTCATATGATGTTATAAGTGTAAATGGATGGATTGATGTTTATTGTTTGTTGTGAGATGTTATATTTTGTTTGGCTTGTTGATAGATAAATGTTGTTGCTTGTTGATATGGTTCATGGTGTTCATGCTCTTGATGTGATTTTTTGTTGTCCATGCTTATAGAGGTAGAATGTGAATATGGTTAAAGATGAAAAAAAATACATGAAGTAGGTAAACAACTAGATGTGGAGGAAAATGATAAGAATTATGGGAGGTATATCCACATGAACTAATAAAAGATAAGAAAAAGGAAAATGATGCCTTTTATTGGTAAGGACTGATACAAAACCCAACATTGGATTGGTTTAGTGAATATAAGTCTTTTGAATGATTCACATTAGCAAGAGGTATCTTGATCACTGTGTGTCAAGTAAGCTCATAGTCTCGTGCATATGATATGTAGATGGAAAATGGGTGAAACTGGAACCATTAGTGAGACTAGTATGCCTTTTATATAGGTTTCCTAAGAGGTAGTATAAATAATTCTATGTTTATATATAAAGTGTAGACTGATATATGCGAGAAGTCTACTAAGGAGGGTTGATTGCAACTTTCTAAGATTATTGTTGTTATGAGATCTGATTTTGACTTTCAAAATTACTTTTGATTTTACTTTTGCTTATTTTTTTTACCTTATGTTGGTAGTTTCTTGCTATTTTGCTTTTACTTTAGGGTTGGGGAAGTTGATCTATGAGGTAAGCTTCCAAGAAATTGCTAGATTTTGACAAATGCCTTACTCAGCCATCCTTCAAGGGAATAGTCTAAGTTTATATGCTTAGTTCAAATGCTTTTGATAGTTATCCTTCAAGGGAGTAGTCCACCTTATATTTTTCAATTTTAGATGAGGTTTCAACAGTTATCTTTCAAGGAAGCAGTCTATGGATGCTTGGGATGACCTAGGATTTGCTTTTGACTTTTGATATTGCTTTTGTTTTTGTTTGATTTTTCTTAACATAGACTTGTTTATACATGCTCAAGGGCTTACCTTTATGAAGGACTAATTTAACATGAGGGTTTTGTAGGTGAAAAGAGGGGTATAGGTGATAATGACCATAGGAACTACTCTCAAAGAGATGGGAAGTACTATGAGAATCATGCCATGGATAGAGCCATGGTACCCATCATTTAATATTAAACTATAATTATGATGGGTAATCACATGATTTAATTGTAGTCAATTGTCACTAAAAAGAGGGAAATGAATGTGGTTGTAAGGGATGAGCTTAAGTTGGACACACAATGATTGTGGCCCCTATTTAACAATAGAAGGGATGTAGATGGAAAGCATTGAGAGGCTTAGGTTCTATTTTTCCCTTGAGAGAGGACAAATGATAAGCTCCTAATCCATACTTATGGGTTATGATGTAGGGTCTAAGCCAATTTAAAGCAAATTTTCCCTTTTTTTTTTCTCCATATTAGTTACATGTTGATTTTCCTTGAGAACAAGATCTCCAATATTGAATTCTTGGATTTTGAGGTGTTTTTTATAGGCACGTTTGATTCATTCTTGATAAAAATGGAGATGGGAAAGAGTGGCCAAATGATGCTTGTCAAGTAGCTCAAGTTGGGCTAGACATTTCTGGTGGTAGTCATCTTCCAAAATGAGGTCGTCTAAAGATATGCAAAGAGAAGGTATTTGGATTTAAAGAGGCAATACGATCTTGGCTCCAAACACAAAAGAGAAGGGTGTGGTACCCATAGGGGTTCGGATGCTAGTGAGATATGCCCATGGTGAAAGGGATATGCAAGAGCCAATCTTGACCTGAGGCATTGACCATTTTGATAAGCATGTTATGAAGGGTTTTGTTAAAATCCTCAGCTTATCCATTTAATTAATGGGTGATAAGGTGATGAAAAACTAATTTTAATATTGAATACATCACAAAGGCCCTAAACTTGTTTATTTTTTAAAGATTTGTCATTATCAATGATGATCTTATGGAGAACACTGAAATGGTAGATAATGTGATCGATGATAAGTTCAACAATATTGTTAGATTTTGTCTAAATAAGGGGAATAACTTCTACCCATTTAGTAAAATATTTAGTTGTGGTAATGATAGAATGATGTCTTTGTGAAGAGTGGAGGTTGGTTTCACCAATAAGGTCGAGACCCTATTATGAAAAGGGCCAAAAATACACAAAAGTGTGAAGGATATTGCTAGATGCATGATGTAAATTGGCATGTTGTTGACACTTGACACACTTTTTCACATAATCATAGATGTCTTGGTTAAGGGTAGGCTAGTAATAGCATAGGCCAAGGATACACTTGGCCACTGTGAGTCCACTAAAGTGACCTCCACATATACCCTCATGCATCTCCTTGATAGCATGATAGGCTTCTGGAGCATGGAGGCAATGGAATAAGAGGCCATCCAAGCTCATTTGTAGAGGATTCCTCCTATAATTATATAATGAGAGGTGATTGAATAAATGCTCGACAAGGATTCCTAGAGAAGCTTGAGGGAACTATGCCAAGGTGAAGGTAGTCGAAGGTTTGTTGATACCAAAGGTTAGGTAGAATTTATTCCACACTGAAGATGGTTGGAGTGTCTGATTTGGTGTAAGAAGGTTCGATGAGGTGATGGATAATCACTAAAAGCTTGGAGACTGAAGGTGCTGATGGTATCTATGACGCAAGATAATCCATGGTGTCAACAAACTTATTGGTAGATCATAGGGTGGTTTGAATATGGTAGTGTTTGATTGATGCTAGGAGTTCCATAACTAGTTGCCTATACAGTTGCATCATTTCATTCTTACATTGGTAAATGTCATTGACTTGGTTAACCACAAGTTGAGAGTTACCAAAGATAGTGATTATTCTGACTACTAAAGCTAAGGTAGTTTGGAGACCTATCACTAGAGCCTCATATTCAGCCACATTGTTATTACATTCAAAGTCAAGTTTAAATGACAATAAAAGTGGTTCACCAATAAGGGGAATAAGGATAACACCAGCTCCCCCACCATGCTAACATTTGGAACCATCAAAAAACATGGTTACTTGGTCAGTGAAATCCACTTGAGGTAGGCTTTATATAGACTCATCTAGGAATTCAAGAGGAGGAGGCTAGTTATCTATTAAGGGTACATCATCTAATTGGTCAGTAATGACCTGTCCCTTAATTGACTTTTGTTAGAGGAGCTCAAGGTTAAAATTAGGTAAAAGCATGAGCCACTTAGCCATACGTTAGTTTTGGTAGGGCTTAGAGTGCATGTACTAGAGTGGGTCAATATTGGTTATAACAAAAAATTTGTGGTTAAGAAGGTAGTGGCAAAGTTTGGTAGCCACAAAAACTAGAGCCAAGCATAGTTTCTCGATATGTGTGTACCAAGTTTCATACTTGACAAGGGTGTGGCTAATGTAATAGATGGCTTTCTCTTTACATTGTTCATCCCGATGGGCCAACATTACCCCTAGCGAATGGTCCATGGTAGAGATATAGAGGTAGAAGGGTTGGTCATCCCTAGGAGGTGTAAGGATTGGTGAAGATAGAAGGTACTCTTTTAGTGCATTAAAGGCCTTTTGATAATCAACATTGCACTTAAAAGAGATGTCCTTTTTAAAGAGGTGATGGAAAGGTTAACATTGATTAGAAACCTAGAAGATAAAGTGATGAATGGATTAGAGCTTCCCTTGTAAGCTACGAAGTTGCTTAATATTGGTTGGAGGTAGCATCTCAAAGATGGCTTTAATTTTGGTTGGATCAACCTTGATTCCTCAGATGGACATGATGAAGCCTAGAAGTGTGCCTAACAAGACCCCAAAAATACATTTTTTAGGATTGAGGTAGACATGATAATGGATAAGTCTTTCAAAGATGATTTTGAGAACAACCAAATGATCTTTGTGAAGCTTGGATTTTCAAAGGAGGTCATTCACATATTCCTCAACAATTGTATAGATAAGGTTGTGAAAAGTATAGGTTATAGCACATTGGTTGGTCACCCCAACATTATTAAGACTGAAGGGCATGACTCTATAATAGATGGTCCCCCATGGGATGATAAAATCAATTTTATGCTGATCTTTAGGGGTGATCAAAGTTTTATTATAACCTGAGAAATCATCCATGAGAAAGAACATCTGATTGGTTGTTGTAAGATCAACAAGTTGGTCAATGCTAGGTAGAGGAAAGTCATCTTTTGGGAGGTGAGGTTGAGGCCATGAAAGTCCACATAGGTAAGTAGTCCCCCTATGGCTTTAGTAATAGGCACAATGTTCTAAACCCATTAGGGATAATCAATGGGTTGAATAAAATTGATAGAAAAGAGGCATTGAATCTCTTCTTTGATAAGGAGGGTTATGTGAGGATGCATTCAGTGTAATTTTTGTTTGACAAGTTTAACATCATGATTGGTTATGATGTTGTGGGTGGCAATGGCTAGATCAATACTAGACATATTAGCATATGACTAAGTGAATGCAATGTTACGGTCATGGAGGAAGGTAGAGAAGTCTTGAAGTTCCTCAAGGGTGAGACATTGACCAAGTTTGATAATATGGGGATTGTCTAGAGTACTTATGTCAATATCCTTAGTGGGTTCGCTCAACATGGTTGAGGCCTTTAGAGGTAAGGATTTGTGGATGGAAGAATTAGGTGCACCAAGGTAGGTGAGAATCGAATCATCATCCTAGTATTGAACAGTGTTAATGGTGGCAGAGTCTTCACTTATCAGTTCAGGATGGGTTAAAGGGATAGAAATGGGTGCCCCTTCCTTTTGATAAGTCAGGGGGCCAAGGGTAATCATGTTGATAGAAAAAATTTAGGTGGGATGATGTCCTCATCTTCACACTTAGGTGAAGGGGGTAGGGAAGGTATAAAGGCTTGCAATTAGTTTGGTTGGTGGTTCGGTCACCTAGGGTACGAGTGATTTGGTTGGTTGGGAAAGCAAGGCACTAGTAAAGGTTTTGATTGGTTTTAAAGGCGGTGTGAAGATGATGGATTAGTTGGTTAAATGTATGATAGAAGGTTCAAGTTTTTTAGTGTAAGGGAGTCTTGATTGTTGCCAAAAAGTAATTTGATCCATGTATAGTTTTATTGAAAATTCCAATTTTTGCACTAATTTTGAAAATGGTTTATGTAATGGATTTGGTCCCTGGGTAGTGGGTGTGAAGGATAGATTCATTGGTTGGGAAGGATAATTGATAGTTTGGCCCATTTCCTAAGGTAAGGGAGGTAAGGTTGGGATAAATAGCTTGACCATAGGAGGTGTTGATGGAAATGCTTCTCGTTTAGGAACAATGTCCATAGGAGTAATGATTTATTTGGTAGTTAGGGGAGGTGGTGAATTGGAAATGTTTGTTTATTCAAGTGTGCTATTTGAGGGGGTATGTGATGATTCCAAAGCTTCTAGGAGTGAAGCTAGGTAAAAATGAATTTCCTTGGTTTGGCTATCCAAAGGAGGGGAAGGTGACTCCATCATCTCAGTAGATGAGGTGGGGGAAGAATGGGTAGATTGGATGCTTGGGTCCTCATGGATAGGTGTTTCATCAACCATGTTGATAGCATGGGCATCATGAGAGCACTTGGCCTGTATGTCCTCATTTTTTATAGGAGCATGGTTGGGAAAAGGCTTCCTAAAGATGTCAAGAGCTTGATTTTGAGGGGTATTTGGGTTATCCAACATGAGTTCCCCCTTGTCAATAAGGTTTTGAATAATATTCTTAAAGGTGGTATTATACCAGATGATGTCATGTCCAATTACCCGGTGAAAGGCACAAAGGTCATTCTCATTGTACCAAGTAGGTGTAGGATGAGAAGAGTTAAACTGTTGGGGAAGTTTAATGGGTGGAAGTTGTATAAGGTTAGATTTTAGTAGCTTTTCCAAAATTGAGGCAAAGGACTCTCCAAGTGGAGTGAACTATTTTTGGTTGCTTTGGTTTGAATTATGTGAGATTTGGTTAGAGGAATTGGGAGAGTTTTATTGATTGACATTAGGTGGCAAGGCAGTCTTAATGATAACTACATTCATAGTTCCCTTATTCTTAGTCTCAGTATTAGCTTGACTATCTTGGAGGATAAGGTCTCATTGTCCTTGAAGGTGGAGTTATTATTTCATAACTTCAGCTTACCCTCATCTATGGCCCAGTTTTCTAGCTTATGTTCCATGGTAAAAGCCTTATCAAAAGTTCTGAAGCTTTGAATGTGTAGTGTAGAAGAGATATGTTTGACACAAGCTCAAGCAAAAATCTCTATACGTTTGGGTTGAGGAAAGGAGAATGATAGTTGATTTATCAAACTTCTCCATCAGGCAAAAAAATCAACAAGGGACTCATCATTGAATTGCCTGATAGAATAGAGGTCTGTGAAAGAGACCTTCATGGAAATATTAATGGAAAAGTGATCCAAAAAGACCTGTGCTAGTTGGGTGAAAGAAAAGATTGAGTGTTTGGTGATAACACTATACCATTCAAGTGTTGGGTTAGCTAAAGACATGGGAAGGTTCACAAGAGAAGGGCATAATCATAAGAAATCATGTAACATACGTGTCTACAAGACCTAGGGTGTTGTTGGGGGTCTTCCTTGCTCTGGAATTTTGTAAATTTTAAAAGTTCCCATTGTGGCAAGTAATGTTTGATGGGAACTGAGGGGTTAATAGGCTCATTACAGATATGATCATAGGACAATATATTGTGAGCCCCTAAAATAGATGACTCAACACTTGTCATTTTTTCCATGAGGATCTTCATTAAGTTGGCTTGGGGTGGTACACCTAAAGGGTCATAAGGTGGATATTGTAGTTGATTTTGGGCCGTGTATTGGTAACGATTGGGTTGTTGGAGGTTGGTCATGCTAGGAAATGTGGGTGCTAAAGGTTGGGTAGGTGAGACATAAGGGTAAGTGGATGTTAGTAGTTGAGAAATGAGTACATATTATTGTGGGTTTGGGATGTATCCTAGATTGGGTATAAGGGGTACCTATTGAGGGATCCCTGAAGGGTGGGTATAAATAGTGGTTGGGTTGCTAATAAGAGGAGAAGTATTAACCCTCATGCTAATAATTGGTGAGTTAGAAGGCATAGGTAACACCAAGCTTGCTAAAGGAGTGTTGACCAATGGGTTGGGGTCAACAGAGGGAAGTTTGGTGGTGTCAGTGGTAGGTGTTTTGACAATGAGGGATGTATGGTAGGTTAACACTTGGGTGGTTCCTAAGGTAGAGGAATCATTGGTAGGGGTTGAATGTATAAAGGTAGTAGTTAGTTGAAGTGGTTGATTTTCGACTATGGCATCCAAAGCATCTATGGATAATGATGCTTGGGTAGCAAGAGGTTAGGTAGTGACCATGGCAACAAGGACATTCTCTATAAGGTGGAATGGCATACCGTACAAGGTATTTAAGGATGGAGTCAAAATTGGTGTACAGTGTAGAGAGGTGTTAAGATAATTTTGGAGGGTAATTGGGTTGTTGTCTAAGAAAGTGGTAAAGTTGGTATCTCATTGGGGATATACCTAAGGAAAGGTGGGGATTCTCAAAGGACAAGGTGAGTTTTACACTTCAGAGATGTATTCCATAGGTGAGGAGGTGGAAGAGGATGGTCAATCTATGATAGGTCTTATTATGCTAAGTCTCTATGCTAATTATGTGCAAGAACCACATAAAAAGTTAGAATAAATACAAAAGAATGAACTCACCACTTAAAATAGAAAGAAGACAATATAAGATGATCAAGGTAATCAAAGAACACATTAGAAAGAATGTTAATCCTAGAGTTAGTTTTAATCTTGCTTTTGGCTTATGCCTTAGTTTATAAGACTATGTGATAGAAATTGGCTTATAGATCGAGTACTATCAAATCAGTATATGGTTGGTTTCAGGTCATTTAGGTGCTAAAGAGTCTATATTTGAATCAATATGTGGCTTGGTATTGGGTCCTGCCCCTCACTTCACAATCTTATAGTGATAAGGATATCAGGTGCTTAGCCAATATATATTGATATCTAGAATTTATACTCAACCAAAGAGTTGAGTTGGTTCTCCCCTTGGTAATGAACTCCAAGTAGGATTTTTTGGGAAAAGATAAGGTGACCACTAGGTGGTGAAATCCTAGTTGGGCCTTGTCTCAAATTATCTTGATGTTTGATTGATTGTGTGGTTTAGTTGTGTAACATAAGTGAGCTACGATTAATTTTGATGCCTTTAATTAAGCTAGATGAGCTAAGACAATCAATCAATCAATTTATGCACTTAGTTTTAAACCCAAATGAAATTTTTAGATTTCAATAATGAGCAAAAATAGAGAGAAGGGCATACAGATGTAGATAAAATGAAAACCTAGATAATTGGGTCCCACTAGGTGTGCCAAAATATTTCACTCAAATTTTGCTATTTATTTAGAAGAAGGTAATAGAACTAGAAATACAGGTTATGATAGGAATACCTAATTATGGTTGTGCATGCATTTGAATCGTAATACTGTGAAGAGCTCCTCTTTGGCTTGGGAGGATGACCTATATATAAGACAACACTAAGAAGATTTGTTTGTTAGACAAGTAGTGGGGTGGATTTCCTAGCATTAGCTAGATCCCAAAAGTGAGAGCTTATTTAGGGTTTGTCAATCCACACATCTTAAACAATCAAGTTGATAAAACTAGAAAGAAGGTACTTTTATCAATAATCAAAAGGTACTAAAATGAATACAAGAAAGCTTGCATAGGGAAGCTTGTAAGGGGAATGAGCAGAGGAGACACCTCTATGTAGCTGCTCTTAAGAAGAAGATTCAAGAAGTATTCCTTAAAAACTTGGGTGTCTTAGAACTTTTGAAGGCTCTCCATGCTACAAATGTTAGTCTGGGGTTGCTTGGGAGCTAGAGCATTTCCCTTATGTCACCCATAGTAATCTCCACCTTCAAATGGGTGTTGTTCATAATGATGCCAATGTTGGCATCATACCTCTCTACATAGATGCTAACGATCTTTAGTCATGGGTGCACAAGAAGCATCATGTATTGTAATAGCATCATGTTCTAAATTTTGTCTCTACATGACTCAAAGTCATTCCTCTAAACCTTAGCAATCATTCAAGCGTGGGTGCCCTCTCTCAAACTCTTAGGGGTTTTAGCTAGTTTGGGGTCATAGATATCATCAATGTAATATATGAATAGTGTGTGGTATTTACGGTGCCCTTTGGCTATGCTCTTGATGTTTGGCACCTTTGTCTTTGGCTGAGTAGGGGTAGGAGCATATGACTTGCTTACCACATATAGTTGGGGAAGGTCCCCTTGACCACTCAACCCATGTGTTCTCTACTTTTTCAGGTGTCTTCTAATCCCTTATGCGGATGTAGAAGTATCCATCTCACACTTTTTTCTCAAAATCATTGTATATTTCAAATGAAGGCACTTGATATCTACTTCTTCTCATAAATATTATGTTTCTCAGCTTGACTCTTTTTGTTCCTTATGTTCTACTCAATTGCTCGATGATCATAATTCTTAATGCATCTAGGTGTTTTGGCCAAATGAGGATAGGGGTATTTATAATTTGATGCTCCTAGGCATGATCATCATGGATAATTTTGAATTTAGGCACTTCATAAATGTCAAGGGTGGCACACATGTTTGAAGATCAACTCACAATAAATTTTGGTGTTTCTTATGATAGATCATGCAATATGGAGCATCTAACATTAATGATAGGAGAGGTGGGTAGATAACAGTCTTTCAGAGAATATTTCAAGATTTAAGGGAGTCAGGGTGAGGACACATGGTGATGGGATGAACTACTTGTGCCAATGACACTTATTTAAAAGGAAACAACAATGGAAAGGGAAAATAATGAAATAAATGGAAACAACAACAAGGAATGGAAACACACATGTAAAAAGGGAAATTAACTAACTATATGCAAGGGGAAGGCCAGTAAACTAGTTTAAGTGTTTCAAGTTGATCCCATTGACCAGAATCCCCAATGTGTTGCCTTCTTCATCCTCTAATTTGAAAGCATTACCCTACCTATTACCAGTGATGTGAAATGGCCTTCTCCATAGAGAGTCAAATTTTTCATGTTGGCCTAGTTTTGTGTCCTTTTGATCATATTTGAGAACCAAATCCTTGGATTTGAATCCTAGGTCAAATAATTTCTTGTCAAACTACTGCTTGATGACTTATTATCAGGTGATCTTTACATCACTTGCCTATTCTCTTGATTCTTGGAGGTTGAGCAACTTTGTGAGCCTAACTTCCATTGCTCCATTTTTCATAATCTTAATGGATTTCAAAAGCTAAAAATTAGGAATATCTGATGACACAGACATGACCACTTCCTTCCCATATATAATTTTATATGGGGATGTCCTTAGGAATTCCTTGAGAGTGATACGATCGGCCCATAGAGCTATTTTTATGTGCATATGCCACTATTTGTCATCAGTCATTATTTTTATCAGCATTATGATATTCTTGTTTGTTGACTCCAACAATATGTTCCCTTGAGGGTATTAATTGGACAAAGTCTTAAAGAAAATACCATTTCAGAGCGTGAATTCAAAAATCTTGGACTCGAGGAAAGCCTTCACATTATTGAAGATGATCATTTTGGGCGGGCCAAACCTCACTACAATTTCCTCCAAGAAGTTGAGGATCATATTCTCTGTTGCTTCTCTCAGTAAGACTGCTTTGGTCCACCTAGTGAAGTAATTGGTGGCTAATGCTAGAGATGGGATTAATCATCCTGATGAAATCTAAACCCCATTTTGTGAAGGGTTCATCAGTCATAATTGGATTTAGAGGCATGGACAAATTCTTCCTCTTCCCCATGAAGAACTAACATTTTTGGCATCTCTTAACTACTTGATGGTAATTCATGAACATGGTTGGCTAGTAGTACCCTGTACACATGATCTTGTTTGTTATTTTGTTGAGAAGTGGCCACTTGGAGGGGTAAAATGCATATATTAGAGGATTTTCTCAGCTTTGTGCTTTTTGACACAACAGAGCAGATCTTCATCAAAGTTTTTTTTGAACAGGACCCTTTGGACCAATGTGTGACTATCCCCTTATAGTATATAGAAATGCCTTTTATGTATGGGGAGACCATCATAATATCAATCAGTTTGTATGTAGTGGATACTATCAACAACCTAGGACCTGTCGATCTCGTATTGGTTCAGTAGAATCATTCCTAATGTGTCATGTTCTTCCATCAAGGCATCTACACATTGGGCTAAGTACTCATAGATTCCTTTCCCTTTGATCACCTTGGTCAGCCTAACTTTGATATCATATTCTTAGATCTTAGTGATCTAATTAGCCCATTTTTCTATGATTTCCCCTTTCATTATGTATTCACAAATTCTAGAGTGTGTCACATACACCATTATTTTGCTTCTCGCCATAAGGTGCCTAAACTTTTTAAGGCCCTTGAAAATGGTGAAAGCCTATATCTCTACAAAGTTGTACTTGACTTTGTACCCACATAAGGTTCTTGAGTAGAATGTAATTAGGTGTTCATTTCCTTCTTCCATCTGATTTAACATAGTTGCTAGGCTATGCTCACTCCCATAGACATACATAATGAAATATTTGGAAAATTTGGGGTTAACTAGTATAGGCATGGTGGATATCATGTTCTTTATTTTATCAAATGATTTTCTCCCCTTGGGTGTCCACTTTAAGGTCTAGTCCATCTTCAACATCAGCATGATTGGTCTCACCAATCCTATGAAATCAGAGATGAATCAGATAATGAATTTAATCTTTCCAAGGAAAGCTTGGACCCTTTTATTATTTACTATCAAGGATAAGTCTCTAATGGATTTTACTTTTTTTAGATCAATGGTGATCTCTTCTTTGGGTACCACATATCTAAGTAGTTTGCCTTGCGGGACTTGAAAGACACATTTCTTGGGGTTAAGAGACACCTCAAATTCTTGGTAATTTTGGAAAACCTTCTCCAAATGATCGAATTGGTCTTCTTTCTTATTTTAGAACATAATGAGGTCATCTAGGTAGATGAGGATGATCTTGATTATTATCTCTTTAAAATCCACATCTATAGCTCATTTTAAATTAGCCCTAACAGTAGAGAGGTTGAAAGGCACCTTCGCATATGTGAAGGTTCCCCACTTCATGGTGAAAGTGGTCTTGTGCTGATATTCTTAATTTACCCATACCTGATTATATTCAAATAATCCATCCAATAGAGAAAATCTTTCTACACTTACCACTGTCTGGAGGACCTATTCCATAAAAGGAAGGGGGTAATGATCTTGTTGTCATTCAAAATTTGCACCCATGGTTACTCTACGGTGTAGGGGAGTTTTTATTATGGGGCATTTAACAAAAAGACCTTACATGGGGCACAAGAATTTTTAGCATTGGGCATGGAAGTATTATTTCTCAGTTATGCATACGAGCATCGATTGTATAATCACAATAATGGGAATGTCCCCAAGGCATGAGATACTTGCACTCCTTAGGATGAGCCATCAGAGTAAGTCAGATTCCTTCTATTCTAAGTGCACCTGGTTTAAGACGAGCGTGCAAGCCTAAAGAGAAAAAAGGTAAACTACCACTAATCTAAACATAAGATCTTTGAGGGAAAAGGGGAGGGAGAAGGTAAGAGATGCTAAAAATAAAAGAGGCAATGGACCCACAATAAAGCAAGCACTCTTACTATTGTAAAAACAATATAGACCTTTGAGGATAAGATAATATCATACATATTCTACCAAGTCACTCTAAATGCATAAGTGTTTCGCATAAAGGTGTGAAAACATAGTGCAACACTGAAAGGGATGACAAATGGTCCATAAATAACATCAACACAGACATGAGTCTGCATAATATGTGACCTTTAAGTGAGTTTCAATTTTGATGTGTAGGTGTAGGGAATGAAAAATGATGAGAGGGGCAAACATTACCCATAGTCAAAGATTGAAAGACACAAGTAACACACAGAACATCAGAATAATGGAAGGAGGTGAACATAATTCTCATTATAATGAAATATTTAGCCAATATAAGTGCTCCTAGAGTGTAAATTTCAGAAATGTAAGGTTGCTAGAAAAATGTCAACCCCTTTCTAGGAAAAATACCAAGCTTTTATAGTGAATCAAGCCTATTTTACAATAAATTCACCACTTGGGTTTATAGGTGTATCTTCAATTATTTGATTGCACCGTGGCCATGTTTATTCAAGTTTGCTTAGTGATTGGATTTGGAATTGGTGGAAAGATCATTTCTAGATACACATGTGCATGTGGAATGGAAGATTTCCATGACAAGGTTAGAGGGTGGTGTGTGCCCTTGTCTCGATGTCAAGTAGCCACTTCTGGATTTAATGTATCTAACAACATCTCAATTTCTTCTTCACTGCCTCCAATAACCTTATTTATATCTATTTTCCATCTAGCACATGATGCCTTCTTATTTTTCTTGCATGCAGCATGGTAGGAGTGACACACGTTACCTCGATGGGGTCTCAAAGGAGTCTTTTAGAGTTTTGGATGGAATCAACATAGTCATGACATATGGGCACTACTTTTTTGCTTTAGATTCTTAGTGGGTCCCCTCCTTTACCAACTAATGGTACTATTTGCATCTATGTCAGAAAGGGATTGACCCTAGATGAGTGTTGGGTCACCATGTGGAGATTTGACACTTCTTTTAGGAGGACTGTGGCCTTTCTTGTGCAGAAAGATCATCAGACTACCATGTGACAATAGTAAAAGGAGGGTTGCATCTTGTGCAATAGAAAGGTGTAAATTTAGAATCCTACATGCAGGCGTGAAACTACATTGGCTAGGATTAAGGAAGGTTTGAATAAGGGTGCACATAAAGATTGAATATCCTAGTCATGTTTTCCATGGTTCATAGTTGCTTCCTATGTTCTACCTTTACTTGACCATCTGGGACCCATCATTCTTGAACTCATGTGCCCATTGATTTTTGAACCATATAATCTTACACAAAGGTGTAAATTGAGAGCTTTGTGTAGGCATGGAGTGTGATCACTTGGTCACATAGTCTTGTGCTAATATCTTGGGTTCAAGCACAAATGAGAAGAATCTACATGTTTTTTTCTTGGAGCACTTGGGACTTAACAGGTGCATTCTCTCTCTATAAGCCTTGGAAGGCCTTGCACCAATCAGGGGGTGACTTAGAAAGTTAACACTTTTGGTGACCTCTGTAGGATGCTTGCTTGCTAAGTAGAAATCTAATATCCTTTAAGTATTCCATTGCTCATAGAGTTTTTGGGTCTTTTAACTCCTTCATTTTATGAATTCACTAGTTATGCACCTATGGCTTTAGGATGAATTGAGACTCACTTGACAAAACAAGAATTGTGCCAAAGGTGCTTAGAGTAAAATACCTAAGCTAAGAGAAAAATATTGTGCAAGTGCTTAGAGGAATTGAAACTACTCTAAACAAGGTGCGCAAGTTACTTTAGGTAAATGAAAAACATCTAATCTAGTTATTTACATATATATACAAATTTTGATGGAAATAATGCTTGAGATGAATCCCACTAACTAGGATTGGCAGTTCTTCTCTATTAATTCTAGTAATTTAAAAGGCATTAGATGACTTACAGTTAGCTATGGTATATGGACCAATCCATATTGTGTCAAACCTAGTGTGCCTTCCAACTTTCACTCTATCTACATCCCATTTGAACACTAATTCTCCCTACTAAAAACTTTTAGTGCCATCATTCTTATCAAATACCCTCTTGGTCTGCACTTGTTAGAGTCCCATGGTGTGCATAGCTTATGCTTTAGTTTATTTTAGCTCCATCAGCTTGGTATGAGGGGATTATTCTTGAGTAACTCCAACTGATGCATGAGTTCTAATGTAGGCAACTTGAGGGATGTTGGTAATCTAGATTCCCTTCCATAAACTAGCATTAAAGGCAAATTTCCTAACACTCTCTGAGGTGTGATTTGATTAACCTAAAGAGTATTTCTAAGATTCGTATGCCAAGCTCACTAGTTCTTCTCTAAAGTCCTTTTTACGATGTGGATCAAGTTCTTATTTGTGGACTCAACTAGACCATTACCTTGAGGGTAATAGTTTAATGAGGCACTCAGATAGATATTATGTTTTATAGCCCATTCATTGATCTTAGTTCTAAGGAAAGCCAACGCATTATCAAAGATAATGGTGTTAGGGATGCCAAATCTCATTATAATTCCCTGATAAAAGTTCATGATGGATGTATCATTAGCCTTCTTAATCACAACTCCTTTTATCCACCTGTTTAAATAGTCAATGGTTGTGAGAATCCATTTGTGTTGATCACTTGATGGTAGGTTAATCATGCCTACAAAATCTAGACCCCACTACGCAAAGGGTTGATCAGCTTGAATTGAGTGCATTGGTAAGGCTACTAGTCTTTGCTTGCCTATGAAGAAGGCACATTTCTTGTAATTTTGTGCATATGCATGTGCATCTTTAAATAGAGTTGGCCAATAATAGATAGTTTACATGATCTTCACAACAGTGGTCTTGGGTGAATAATGGCCTCCTATGGGGCTATCATGTAATTATTGAAGAATTCTACATGTTTTCTCTACCTCTACATACCTTAGGACTCTATTGAAATCCTTCTAGAAAATTGCATCTTCAATGAGTACATAGGGAATAGACTGTAACCTAAAATACCTATGCTTAGCTTTATCTAGGTCAGGAGGATATACATTATGTTGAAGCAAGGCCTTCATATCTTGTGCCCAGTTAGTCATAGCTTCTTCTCTTGTGTGCTCTTCTTCATAAGATAATAGGACTACATCATCCTCTAGTTTTACTTCCTTGACCAATCATTCATAAAACCCCTTTCCTCACACTAGCTTGGTGACTTGGATGTCCACATCATATTCCATCACCTTTATGATCCAACCAACTCTTTTATCACTGATGTCCTTGCTAAGAAAGAACTTTTTAATGCTTGTGTGTGCCATCATGAGTTAGGTCTTTTTATCAGAGAGCATATGTATAAATTTATTTAGCACTCTCACAACTATGAGGGTGTGTTTTTCTATGAAGTTGTAGCATAATTTATAATCCTTTAGTGTTTGGCTAAAGAAGGCAATTAGTTATTCCAATTGATTTTTGTTATAATGCATAAGGATGGATAAGATGACTTTAGCTCCACCAAATGCATAAAGGATAAAATCCTTGTTATAATCTGGGTTTATCAAGGTGGGGGCCTATGCAATCGCATGCTTGACATCCTTAAAATTGTTCTTACCATCGCATGTCCAACTAAATGCAATGTTTTTTTTAACATCACAATGAGGGGTTTGGTTAGAATTGTGAAATCAAGCATGAACCTTCTCATAAAGTTGATTCTCCCCAAGAAGATCTAAAGACTCTTCTTGTGTCTTAGAAGGGTAAGAGATGAGATCACTCTGACTCACTCTAGATTAATCGAAAGCCCTTCTTTTGAAATAATGTCCCCAAAGAGGGACCCTTCATGAATCCTAAAGATGTATTTGTTAGGGTTCAGAGAGATTTTGAACTCATGGCACTTCTGAAAGACCTGCTTTAGATGACCCAAATGATCTTCTATGCATTTATAAAAAATAGTTATGTCATTGAGTTAAACCAAGATGACCTTGTTTATAAGTTATTTAAATTCCATATCCATGGCTCTCTAAAATGTTACACCTATGTTTTTCAAATTGAATGGCATGTATTGGTATACAAAGGTTCCCCACTTGGTGGTGAATGTGGTTTTTTAATAGTCACACTCTTACACATGGATATGGTTGTAGCCTAAGTAACCATCTAGCAATGAAAATATCTCTATGTTTATGACCGTTTGTAATATTTGTTCCATTGATGGGAGAGGATATTGGTATTTGAGGAAATACTTGTTCAAGTCCTTAAAGTCTGCATAGAGATATATTTCACCATTATTATTTTGTATTGGGACTAAGTTTGTGTCCCATGAGGAATGATTGATCAAAAGTATTATGCTAGCCTCAATGATCTTGGAGAGCTCTCTGTGCATCAATGGCTCTAGCTTCATATTGATAGGACTCTAATTTTAGGGCATGGGTTACACCTCAAAATGGATCTCAATTATGTGTTGAGTTAAGCCAAGATCAAATCATCTAAGATCTTTGTTGATCCTCATGAAGACATCATCATATTTTTTGTTGAGTTGAATGAGGCTTTCAATAACTGGCACATAACAGACCTTACTTGCTTTACGATCTTTACCTTCTAAAATGACTATAGGCATAGAGATATCCTCTTTTGCTATCATGTTTCACCTCTCTCCCATAAATTGGTCATCAAAATTGAAGATACTTTCTAGGGTGACTATAAATTTTGGAATCTTACTTCCCTTCAACTATATGACTTGATCTCCATACTGAGTTTGTAGTTGCATCTAGTTCATGACTCAAAACTCTACCTCATCTTATAATAAGTTGATGATTTTCTCATCATTTTTGAACACTTACTAATTCTCCATGTTGTCAGGAATTATTGGTCTAACCACAAGCTTGATGAGCTATTTGGACTCTTTCATAATATCATGTAGGATGTCATACTACACACCTACAATAACAAGCCTATCTATATCAACATTACATGTTATTGGTATATAAATGATATTAAATGCATTAAAACCTTTTATCATAGTCCATGCTCTATGCTTATATGCTTTCATCAAGCCATTTTTGGTCATGTTCTGTATTCTAACCTGGTTGACAACTAGTTCACTCTCAGCTAGTGCTTGTAGTGCCTTGATTCTTTTCTTTTGTGCAAGATAAAAGCCTTGGCTTAATGCCTTATACTTAGCAACATTGTTCATATAGGTGAACTACAATCTGAAAGCATAGAAGTATTTCTCCTTTTGGGGTGAGACTAGTAAAACACTAGCTACTATGTCATTCTTACTTTGGGAGTCATCAAAGTATAATTGCCACATTCCTTCAGGTCTCTTGCATGCCTTCATGAGCTTAGGTAGCACAAGATTCTCTTCCATGATGCAATATGTAATTAACCCCACCTCTACATTATCATATGGATCATTCTCAAAGTGATCACATTCCCATTCATCTAGTAGATTATCTAGGATCTCCTCAAGCAGTGTCATGGCTTCGTGGAGAATAAGATTCTCCTCTTATTTAAACATCATGTAGTTCTGCTCAACTGGGATGAGAGTGTGTGGCTTAATGGATTTTAAAGATAGGCTCTGCCCTAATGGTCACTTTTATCCCATATCTGGTTCTCAGCAACATATGTGACCAATCTAAAGATAAATACCCAACCATCTCTATCATGGAGTCTTAAGAGAGGAAGTAGAGAGGTAAGTCAATGACTGTGATGTCCTACATAATGGAGAGACTTGGGCATGCATGCAACATGAGATTCAAATCCTTGATTATACCTACAACTTTGACTATTATTCCATAAAGTTGGATGACTCCTTTTGAAATATGGGCATACACAATTTTGAGTGTATCTAAAATCTTCTTTAGCATTACTAAGTTGCTTATGCTAGAGTCAATCATGCAATTTTACACTAAGTGTTGCTCGATGATTAGGGAGACATAAAATGGAGGTGACTTATTTTTATTGCACACTTGCATTTCTTCCTTTGGCTGGTATTAACTTGTAAAGATAGCAGGTAATGATTGAGGGGCTTGACACTCCTAAAAACCTTTCAACACATCTTGAATCAAACTCTATTGAGATGGAATAGGAAGCACATCCCACATATTTACATTCAGATTTATCTTCTTCATCTACTCTATTATGTTGAAGGGAACCTGAGATCCTTTCGGATATGGTTTTAGGATAGTATCATCTCCTAGTGTTAACACATTAACTTGAGATGGTCCCTCTTTCAGTGTGACCTTTTCTAGGTGCAAAGGTTGTGTAAGTGCCTTAACCTGTGCACTTACATGATTGACTTGGGGCGCTAAAGGTAAAGGCACTGAGTCTAGTTTAGCCTCTTTTGTAGCTATTCATTTGAATCTTGTGTTGAAATCAACTAGGGTGTTTCTTCCATTAGGCATGCTACTTTTATTTACATAGTTAAATTCCTCTTCTTGCTAATTGATGAAAGCATAACCATCTTATGGTTGAATCGACACCTCTACTCCTTCCTCATGTGGAGTATATTACCCATTTGCTCTTGTGACTAAGGCAAGTTTTACACCATAAGCGCTTAGTTAAGAAATTTGTTTGTGCAGGGGCCTTGATTATGTGGTTGGTTACATGAGAATCACACATCTGAATCCTACATTAGGTTGTTCTGAACTAGAACAAGGGCTTTGGAGGTGCTATCAGTGTCAACCTTTTATGCATAAGGTGCTCTATTATATGTGAGCTGATTTTGCATTTGTGTGCCATCTTGATAGGGAGGTTTATTTGACTAGTATTGCTAAGCAAAATATTGATGATGTCTAGGATATTTCCACTATTGTCTTATGAGGGAAACTAGCTCATTCTTAAAACTTTTTAATAGCATTTTCACTTCATGTAATTCATTAGAGGAGGCAGATAAATTAGGTGGGCTTATTGTAGTGGGAATAGGTGCTAGGATAGGTTGCATATTTTTTTGGTTAGGGAGAAGGTCCATGAATATAGTCAGAGGGGGTCTAGGTGCAATCTTACCCACTTGGATCAAATAATTATCTACGTGTACTATAACTTCATAGGCATCAAGGAGAACTATGCCTCTCATGGACTGAATCATCACTGCTATATCATTGTTAAGAGATTTTAGAAAATACAAGAATTTAGTGTTTGGAGAAGGATTACGTAAGGGTGGGATTCTATCCCAAACTCTTTAGAATCTAAATTTGAAGTCAACTATAATTTCATGTGGTGCTCACTTTATGGTCATGAGCTAATCCATTAAGGATAGGTGATCACTCTGGTCTTCAAACTGCTTGCATAACTCTTCGCCAAGCTCATCCTAGTTGTGAATAGAATTTGGTCATAAGCCTCAATACCATTGAAGTGCCTTTCCCTTGAATGAGGAGGTAATTAATCTAACGGTGACACTATTTTTAGTAATATGGTGTATCGAGCAAATACTTGTGATATTTTGAATAAGTTCAATAGGGGAATTTGAATTCTCACCAATGAAATAGGATAGATTTTGAGAGTTGACACTAGAATGTCATCATACTACATAAAAACCAATGGAATACCTCCATTTAAAGGCACAAATACTTGATTCCTTGGCACCACCATGAATGAAATGAGAAATAGGCCTCTCTTAGGTTTAGAGAACCTTCTAAAAGGAGGTATACACTGCACTCTAGGTGCAGGCTGGCTTGCACTACACCTTTTGATAGGATAAAAATATGTTCTTACTCTCCTTCTTGAGGGTGCCAAAAGCTCACTAAAATGGAAATTAATGCCTCTTGTGGATGATCTCATTCTTGGCATGTAAATAAGACACTAGTCTTTATGAACTAGAGATGATTAGAGTCACCATTTGCTTTTTTTGAGTGTTTGTTATACTTGTTAGCTAAAGATAGCACCAAATCCTTAGCTTCTTTATTCAAATGGTCCTACTAAGTGTGCCAAAAACTATTGTCATTTGAAACGTGCACTCATGGGTACTCTATGGCATAGGGGATTTTTTGTTATCAAGTACTAAGCATGAATACCTTGTGTGAGGTGAAAGAGTGTTTGGTGTTGGGCATGGAAGTATTATTGGTCAGCTATGTGTGTGAGCATCAATTATCTCATCCTAATGATGAGAACGTCCCTAAGGCATGGGACCCTTGTACTCCTTGGGACAAGCTTATAAAGTAGGTTAAATTCCTTATATTCTAAGTGCACCTAGTTTAAGACCAGTGTGTATGCCTAAAGAGTATAAAAGTAAACTACTACTAATCTAAACCTAAGAACTTTGAGGGAAAAGGGGAAGGAGAAGGTAAGAGATGCTGAAAATAAAAGATGTGATGTACCTAGAACAGACAAATCACTCTTACTACTGTAAACACAATATAGACCTTTAAGGACAAGATAATATCACATAGATTCTACCAAGTCACTCTAAATGCATAAGTGTTTTTCATATAGGCATGGGAACATAGCACAACACTGAGAAGGATGAAAAATGGTCCATAGCATCAACAAAGACCCAAGTATGCATATGATGTGACTTACAAGTGAGTTTCAAGTTGGATGTGGAGGTGCATGGAATAAATAATGATGAGAAGTGTGAACATTACCCACATTCAAATATTGATAGACATAAATAACACACATAACATTAAAATAATGGAAGTAAGTGAACTTAATTCTCTTTAAAATGCAAGATTTAGCCAATACAAGTGTTCTTAGAGGGAAAATTTTAGTAGTGTAAGGTTTTTGGAAAAATTTTGACCCCTTTATAGGTCAAAGACCAAGATTTTATAGAGAATCAAGCCTATTTTATAATAAATGCACCACTTGGTGTGATAGATGCATCTTTAATTATTTGGCAATAATTTTACTCAGTGATTAGATCTGGAGTTGGTATCAATATTATTTCCAGATACATGTGTGCATGAGGAATGGAATATTTCCCTAAAAAGGTTAGAGGGTGACATGTACCTATGTCTTGATGTCAAGTAGTTGCTTCTAAATTTAATCAATCTAAAAATGTCTTGTTTTTTTCTCAACTGCCTCCAACAACCTTATTTATATCTAGATACCATTTGGCATGTGGCACCTTATAATTATTATTAATTGTGGTATGATAAGAGTGACATGCATCACCTTAATGGGTTCTCAAAGGAGTC
Organism: Torreya grandis; assembly: GCA_037957365.1. Lineage (NCBI taxonomy): Eukaryota > Viridiplantae > Streptophyta > Pinopsida > Cupressales > Taxaceae > Torreya > Torreya grandis. The sequence goes on from JARHVA010003226.1 coordinate 1,589,386, forward strand.
TTTTGGAGCTTTTAATATAAGTAGCACAGTCATGACATGCGGGTGATACTTCTTTGTTATGGCTATTTGGTGGGTCCCCTCCTTTTTCCAACTAATAACATTGTTTGCATCTGTGTTAGAAAGGGACAGACCCTAGATGAGTGTCAGGTCACCACATGGAGATCTAGCACTTCTTATGGGAGGAATATAGGCTTCCTTATGCAAAATGAGCATCGAGATACCACATAATAACAATGGAAGGAGGGTTACATCCTATGTAATAGAAGGGCATAGATGTAGGATCTTGCATGTGGGAATGGAATTGTATTGGCTAAGTGTGAGGAATTTTTTAATAACGGTGCACATGAAGATTAAAGATCCTAGGTGCACATTCTCTGGTTCATATCTGCTCCCTACATTCTACCTCTACTTGAAAATCTATGTTCCTTCATTATTGAACTCATGTGCCCATTGATTTTCATGCCATAGAATTATGTGCATAGGTGAAAATTGAGATCCTTGTGTAGGAAAATCATGTGATCACTTGGTCGTATAGTCCTACACTAGTATCTTGGGCTCAGGTGCAGATGGGAAGCATCTTCAATCTTTTTCACTTGGAGTGCCTGGGACCTCATAAGTGTGTTCTCTCTGTGTAAGCCTTGGGAGGCCTTGCACTGATTAGGCAGTGACTTAGAAATTTAATATATCTTTTAAGGATGCTTTATTTAAATCCTATAAGTCCATACATAGTCAGATCTCTCCACTCTTTTTTCAAACTAGAACTAGATTAGATACCCAAGTCAAATACTTAACTGGGTATATAATCCTTGAATCGATCAATTTCCTTAGCTCCTAAGCCATGAAAGACTCAATTTTTGGGTTTACCAACCTTTGCTTCTGTTAGACAGGTTTGGATTATTCCACCAGATCTATGGTGTGTTGAATGACTCCATGGTCATATCCTTTTAAGTCATCATAGGTCCATGTATTGACCCCTTCATACTTATTGTAGAAAGAAACCAAACACTACTTATCCTTTTGGATAACTACCTTCCCAACCTTTAGATTTTTTATATCTCCAACATAAAGCTCAGATTAGTCACCTTTATCCATGATAAACTTTCATTTGTCATTTTGGCATCATCAAAATCAAATAGATTCTCTAGGGTAATGAGGCCCTTCGATAGTTTGTTAGTCTTTAATTGCATGATCTGGTCCTCATAGGATTCCTCAATATTTGATTGTAATTACTCTATGAATTCATATAATTATTGAAGGAACATGGTGATTTTTGCATTGGTCTTAAATACTTTCCAATTTTGGTCATTATCAGGAATGACGGGTCTGATGATCCCCTGTATTGCTTGCTTATTGGTGAAAAAGTCTATCACTGTATTAAATTGGGAACCAATTTTCACCATTTTGTCTACATCTACATTAACAACTCGAGGGATAATCTAAATGTTGAAATATTTGAAGGTTTTGATCAAATCCCATACCTAATGGTGGTAGGACCTCATGCGCACATTCTTTGTAGTCGTGACCCCTCTCACCTGTCTTACCACTAATTTATTTTATCTACTTTATGCCCATTTACTCCGCAAGGTTGAGGCCATGGACTAGCATTTCATATTTAGTTTCATTATTTGTGTAGGCAAATTTAAATTAGAAAGTTTGAAGGGTCTCTTTTCCATATGGGGGTATCAATCATATGCCCACTCTAGAGCTAATCTTACATTTTATATCATTTAAATGTAGAGTCCAAAAGTCAAACTCATCTTTAAGTCCTTCACTAATTTCTTCTTTCCTCTTCATGACCTCAGGGATGGCCTGGTCTTCATTATGGATTACATAGGTTTTGATTCTAGTGGCATTGAAGTTCAAAAATGTATTTCTCTCAATGAAATCATTGATAAGGACCTCTTCCTCTGAGCTTTTGGTATTTGCTACTTTTTCTTCCTTGAGAATCTCTATGTGGTACATCTTTGTCTTAGAGAAAGAAGTGTGTGTTGCTTTGAAATTTATCATAGCCTCATCTACTATGTGTTATAGATGCAGTGGCGTAGACAACACTTTTAATTTGTATCCATATTTGATCCTCAAGATCTAATGGGACCAATCCAATGATAGGTATCTACCTATCTTAGTAGTGAAGTCTCTTGATAGACATAGCCTGAAGATTGGCAGGATGTCTATCACTACAACTTCTTACGACACAATAATGATAGGACAAAAATATAATGAGAGGGGAAGATCCCTAATGATTCTTATGGTTTGAACCTTCTTTCCATCTCACTACATCATTCCTTTATTCAAAGGTTCATGTTACAATTGTAGTACATCTATGATCTTCGTGGGCATCACCATTATGTTGGCACCATAATCGATCATGGAGTTGTGCAATAGCTTCTTCCCTATGATAAGTGTTAAATAGAATGGGTTAGTTTTTGACTTGCTTACCCCTTCTTTAGATTTGATGAATGTGGATGGTATTTGGTGTTGCGCACTCATGTTATCTTCCTTATCCTTCATTTGTGTGGACTCCACAGCCAATTTTTCTCATGTGGGTTTCCCTCATTCCTCCAAGGCTTCTTTTAGTAGAGACTTATTCTCAGGGATAGATAAGACATCCTATATAGCTACATTGGTTAGAACTTTCTTTAGCCACTCCACCACATTGTGTGACCCTAGAGGTGGGACCTTGGGGTCTTTTAACTTGTTTTTCACTATTTCACTTCCCTTTTGATATGTTGGAGGTAGAGGCTTGGGTACTTAACTCCTTTTAAAAGTCACTTTGGGCCTTGTGATAGCCTATGCGCTCTTGGCCAACCTCTTTTTGGAGTGTATGTAATAATCATATTAAACTTACAGAGCTCTATACATGAGAACTTTGCTTGCATAGAATGCATTTTTGCCTTCTACCTAGGATAAAATCACATATTCTAGAGCTATCTCTTCTTGTTGTTCTAGGGACATTCCTTGCATTTGTGTCATTAAGATAGAATTCTCAACACCCAGGGATTGATACCCATAGGAAGATGAATCTGATGCATTCCCCTGTCATCATTGTTTGGCAATATTCCACTGTAGATTTCCTCTTGGGTAATTTTTGGGTGTGTGCACATTGTTGCATGGGAAACACCATGAATTAGAATCATCTACCAAGTTATTTTGGCCAATGAATAGCTCTTTATTTGTATTTGGTGATAATATATACAAGGGATCAAGAACCACAACCATTTGATTTGTAGGTCATGCCTGATGGTTTGGCACTTGATGATTTGGTGATTGGTGGTTTGGCCTTTACCTCTCCTAGTACTAGTTATGTTGGTATGGTGCTTTCTTTTCTTGGTAATTTTGCAAAGGGGGATTTAGTGGCATAACCTACTACCTTTTAAGGTTTATTATATTTTTGGATAAGTTTTTCATGATACTTTATATGGCATTCATCTTTATGGCTAACGAGGATTGAGTAGATGTGCTCACCTAAGTGGGTAGATACATGTACATACAAGGTGGTACTTAAAAGGTACTCAAAGCTTCTTCTTATGGTGGCATTGATATCTCTGGGAATATTAGCATTGGCAGTCAAGGAAGAAGCTTTCCTACATCTATTAAGTTATTTTTGGCTCTTACTGCTATTTCATACATGTCTGGTAGCATCTAACCTCCAAGTGACTGAATCATGATAGTAATATTTGAGTCTAAGGATTTGAGGTAGAAGACAATGGCCATGCCTGTAGGTGGTCGAGTTATTATTAGGATCCTTTGCCAGGTCTTATAAAACTTGGTATTAAAATAAATAATAGCCTCTTACGAGGCCCTCTTGATAGTTATAAGTTATTTTAGGATAGATGATTGGTTTGTCTTCTCGTTAAACCACTCAAAAATTTTGTTGCCCAAATCTTCCCAAGTGTTTATGGAATTGAGTGGCAAGGACTGACACCAATCAAGATCTCACCCTTTAAAAGAGGTAGCTAGTAGACTTAGGGATATGTTATGCTTCAGACATAGTGCACAGTGTATACATTTGTAACATCTTGGAGATGTTCTGTTGTGCTCTTGAAATCTTCCCTTGAGAATTTAGGGAGTGATTTTAAGGCATTCACAAGAATAACATCCCATGTATCTAGGGGCAATTAAGGGACAAGTGGGTTATCATTATCCCATGATATGAATTTCCTTGGTAGGCCTAGAAGATCCATCTATTTTTGTTAAGTGGCACTAAACCTTACAAGTATTTGGTGAATTGGATATCCCAGAGGTGGTGTTATCAAATTCAAATTATTCATTGTTTGCGACCTTGTAATGGTCCTTTGGCTCATAAATTCAAGATTCTAGTCAGCTAGACTAATAGTTCATGTCCCATCAAATGTGTTAAAAAAGAATAAATTGTTGATGCCTAAAACTCTCATTTTATGCAAACAGCATTCTATGGGAAGCTTTATAGGTGTGGGACTCAAATGTAGTCTGTAAATCAACCTCTAGAGTTTTATAATCTAGTTCTTCAAATTGATTTGGGAGGATGAAAAGGGATAAGAAGGGAATGTAAATAAAACTGAAATCAACTAACTAAGAAAATGCATCCAAATCCTTAAAATATTAACATATAATTACATAAAATAGCTTGAATATTCAAACATCACAAACTCTTAAAGGAGTATAAGCATGAATTAAATTCTATAATGCAAACAAGAATCAGTACTACAAAAGCACAGAATGAAAATAAGAAATAGCAAGAAATATTCACTCAATTTGACACATAACACCACATCCTCTTCATGTTAGGTGGAGAATAAAATACAAACACTACAAGGGCATAGTATACAGTATTCAATCCAACTTGTGAGGGGCACTTGTTAATGTTATGAAATGAAAATTGCTAGTTATTTCTACTTTTATTCTAAAACTAGAACTATTACAAATGGCTACTCTTGATAATAGTAAGAACAAATAATCAATAATCAGCCCCTTCTAAAAGGGATGATCTCTAATTAAAAAAGTGTGGTGACCTTGTGAGGAAATGATGCATGTAAATCTCAGCATTCACACCCATGATGGGGCCATTACAAATAAATGAGGAACTCTAGCTCATGAGTGCATTTGTTTTTCAAAATCCAATATATGGTGTAATTGTAACACTTTATGATTCCCACAATACTTAGGAGAAGTACAGTGGGGATATGTGTCTATTTCCATAATTGTTCTTGGAATGTTGTTAGAAATAGGGTCCCACTTGCTTCGACCAATGGCATAACTTCCAGATCTAATGAAAAAAACCTCACCTTAAACAAGCACCATGATGCCATGTGGAAGGTTCATCTCCTCTTCATTATAACTATATGATGGGTCCCCTTTAATTCTTCACCAGCTAATGGCACTTCTCAAAGGTCTTAAAAAATAAACTTCCCTTGAATAAGTTTTGGGATACCACATGTTGAGTTGGTGCTTCACTTGGGGAAGTTAAGCACTTCCTTGCAAAATTGAGTACGGGGGTGCCACATGGAGAATCCATGTTTACCTTTGTAACTTATTTGTGGGCTTTGACCATTATTTTGTTAGCCAATGGCATTTTTTATATTTTTGGAAGTAGAGAGTTTTGCCTTACATAAGCACCATCATGACATGTGGCACACTCTGGAGTGAGTGTTCCTTTCAGATCCTTGTCTATAATTCAGTGTCCTACGATGCATCATAAATTTCTATGTTTAAGTTCACATCAATGATGTGGCCCTCAATACTCAAATCCTTCTTCTCAAAACTCCAAATATGAATGCATGTTTTGCTTTGAAGGAATCAAAATATTAAGTTTTGTGGAGTTATGGAAAAATCCACAAAACAATGGCACAAACCACACTGAACCCATCCGAGACCAAAAGTTGACTGCTCTAAAACTCTAAAATGTGGATTTGATCCACACCAATAGAGTCCATGAAAACCTCAAGTTGATGTATTTCTCCAAAAAATGGGAGGAAAATACCAAGGTGGTCTAGAAATAATCTAAACAAACAAGATGACACAGCTCAACAAATTTGATAGTTTTATATCTTGTGAGGAGATTATGAGCCAATTTCCATGATTTTGCGATTTTTAGTATTTTCTAGATCATTTAAAAATGTTTTTTTTATTTTCTAAGTGTCTCAACTCAATTGATAATAAATAAACAATCCAAATCATAAAATAGAAAGACTGTGGCTTAGGTTTCTCATAAAATGGTGAGAGTGCTCAAGTTCAAAACAAATAAAGGTACAAGGTAATGTTTGTAGTCTTTGGTCATATCTGTTTCAAATGTTTTTGTGTTTTTAGTCGTATTTGTTTCAATTTTTTTGTGTTTTTGGGATAAATATCAAAAATTTAATATAAACAAAGGTACATAGAACCACTTAACTAAGCAGATGCACTTCCATGGGTAAGAGTCCAAACAACATCTAAATCGATTACAATGGGGGAATAATAGCTAAACTAGCTGCAATGGTATATGTGATCCTATTAAGGTAATGATTAATACTAAGTAGTAGTAAAAATAGATTAATAAGTAGCAATGAATAAATCCCAAGGAACTATCCAGTAGGAAAAAACCATGTGTTGACATATCCTCATACACTTTTTTGAAAAAAGAGTCACAAATAGTGATCCAGTGAAACTATCTTGTAGAACGATCATTAAATGTGTCTAAAACATTGATGAATCATAAAAAAGATCATAATTGGTATTGGGTACAATATTTTAAGGGTAGTGAAACATAAATAGTTTAAGTTATAATAGTCTAGAGTAAAATGGTCTAGGTTACAATGGTCTAAGGTTACAACGGTCTAGGGTTACAATGGTCCAGTGTTACAACAGCCCCAAGTGAAATGGAATAAGTTGCAACAGTCTAGGGTGAAATGGTATAGAGTATAAATATAATGGAGTAATAAGTGACTTCAGCATAATTTTCCCCCAAGTATGGGGGTCTTGTAGACAATGGTTCAAAAAAGGTTGTCAAGCATAGAAGTACTTTAGATGTATAATATTCATGAGTTCTAGGAGCTCTTTGCCATTTAGAGTAGATAATTTGTATACCCCTAATCCATAGTTTGTTTTAATCATGTATGGGTCTATCTAATTGGGTTGAAACTTACCATTTTATTGTGCTCAACAATAGTGTTCTTTTGGTTCTCCTTCAATACCAAATCACCAATTTCAAACTCCCAAGGGAGAATGTGCTTGTTATAGCTGCAACACAACCTGTTCTGATATGCTCTCAAGTTTTCCATGGCATCTAAATTCTTACCATCAAGTAGTTATAGTAATTAAAACTTGAAAACTCTATAATCTTTGTTGTCCATAATAAGCTCCAAAGATATCTATAATGAAGGTAGCTCGACCTTGACTGGGATAATAGCCTCCATGCCATAAATCAAGGAATATGGAGTGGTTCCTATAGGGATACAATGCTTAGTACAATAGGCCCAAATGGTGGGGTAAATTTTCAAGTGACAATTATGACCAACATCATTGATAATCTTTTTAATATTATGATAATGGTTTTATTAGATGCTTGGGCTTGACCATTGCCTTGTGGGTTATATAGTGTGGACTTCTTATGTTTGATTTTGAACATGGTGCAAATGGATTTAACATCTTTATTTAAAAATGATCCACCATTATCAGATATAAATCGAGATAGGATACCATATCGATAGATGATATGGTAATGGATAAATTTGGTAATATGATTCTTGGTGATGTAAGTGAGAGGAATGGCTTCAATCCATAGTAAAATACTTAGTATTAGTCAAAATGTGTTTATAGCCATTAGAAGATGTTGGGTTTATTTTCTTAATGAGATCGATACCCCATGTTGAGAACAACCATTGTGTAATGATCGGATGTAGTGGCAAGGAAGGTGTGTGTATCAAATTACCATGTTGTTGGAACATAACATACCTCCTAACATAATTTCAAGCATTTGTTTCCATCTTAGACCAATAGTATCCTATTCTAATAAGTTTCTTGGCTAAGACTACACCACTAGTATGAGCCCCACACATTCCTGTTATCACTCAAGAGTGCACCCTTATGATAATGTGTGCTTGTTCTCACTCCTGCTGATATAATGGAAACTCTCAAAGGTGTGGGTGACCTTATGTTGGAAAGAATATCTAAATAGGGTTGGTTCCCTTGATGAATCACTTAAGACTAAACACTACTCTACTTCTATAAGGAAATGGATAGGAGAGGAAAAGGGATAGAAGAAAACACAAATAAACCTAAGCTAAAAAAATAGTTGATGCACCTAAAATGTGATCCTTCACTTGATTTCTTATGCATAATTAAACCAAAATAAATTAATAGACCTACACAACTCCCAGATTAGGAACTCTTGCATAACTATTTCATAGAGAGGTAGAGAGATTTATGGTAGTATTAGGAGGGGAAGCATTCATCATCACATCTAACATTGCATACAACTCAAGAATACACCAACTATAACCTACAAAATAAAACCTGTCTTGCATAGAGGTGAGGAAATTAGACATAATCTAGGGGGGAATTATTCACCATAAGGAGAACATAAACAACTCATAAATTCACATAATATACAAGCACAGAAGAGGCAAAATCAGTTTTTTATTATTTCCAAGGCATTTAAAAACTTTCCAATAATGAATATTACAAAGGATTCACCATGCATATATATAATTACAAAGGAAAGAGAGAGATGAGAAATAATCTTCATGTGGAGAAAAATGCACCACATTTCTTGTCTTGCATTTGATTAATAGTAAGGTGTTTGCCTTGCTATGGAAAAGGAGTCAAAAGGTGGATCTTTAATTTGGAAGTGATCACCCTCTCTTGGTCTTTGTCTCCCACCTTCCATGTGACACTAAAAATGGCACCTCACCTTCACACAAGTGAGCATAAATCATGAATAGTAAATTATTATCTCTTCCTTCATGTGCACACAAGATTCCAAGATAAATTTAAAATAACTGTTGACCTTACACAAGACATGAAAAGCATAGAGCCACTCAAAAAAACTGCCCTACCTTCACACATGTGAGAGGAAGCACATGTGAATCACTAAAGACAAAGGGATATGTCCTTTAGTGATATGCCACACCCAACTTTCACACATGTGAGTTTTTACTGATAAAATATTCTTTATGGTTTATGCCACATCACATAGAAGCCACCTCATGACTATGCCACATCACATGCCTAGTCATTGGCAACTCACCATAGTGAATAGTGTCTACATTAATAATGCCTATGAATAGTTTTTTCACTCCTAATACTAAGTAGTGTGTGATCTCATGATGATCCAAAAAATCTTGCAACCATGATACAACCAAATGGTGACTAGAAAAAGTTAACATTACTCAAGACCTCTACAAAATTACTTGCCTGTTAAGCAAAGACTAGTAGCCTTATGCAGTCCATTGGGCATGGAGTCATGGAAATCATCAACAAATATGATTTGAACATGATAAACACTATTATAACTTCCTTGTGCAAAACTTAAATTGAACAATGCATCCTCAAAGCAACAACAATACATGTGAAAGAACATGTAGGGAATTGAAAACTACTACAACTACAACCAAATATGTGCATGAAAGCACTTGGAGGAAGGGAAAAAATAAGCTACTAAAACAATGTGCATGTAGGCACTTGGAAGAAAATAAAACAAATAAATACTCTAAACTAACTTAGAAAACCTCCATTCCACTTGGGTTAAAACAAAAACCTCTCAAGTCTTTGTGACTCCCCATAAGCATATAACCATGTGACTAATAAGGGTAAAATGATATTACTCTTTGTAATTAGAAACATAACTTACTAGCTTTCAAGGGATGTCCTCGATGATGAAATACACCTTATAATATCTTTCTTGGTCAAGTAAATCCATATGGATGCCTTGTAGCTACTCAATTGAGTTAAAAATGCTTTCCAGATTGACAAAGTCTCTTGGTAACTTACAAGCATTTCGCTACATAGTTTGATCATCACAAGTCTCTTGTTCCTGTCCTCTAAATCTCAATGGCTTGACGAAAGCTTAAAACTTCTCAATAGGCTCAAACATTACTATCATGATTCACTAATATCTCATTGAGATGCCAAGGGACTAGACAAAATAGTGTTATTGGGAATGTCAAACTGATATTTACTTACAGTAGTCCCAATCATGTCTTCATCTTGCATACCACAAGAGCTTATACATGCATCCTCTATATAATCAAATAAATCAATTCATAACAACCCTTTTCCCAATAAATAAATGATAAATCAAAAACCTCCTCAATTATGTCATCATCTTCACAAATAACATCCTTTTTTATAGCTTGTGACCCCATAATTGACATAATGGATTCCTCCTCTTCATGAAATCAGTAAGCTTCCATGGTCGTTCCCTCATTGAGATTCATGCTCCCAAAATCACTCTCTTCCCAATTAAAGAGAAGAGGCTCAAACTATGTTTGTTTCTATCCTTTTTATTCTTGTGGAGCTAATCCAATTTGTTTCCCCTAAATATTTGATGCATGTTGACCCATGAGAGCTTTAAGAATGATTATATAAAAATAATTGTGTGCATTAGATGGCCTATGATATGAGAGATGAGATTAGACTTGTGTAGTTCCTTGGATGGGATACATATAAGACTAATAATATTTATGGTAAGGATGATAAGGACTATTTTTCTTCACTTATTGCTTCTTGAAGGCTACTAACTCATTGCCAAGGCTTTATATGAGGATTTTAACCTCCTGCAACTCACTAGGAGTGATTACAAAGGGGATTTCTTGGATGGCCATTGCAAGAATAGAGGATAAAATGGGATTATTGGATAGAGGTTTAGGAAATAAGGGTATTAGAGGCTTGGGTCTGATTTGTATATCTAATACTAAGCAATTTTTTGCCCTTAAAGTGAGCTCATGTGCATCTAGAAGAGTGCTTCCACCCATTTATTAAACCATGACAACAAGATCACTATCTAGATCCCTTAAGAAATATAGGAAGGCAACATGGGCTTAGGGCTTAACCAAGGGTGGGATTATATCCTTAGTTCTCTAAAATCTAAGATTTAAATCAATTATTAGCTCATGGTGAGTTATTCTAATGGTCATAAGTTGCTCTATGAGGATAAGATAGTTACTTTTATTTTCAAATAGTTTACAAAACCACTCCCCTAGATCATCCCAACTATCGATATAATTTGGCCTTAAAATCTTAAACCATTAAATAACTTTACCCTTTAATGAAAATGTAAGGATCATAACTTCTATGTTCTCCTCTATAACATGGTGTACTGCAATATATCAGCTATGTATTGGATGTGCTCAACAAGGGTAGTATCATCCTCACAGCGAAGTATGATAGGCTCTTAAGGGGTGTAATTGGGATGTCATCATAATGAGTAAGGGATAATGTGTTTCCTCCATTTAAATGAATAAACATATAATTTCTTGGGACAACCATGAAAAATGGTAAGAATCAGACCTCTTTTCAATAACCATGTAGAACTAACCTAAAACCAAGAAGATTGGAGTCACCAGGTTCTTGTAGAATGTCTTCAAATATGAAATTAATCTAAAATTAGAAATATTAGAGTCACCATTGTTTTGGAATGTTATTGTCATTGATTTGAAAAGGGTTCATCATGTAAACGCATAATTGTCATTAATGTCAAAGATGTATCATGTCAAGATTGTATTATCATTGATGTCAAGGTTGATGTCAAAGGTGACTAAGGACAAATGGAAGTATGTGATATGTCAAAGTACATAAGAGTGTGATCATTAGAATTATCATGAGTGTTGTGAGCATGGAAGGTATAGGTCATGGAATATGTTTGAAGATAACTAATGTCTGCACAAGAAGCATAATATATGAAGAGGTTTGTACAACTCATTACTGTAAAGATATGAAGAGGTATGTGCAAAGGAATGTATGTGCATAGTGTGTCATAGTCATAAAATTAATAGTTTTAGGGTGAACCATGTCAAGGAAGCATAGTGAAATTAATGAACAAAGGTATGTGATGTGATAATGAGAATTGAGAGAGATATCAAGTCATATGAAGATTGGTCATGTGGTTTTAGGTCAATATAAGGCTGTGGAAGATTATTATCATCATAAAAATAATGGTGATGTGATATGAGTGTTTTGTGATGTCTTATGTCTAATTTTTTGGTGTTTTTTTGAGGTCATGACATAGAAGGAACAAGTCAAGGTGTCAAATGCTATAGAAACTTGAGCCAAGTCATGGCATGGTGAAGGTATGAGTTGGTGGCATGATGAGGTGAGTGAAATCAGGCATGTGAGAGCTTTTTTATGTTTTTAAAGCATGATATTAATGTGTGGATGCACTTATAATTGTTTCAAAGTGAGTCTGTGAAGGAAGGTCCTTTAGTTTTGGTATGCATCTAGACCATTATTTAGCCCTACCTAGCCTAATGAGGCATGAGGATCATATTTCAAGGTGAATATGGGTAGTATAGAATGTATATAGGTAATCAAAGTTGTTTTAGGAGTGATCATGAAGTATAAGGTCATGGTTTTTAGGAAATGGCATGGAAAATGGTTTTGAGCTCTCTCGAGTGTACAAAATGAAGGTATGCAAACCTGAGAAGGACTTTAAAGTGTTTATTATCATGTTAATCTCTTCATGGTAACCTAATCCATTGATTATATATGAGGAAGGTTCCTCGGTAATATCTACAAGCATTGGTTTTGGATTTAAGGGTAAGTCCTTTATGAACAATTGTTAACACCAAAACCTATGTTAAACTTCCCTAAAACCCTAATAAGGACCTGATGTAGAAGATGTTGTTAAAATAAAATAATAATGGATTTAAATGATCATAAAACTTATTTTATATTGTATTAAACTCTCCCATGTACCTCTCAGTGGTGGTGGTTAGTCAGATGAGAGAGAGAATGAACAGATACAAGCTTATTTGTCAAGAAGTTGTAGCTCTCAAAAATTACATTGGTCAAGGAAAACAATGGATGTAATAATAATATATAGACTCATAATTCATTCCCATGATGTTTTATGGATAGGTTCCACTCTTAAAATATGCTAAAATAGTATTCTAATTTATCCAGTCAAAGATAAACCTAATGGTGTGAACAGTGCAAAATCAAGGCAATGGTGAGAAGATTATTTTGAGTGTGTTTCCATGATAGAATGATGAAACAAAGTTCATAGAGATTTTTTTCATAATTTTATTTCATTTTAATTCCTTTAATAAGTTTTTTTAGTTAGGAAAAGAGATGAAAATATTGAAGCTAAAATGGCTTGTCTGGTTCAATTTAGACTATGTGATATAGGGTCAAAAAATTGATCTACAAGACCAATATTTTCCATTTGTACATATGATATTTATATCTTAGGATGGTATGGAGATCTAATAGGACCATTTATATGTATTATTATTCATTAAAAGTGTTTACATATGTGTTGGAGGTCTAATTCACCATGACTATGTTTTGAGTATTATGGCAGTTCTGAGTGAGTGTTTTGATGAGTTGATATTAAAGCCTTAAGCTCTAAATGAAAGGGTATATTTCATTTATTAATGATATTTATTTAATTTATATTATTCATACATATTTTTTTATCATTTTTGAGTTGTTTAAGAGTGTTTAATCTTCATTTTTGAAAGACAAACTTTTGAGGCACACGGGCCTTATAAGACAGTTTATCCTAAAAGAGGTTTCATGGTATGAATGAAGGATGCATATCTAAAAAATCACGGAGGAGGTCAGTATAGGTAATTTTATAAGTTATTTAATTTTTTTTATTTGTTGGATAAATCCATGTGGGTCCAATAAGATCAATTCTTAGCATTAAGAGAGCAAACCTAATGAAGTAGGTCTCCATGAGACCTAAAGGATGAGTAAGACCAATATTCATCATTAGGTCAAATTTTTATTTATGATTTAGGACCTTCAGTTAATATATCTCATGTAAACATGATTTTTATGTTCTAATTACATGGCATGAAGGTAATCAACAATGAGAGAGATCAGGTAGACTTTTTGGTGTACACAGGCCTAATAGGACTGAATACTATTGACGTGTTTCATGAAGAGGTTGGACCTAAAAGGTGTTATGGAGATAAAATGAAGTTATATAAGGTATATTTTGATTTTGTGTGAAATTTTTTCATTGTGTATATAGGTGTAAATTCTTCCAAGGGATTAAATGGTAACATGTTGATAAGAAGGCCTAATGTAATTAGGTCTCCATGAGACCTAAAGGAGGAATAAGGATCATGATGTGTTATGGACAAATAATTATGATTTATTCATGATTTAAACATGTGTTAATACATATTTTATAATCAACCAAATTTGGTGAGTGTGTTTGGTCGACCAAGAGGTATGTGAGAAAGAGTCTTGTATATAAGTAAGGTATTGTAGGCCTATTTGTGCAAGCTTAGAGTAAGCGAATGGATTGATAAATCAATGAGCCTAAGGAGGCTGGTAAACATGGTGTGAAACATAAAGAGAGAGAATATAATCATTTAATTAAGATCATACAAGTGTTCTACATTTTAATATCATGTTCATATGACCCATTCAGTCTTGATGAGGGTTAGTTGAGTGAAGAAGCCTAAAGGCAATTTTGAGAGAGATCAAGTGGAGTAGAATTGAGGGAGTCTATTGAGAGGCTATAAATTTTGAATCAGATATTTGTTCCTAATTTATGATAGTGGATAGATTTTAGGTAGAGTATATATAAAGCTAAGTTAAAGAATAAAAGAAAGAAGTGTGATTGGCTAAGTTGGTACTTGGTCAAAAAGGGAGTTGAAGCTTCCTTGCAGGTTGGTGTTTATAGAATTAGTCTTGGAATTGATCAAGAGGTACTTAGATATTCCTTTCAAGTTGGTACTTACATAAGTGTCCTTTAACTAAGTTGGTGCTTCGTCATAGGGGTTGTAACCTCTTAGCAAGTTGGTACTTGTTAAAGTCAAGTGGGTGTTTGATAAAATTGGGGTTAGCACTCTATGTTGGGTTGGTACTCAACTAAATTTGATACATTATATTATAGGATATTTTTTCTTATCTTTATTTCAGTGGGTTTCATTCCCAATGATGGTTTCCCACATATGTGATGTGTTATCTTGTTTCATGCTCATGTGATTGGTTATTAATGTATTGTTAGATCACTAAGTTACTTTAAATGTTTCATGAATGGTTAAGGGAAATTGATTGAAAGTTTTTGAAGACTAATTCACCCCCACCCCTCTCAATCATTGTTCTTCCAAAAATTGGTATCAAAGCTTAGTCCTTTGAATCAAGCCTAACATCTTAAAGGAGATCCTTGAAGCACAAGCATGTCCAGTCAATAAGTATAAGGAGGTTTCTTAACCAATAAGGATCCTCTCTTCAATAGGATTAATTATGAATTTTGGAGCATCAGAATGAATACCTATCTAATGTCCTTCGATTATGACATATAAATATGTTTTTGATGGATTCACTCCACCCTTTACACCACCAATTAATGCAGTAGGCAAAAAGGAAAGTGAAAAGAACTCTAAAACAATGAATGACATCATGTGTGGTCTTTTAGAAGAAAATTTTGTTTAAGGTCATGAATTGTGATATAGCTAAAGTTATTTGGGAAAATATTCAGACCATATATGAAGGAGACACCAAAATTAAGTTGGAAAAATTACAGACTCACTAACGGTAGTTTGAAAGCCTGAGAATGAAGGAAGATGAAAATATTTCATCTTATATGTTGAGAGTAGATGAAGTGGTAAATATCATCAGAGGCCTAGGAGAGAAATTGGAAGAATCAATGATAGTACAAAAGGTATTGAGAT
Source organism: Torreya grandis (assembly GCA_037957365.1). Classification (NCBI taxonomy): domain Eukaryota; kingdom Viridiplantae; phylum Streptophyta; class Pinopsida; order Cupressales; family Taxaceae; genus Torreya; species Torreya grandis. The sequence goes on from JARHVA010003226.1 coordinate 1,605,192, forward strand.
CTCTAACATCTAAGTTTGATTCAAAATTTTCTATTGTGGAGGAGATTAAAGACCTTCACATACTATAGATGGATGAGCTTCATGGCATCTTGACTACCTATGAAATGAGAGAAAGTGATGGAAGACCTTCCAAGAAGGAAGTTGTATTCAAAGCTAATAAAAAGTCACAAGTTAAGGAGTCCAAGGATGATGTTGATATAGACATTGATGATGACAAGATATAATCCATGTTTGTCAAAAAACTAAGAAAAAGATCAGGTAAGAAAAGGGAAAGTTACCATTCAAATGTTTTAACTATGGTAAGATTGGTCACTTTGCCTCTAAATGTCCCAACAAGGATAAGACTAGGCATGATAAATAACATGATGAACATCATGGTGATGATAAGAAGACCTATAAGCTTGAAAAGATAAAAAAAGGGTTTCAATAAGTATGAAGACAAGAAAGGGTCATTCATAAACAAATGAAGTTTCTATACCAAAGAAGATAGTAGCTCATCTAATGTGACACTAGTACATCTGATAGTGATGATGATAGTAATGACCATGATAGTAATAAAACCTTATTCGTGGATATATAAATAGACAATGAGGGTTACTCAAAATTAAAAATCCTTATGAATGATGAAGAATCAGATGAAGAAGAGGCTGAAGTAAACCTTGAGGTATAATTGGTGAGTATTCTAGAGGAGTTAAAGTTCTAAAAAATAAAAAATTAAAAACTAAGATCATTGGTTAAGAGTTATGAGAATCAAATCAATCTGTTTGAAGAGATACTATGCAATAACACCAATGAATATGATGAGATCATAAAACAATTATAAATTTAGATTAAAATTTTCACTAAAAGTCTTAAGACCAATAAGGAAGAATGCATCAATTATGGAATAGAAATGGAGTCCTTGAAGGCAAAATCAGATCAAGCAATAGTCAAGTTGAAGATGCATTAGAGATTTGAAAAAAGTACTTAAGTTATTGGTGATATTTTTTAGTAGTCAAAGGCCTTCACATGACAAAATAGGTATTGGTTTTAAGGAAGACCAAAAAGAGAACAAAGAGAGTCCTACCTCAAAGACCTATGTAAAAAATCTCAAATCTAAGACTCAAAGTGATCATCAACAAGTCAAGAGTACCAACATGAAAGTCAATATGAAGAGACCAATCAGGCAGCCTAATGCAATGAGGTATTCCAATTATTTTAATGGTTATTATTTTATTTGTAATAAATTTGGTCATAGAGAAAGTGATTGTAGAACAGTCTTAAGGGATGAGTTATCATGGGACCATGGGAGAAGGATTAATCAATCAAGAGGTAAGTAAACTAATGTTGTTTGCTACAGTTGTCATATGGGACAAATTGCAAGATTATGTCCTAATCAAATTAGAAGGCCCTCAAGACTCAATAATAGATATGGATCTCTTAGAGTGCATGAGAAGGGTCAAATAAAGGGCCAAAGAAAGTCAAGATTGATCATATTGAGCCCAAGGGTCAAGATAGATTATTTGATAAGATAGATTAAGCATCATAAGTAAAAGACTGTCAAGATCACTTGTTATCTCCATGTATTGACAAGGCAATCAAAGATAAGAAGGATGACAAGGTGGATGAGTCAAATGCTTTAGTCAAGCCTAAGTGGGTTCTAAAGAGGGACTATCAGTATCATGATTACAAGATAGCTGAGTAGAGTGGTTTGGATATCTAGAAATCTCTTGAGTTCATGGAGTTTTGAGAGCCTTATAGAAAGGGGTATCTCCGTTAAGATTCAAGGAGACATTCTTCTATCAGTAGAAGCATGAGGTTATAGTCAAAGAAGGATTCATCCTGAGAGGATTCTAGGTTGTCTATATTGCAAGGTATGAGATTTTTTATTTGTAGCTTATATGTATATAATAAGGTGAAAGGAGTTTTGGCTACTATGACCATTGATTATGAGATCAGTTCATGAGGAGTCATGGTATGGATTTCAAGTCTGAGTATTAAATATGTCTAGATATATATGGAATATGGATTGGTCTACAAGACTAATATGGTCATAAAGACAAATTAGATGGTATTGATAGAGATGGAAGCATGATGAAATCTTGTGTAGTTGATTGGTATATGAGAGGTAAGCAAAAAGTTGTTTTATATTTCCAACATTTGATAGTTTGATTTGTGTTGAGAAGTGGTATTGGTATCAAGATGCTTGAAGGATGTTGAGAATGGTCATGAGTCCTAATGACTCATATGATAGGCACAAGCTATGAGGAAAAAGGGGGAGCTAATCAGATTATTCATTATCTTCAAGAGAAGATGAATAATGGTCTATTTTAGAGAAGATATACATAAAACATGAAGACAAGTTGAATAATGTGGCCAAGATTGAAATCATGTTTGTACGATGCTTCATAGACTCTATGATCCTATTACCAAAAGGGGTGGAGACTCAGAAGGGGAGAAAGTTTAGAATGGGGAGAAGTAGCCTATTTATATATGTTTCTAAGAGTGGTTTTCATCTTGTGACTCAAGAGGAGAGTATGGAGTTACGGGGAGCTTTATATCTCTATGTTATGAAGTGTCAATCTAGTGATAAAAAGCATGGTTTCTTAAGGTACAGTTCAAGTGTTATAGAAGTTTTTTACAATAATTGGTATGAGCCTAAGGTGATTTTTTTAGCATTTCATTTTTTAATTATTGAATTTCAGGTCCAAGGATTATAGGTAGTCTGTGTAAGACCCTTTTTCCATTAATGTCAAAAGGGGGAGAATGAGCAGATGGGAAAAGTACCATTTTGAAGTAATTTTATATAGTATTGTGTTTTCCATCAATGAAAAAGGGTGAGCTTTTTGGCATGTTGTTTTTGTTGATGTCAAAAGGGTGCATCATGTAAAGGCACAATGTTCATTGATGTTAAAGATGTATCATGTCAACATTGTATTGTCATTGATGTCAAGGTTGATGTAGGGTTGATGTGAAAGGTGAATAAGGACAAATGGTAGTATGTGACATGTCAAGGTACATAAGAGTGTGATCATGATAATCTTCATGAGTGTTGTGAGCATTGAAGGTATAGGTCGTGGAAGATGTTTGAAGACAACTAACGTGTACAAAAGAAGTATAGTATATGAAGAGGTCTATAAAAGTTATTGATGTCATGATATAAAGAGGTATGTGCATATGAATGTATGTACATAGTGTGGCATAGTCATGACATGAATATTTTAAGGTTATCCATGTGAAGGAAGAATAGTGAAATGAATGAACAAAGGTATGTGATGTGACAATGAGCATTGAGAGAGATGTCAAGTCATATGAAGCTTGGTCATGTGGTTTTAGGTCTATATGAGGCTATGGAAGATTATTATGATCAAAAAGAGAATGGTGCTATGATATGAGTGTGTTGTCATGTCTTATGTTTTATTTTTTGTTTAGGTCATTACAAGGAAAGAATTGTTCAAGGTGTCAAGTGCTATAGAAACTTGAGCCTAGTCATAGTACAATGAAGGTATGAATTGGTGGCATTATGAGGTGAGTGAAATCAATCATTTGAGAGGTTGTGAAGGTTGTGTATCATTATAATAATGTGTGGATGTACTCAAAATTGTTTCAAAGTGAGTCTTTGAAGGAAGGTCCTTCAATCCTGGTATGCACCTAGACCATTATTTAGCCTTGCCTAGCCTAATGAGGTATGAGGATCAGATTTAAAGGTGAATATGTAAAGGAGAGCATGTATATAGGTAATTAAATTTGTTTCAAGAGTTATAATTAATTATGAGTTCATGGTTTTCAAGAATGGAATGGAAGATGGTTTTGAGGTCTTTCAAGTACACAAAATGAAGGTATGCAAACCCAAGAAAGACTTTCAGGTGTTCATTGGCATAGGTAACATTTTCATGGGAACCTAAGCTATTAAGTAGAAATGGGGAAGTGTCCTAGATAATATCTATAGGAATTAGTTTTGTATTTAAGGGTCAATCCTTTAATGAACACTCATTAACACCAAAACATGTGTTAAACCTCCCTAAAACCCTGATAAAGACCCGATGTTGAAGATGTTACTCAAATAAGCTCACAATAGATTAAAATGATAATAAAACCTATCATATCCTATATTAAACTTTTTGGGGATCAACCAACAATGATTACACTTATGAAAGCAATAAACACAGAATTAAATCAGATAGATAAGTAACTAGAATCAGAATCAACAAGAAACAAGAGATACAAGAAACCACCCTGAAAACTTGTATTAAACACTTTGCTGAAGGAATTACAATTGAAGAAAACTTCTTTTCTTCTACACCTATCTAGATGTATAGATCACTTTGAAGATCTCTATCTTAACCTTCAAGAATCAACTCCATAATCTGGATTGATATACAATCTGTATTCTAACTCTACAGTATTGTCTTACCCTGTTCTTCTCTTGTACAGTTCTATGAACTATGAAGATCTATCTCTATTATATAATAATAGACACTCATGAGCATGCACTTACAACTGATAGATGCATCTCTAAACAAGAGCTCTAATTTTTGTCATACTCAAATTAGAAATGTGTGCTTTCAACTAACACTTCATTCTCTTAACATGCAAACATTCTGTTCACTCACGAAAACAGGTTCTGCCTACACAGGTGACCGACATCGGTCCCTGCTGGCTTGAACTTGCCGACGTCGGCCGACCTGGTCTGCTCCTTGACTGACGTCAGTCACCTTTGGTCTCCTACAGACCGTCGTCGGTGACCTGCAACTCTTGCAACTCACTCTTGCTCTTGGATGAAGCTTTTAGCTCCATTCCCTAACAAAACTCTCTTAGGTACCTCTAGGTGATGGTGGTTAGTCAAATGAGAGGGAAAATGCATAGATACAAGGTTATTTGTCAAGAAGATGTTGTAACTGTCAAAAGTTACATTGGTCAAGGAAAGAAAATGGATGGAAGAAGAATATATAGAATAATAATTCACTCCCATTATGGTTTATATATAGTTTCCACCCTTAAAATATTCTAAAATTATCTTCTAAGTTAGCTAGTCATAGATAGACCTGATGGTATGAATAGTGCAAAATCCAGGCAATAGTGAGAAGATGAATTTGAGTGTGTTTTCATGATAGAATGATGAAACAAAGTGCATAGATATTTTTTTCAATACTTTTATGTCATGTTAATTCTTTTAATAATCTTTGTATGTCATGAAAAGAGATAAAAATTTTGAATCCAAAATGGCTTGTTTGGTTCAATTTAGACTGTGTGATATTGGGTCAAAAAAATGGTCTTTAAGACCAATATTTTCCATTTGACCATATTATATTTCTATTTGAGTATGGTTTTTAGATCTCATATGACCATTTAAATACATCAATAGTTATGAAAAGTGTCTATATCGGTGTTGGAGGTCTAAGTCACCATTACTATGTTTTGAGTATTCTCACAGTTTTGAGTGAGTATTTTGATGAGTTAATCTTGATGCCTTAAGCTCTAAGTGAAAGGATATAATTAATTTGGTAATTATTATGATGTCATGTATATTCTTCTTATGTATTTTTTTATCATGTTTTAGTTACTTAAGAGTGTTTAAGCTTCACTTTTGCAAGATAGACTTTTGAGGCACACATGCCTGATAAGACAGTTTATCCTAAAAGAGGTTCCATGGTATGAACAAAGGATTTAGATCTAAAAAAGCATGTAGGATGTCATTATATGTCATTTGTGAAGTTATTTAATTGTTTTAAATTGTTTTATAAAGTCATATGGGTCCAATAAGATCAATTCTTAGCGTTACGAGAGGAGACCTAATGAAGTAGGTCTCCATGAGACCTAAAGGATGATTAAAACCAATATTGTTCACTAATATAGATTATTATATATGATTGAGGATTAAATTAGGGTCATATAGTTCCTATAAACATTATTTTTATGTTATAAATACATGACATGAAGGTGATCAAGCATGAGAGAGAGCAGACAGACTTTTTAATGTACACAGGCCTAATAAGACTGAGTACTATTGAGGCATTTCATGAAGAGGTTAGACCTAAAAGGTGTTATGGATCTCAGAGGAATTTGTATAAGGTATATTTTTATGGTGTGTGAAAGGTTTTTATTATGTATGGAGGTGTATTTTTTTCTAAGGGATCAAATGGTAACGTGTTGATAAGAAAGCCTAATGTAATTAGGTATCCATGAAACCTAAATGAGGAATAAGGATCATGAGGTGTTGTAGCCAAATAATTATGATTGATTCATGATTTAAAAATGTGTTAAGACATTTTTTATAATCAACCAAATTTGGTGAGTATGTGTGTCCAAACAACATGTATTTGAAAAAGAGTCTTGTATATAAGTAAGGCATTTTAAGCCTATTTGTGCAAGTTTAGAGTAAGTGAATGGATTGATAAATAAATGAGCCTAAGGAGGTTGGGAAACATGGTGTAAACCATCAAAAGAGAGAAAATAATTATTTAATTAAGATCATATAGTTGTTCTATAGTTTAATATCAATTTCATATGACCTATTCAGTCTTGATGAGGTCTAGTTGAGCGAAGAAGCCTAGAGGCAATTTTAAGAGAGATCAAGTGGAGTAGAGTTGAGGGAGTGATCATTGTATATTGAGAGGATATAAAAGTTTAATTATATATGTATTCCTAATTTATGATAGTGTATATATTTTATATATATCAAATAGAGAGCTAAGTGGAAGAATAAAAGAAAGAAGTGTGATTGGCTAAGTTGGTGCTTGGTCAAAGAGGGAGTTAAAGCTTCCTTGCAGGTTGGTGATTTCAAAATTGATCTCAGATTTGTTCAAGAGGTATTTGGATATGTCTTGTAGTTTTGTGCCTGTATAAGTTTCCTTTGAATTATTTGATGCTTAGTCATAGGGGTGTATCCTCCTAGCAAGTGGGTGATTGCTAAAGTCTAGTGGGTGCTTGATAAATCTAGCGTTGGTGCTACATGTTGGGTTGGTGGTGAACTAAATTTGATACATTATCTTATAGTAAAATCTGTCCAAACTTTATTTAAGTGGATTTAATTCTCCATGATTGTTTCCCACATATGTGATGTGTTATCTTGTTTTATGCTCATGTGATTGGTTTATAATGCATTGTAAGATCACTAAGTTACTTTGAATGATTCATGAATGGTTAAGAGCAATTGATTGAAAGTTTTTAAATATTTATTCATCCCCCCACTCTCATAAATTATTATTCTAACACATTTATTATTGTAAAAATTCATGCAAAGCCTGATATATTAAAGGACAACACCAACAATCCTTCAATAAAAGATGTAATAATCATCAAATTATGTCCCATCAGGTGTGCCAAAAACTGTTATCACTTAGGAGTGCACCCTTGTGATAATGTGTTCTTGTTTTCATTCCTAATGATACAATGGAAACACTCTAATGTTTAGGTGACCTTATGTTAGAGAGAATATCTAAAGAGGGTCAGCTCCTTTGATGAATCACCTAAGACTAAACACTAGTCTACTATTATAAGGAAAATGGATAGGAGAGGAAAAGGATAGAATAAAACACAAATAAAACTAATCTAAAAAAATGTTATGTACCAAAAATGTGATCCTTCACTTGATTGCTTATGCACAATGAAACCAAAATAAACTAACACACATACACAACTCCTAAATTAGGCAATCTTGCATAAGTATTTCATAGAGAAGTAGAGATATATATGGTAGTATTAGGAGGCGAAGCATTCATCACCATATATAACATTTCATAAAACTTAAGAATACACAAACTATGACATGCAAAAGAAAACCTTTCTAACATAGAGGTGAGGAAATTAGACATTGTCTAAGGGGAAAATTCTTCAATACAAGGAGAGCATCAACAACTCATAAATCCACACAAGATACAAGCATGGAAGAAGGAAAAATCAACTTTATATTATTTCCAAGGCATTTACAAACTTACCAAAAATGAATATTATAAAGGATTAACCATACATATATATAATTACAAAGGAGAAGAGAGAGATGAGAGAGAATATTCATGTGGAGTAAAAATGTTCCACATTCATTGTCTTTCATATGATCAATAGTAAGGTGTTTGTCTTGGAGTGGAAAAGGAGTCAAAAAATGGATATTTAATTTAGACATGATCACCCTCTCTTTGTCTTTATCTCCCACCTTCCATGTGACACCAAAAATGGCACCCCACCTTCACACATTTGAGCATAAATCATGAATAGTAAATTATTATCTCTTCATCCATGTGTGCAGAAGATTCCAAAATAAATTTCAGTCAAATTTTGACCTTACACAAGACATTAAAATCATAGATCCACTCAAAAAAATCACCCCACCTTCACACATGTGAGATTTTCATCATAAAATATTCTTTGTGGTTCATGCCACATGACATAGAAGCCACCTCATCACTATGCCAAATCACATGCCTAGTCACTACCAACTCAACATAGTGAATAGTGATGGTGAATAGTATCTACATGAATAGTGCCTATGAATAGTGTTCTCACTCTCAATAGTAAGTAGTGTGTTATCTCATCATGATCTAGAAAATCTTGATACCCTGCTACAACCAAATGGTGATTGGAAAGAGTTAACAATTCCTTCATGGACCTTCCTAAGTGCTAATTTGGATTCTCCCAAAGATAAATAATGAAGAAGCATTCCATCATAACCCTTACGATAAAGCATATTTCCAAGGAGGGTATAATGGGCTAGGTGATGAAGAAATATTTTTTAGCGAATGTGTGAAAGGTTGGGATGGAAAACTTGGTCATGGAAATAATTAAAAATGTCCTAATACTAGGGTTGTTCAGTGGGGAGATTAGGACTAGAAATTATGCAAACCCTCTTTGAATATAGTAGAACATGATCTAGATATATAAGGTTCTTGATGAGGAATTGATACTTTTTGACATGACTAAAAACTTGTACCATGGACCCAATTGTAGCCATTACATCAATTGATCTATTATTGGCTCGTGGTACCTGCTCAAACTATAGGGACTTGAAATGGGACTTGAGATTGTCCACAATGTGCTTGTAGGGTACAAAATTTTCATCTCAAGTTTGATATTGTTTTGTGGTCTGATTAATTATCAATTAGGAGTCTCCATAAACCATTATTTGCTAGATATCCCACTTTATTGCAAGATGAAGTCTAGTAATAAGGGCTTCATACACGGCCATATTTTTGGTTTAATTTAAACTAATATGAAACACCTTGAGAATGAGGTCCCCTTATGGTGCAACCAATAAAATGTTTGCCTCTGATCTATGAGATGTAAAGGAGCCATCAAAGTTTAACTTCCATTATTCAAGTTCATGTGTCACTTATTTTATTACCATGATAAAATTATCTAAAAAATCAAATGTGAGTGGTTGGGTATCTATAATAGGAGCTTCAGCAAGTTGATCTATAATAACCTACCCCTTTCTATATTTTTGGTTATAGTACTCAACATAAAACTTACTCAAGAGTATGACCCATTTAGCCATATGACCTATAAGAGTTGCCTTGGACAATAAATATCTGAGAGGGTCCACTTTAGCAATAATAATAGTTTTGTTATTCAACATGTAGTGCAACAACATTTGGGAAGTGAACACCATTACCAAACAAGCCTTCTCAATAGGTTTATAATTATGTTCATATGCTACAAGTACCCTAATCAAATAATAGACTACGTGTTCCTTTCCTTGCTCATCATGTTGGGCCCAAAGTGCCCCCAATTAATGTTTTATGGTTGAGATATAAATAAGTAATGGTTGTCCAAGTGTTGGTAGTCTTAAAATTGGTGGGTTGGCCAAATATGTTTTAAGATTCACAAATGTTTGCTAACACTCAATATCTCATTGAAAATTGACCCCCTTATTCAAGAGGTTTATTAAAGGATGACATTTTTATACTAGCGATGATAAAAACCTATGAATAGATTGAATTTTTCCCGTTAGGCTACAAAGTTGTTTTTAGATTAAAAGGTGGAGGTATTTCCATGATATCTTTGACCTTAGTAGGATCCACTTCAATCCCTCTTTATGATACAATGAATTTAGTGACACTATATTCATCCCTAAATCATTATCTATAAGAACCCATTTGATCTTATGATTAATGTATAAGGGATTATTACGGCTCAAACCAAGGGAAGATATATATCTTTAATAAAAATTAATTTTTTGGCTAAGAGAAAGATGTCCCACAAGGGTTTATAATTGAGTGGGATTGATGTCTTTGAGAATGGTGGATTACTGAAGGAAGTCATTTATTATATTTCTTTAAACCTCTAACGTATGCAAAGGACTGAGAATATAAATTTGCATATATGTTTTACTTAATTATTCATTAATACTATATGGCTTCTCAATGGAAGGATGAGAGGTTTTGGCATTGGTTAGTACAATGTTCACATTTAGCTCATTATTAGAAGAAATCAAAGGGCCTTGAAGGGTGACTCACAAGTGTCTAATTGCTATTGCATAATCTTGAGTCGATAAGGAGTCATTATAATGAGAAGGTAAAGGACCTTGAAGGGTAATTCATGAGCATCTAGTTATGATTATGAAATTTTGAGTTAGAAAAGAATCATTATAATTATAATAAGGGGAAGGTGGTCTATAAATAGTAACCTACATAAATTGAGGTGTAATAGAATTGTTTGAACCTAGTATGGCATTACTTGAAGGAGAGGGTGTCGATCCTAAAATAGAGGGACCAACACTTTGAAAAGAATTATATAGTTCATGGGTTTTGAGTGTAATGGTGGAAATATTATTTCCATAAATATGCCCCATAGTGTTGTTATAATAATAATGCATGTTATTGTAGCCCAGGTTGTTAGCTTGGGTATTATGATCTTGATTATGATTATGCTAATTAAGTTTCTAGCCTTATCCTTGTTGACAATGGCCCTAACCTTGATTATGATTATTTCTCTATTGTTGTTTATCGTGTTTGGTAAATGGGTCTTGTATATGCCCATATATTTATTGGTATTATGTGTTGTTTGTTTCACTTCAATTTCCACACTTTCAATCAAATCCTCATTAAGATGTATTAATTGTATGCATCGGTAAATTACATAGCTGATAAATTGATGTAAATTGAAAAACTCATCTTCTTGATACTAATCAATTTTAGGTTGAACTTTAGGAAAGGGTTTTGGTACATGCCATATAAGCAAATTAGATGCCACTAGCTTTTGGAACACTACCTCAACAAGGCTCTCCCAATTTGCTAAATGTTTCATATTTATTAAATCCTTTATGTGGAAGCACTCTTTATAAAGTGGTTGATGGATTAGGTTGGATTAGCTGTACATTTGGAGATGGTAGATCCTTCACCTTTTGCACATGCCTTGATTCTATCGCTCCATTACCCACTATGTTCTTATTTTTGTTAACAAGGCTTTTCTATAATAGTAGCCTGAACAGGTGATTGAGTTAAATTAGATGTTTGACCCTATCAATGGATTTTCACAAGGCCTCTAGTGATAAGTGCCTTTTCAATCTGCACACCCTTCTCAATAATTTCTTCAAATGTGTTAGCATAGTGAGTATTATATTGTGAGCTACTTCAGGGTACAAATTCTATGTAAAGATATCAACCAATTGCCTATCTAATAGATTATGTTGAAAGTGACTAGTTAATGCTCTCCACCTTTGTAGGTATGCTATGAAACTTCTCCATCTCTCTATCTTTATTTACACAAATCAACCACCATTCACTCATGTTTAATGTTATAATATAAATGGTTGACAAAAAAATTTGATAGATTATTCCAATTTGTCATTGATCCCTTAGGCAATTAGAGGAGCCAATCCAATACTTATCCAACCAAAATACATAGAAACAAGTGGATAATTAAATAGCCTATTGGCAAAGGTTATATGAGGATGTAGTCCTTGCAGAGAGGAGAGCTCTATCTTATAGATATTATATGAAATCCTAGTGCACTCATCAGACCTCTAGGTCTAGACATGTTACTAAGTCATAGTAGTCAGTGGCATAGCCATCATCATAGTGAGTATTCATTGGCCCTCCACCACCATCTCCACCATTAGGCAGAGCTTCTCATAGATTCCCTTGAGGTATGTCCATGATCAGAGTTGATTTTGTAGCTCTATTTTATATCATGAGATGCATAGACATTCTCTTGATGAATAAAACATTATTTTGAGACATATATATGACATTCATTATTTGGCTCATTGCTACATGTAAATGGACTCTTAATGTTATTTTATGTCTCATCATGTTTACCTTTATGTTTCTCTTATTATGATATGATGGTATATGCTAGTGTTAGGAGATGCACTTCCTATGTTAGCATATGGATGTTGATGTATTGATTGATCTATTTAATTTATGTGTAGATGTTAGAGGATAATTTAGGAGATGCACGTCCCAAATTAATCATATAAATAGTCATATTGACTCAATGTGTATGTCAATAGATGCACATCCTACATATAGAGTCATGTTTGTTTCTAATATTTGGTTTAAGATATCCTGTTTAGGTAGCAAATATGTAGGATAGTGATTTCAAAGATGTTCTTTGGCACCATATTGACTTTTGGAATTTGGATCACTTGGTTTCTAATTTATAAAAATGAAATTATGTATCATAAGTATGAATAACTTATAATAACATTGTATTTTGTTTGCAATTGATCAGTAAAAACATGAATATTTATAACTAAGGATAATGATAAAAACTAACAAAAAAAAGTTATAACTATTTAAGTTTAAACAAAATATAAAGGAAAGAAAAAGATAAAAATAATATAAAATACAAAAATGTAACCCATGTGAAATCAAGATATGAATTATCAAAATTTAATTAGGAACAAGAATGTACAAAAACACAAACTAGAACAAATTGTTTAAACAACCTAGAATCAAGATATGAATAATCAAGACCTAGGCAGTAACAATGTGTAATTCAAAACAAACAAATAATAAAAAAATTCAAATAAAATGTAAACAATTCAATGCCAATTTAAGGCTAGACTCAAAATGTTTATGAAATGTATTCAAATATGACAAGAAAGACAAATAAATAATTTTAATAAATAAAATAAACACACAATAAAATAGCAAGACAAAAAACAAGAAGAAACACACAATAAAACACCAAGAAAATAAATAAAATGACAACAAAAATAAAATAAAAAGAAACACAAGCACAACAAAACACCAAGAAATAAACAACAAAATACCAATAAAAATAAAAGAACAACAAAACAATAATAAACAAAATATCAACAAAATAATAATAAAAATAAATGAAGAGACATCAAAGCACAAAAAACACCAATAAAAATAAAAGAAGAATTAAAAATAACTAAACAATCTAAAACAAATAAAAATGCCATAAGTAAACTATTTTAAGCACACAAAAACAAACAAAAACAATTAATAGTTAATCATAATGTTAGTGAAGATAGAAAACAAATTATTTGTGCACATGTAAGAGAGGTGTTACTCTTTGTGATAGGGTGACCCCTAAGCTAAGTGACAATGACACAAGTAAAATGAGACAAGAACAATGGACATAAAGTTACCTCCGGGTGATAGGGAAACAACAACACAAACAAAATAATAAACATTGCCCCTAGGCTATAAGAGACAATAAAACAAATAAACATAATGGGCAGAATTGAAGAAAAGGAAGGGGTAGTTGAGTTGACTCTAGATGCATGAGACAAGTGGATGTTGCCTAAATAGTTACATAGATACAAGATCCAGCATGAACTTTAGGACAAATTTAGTTCTCCCAAGATATGGGATAGAATAAAAATGATGATAAAGAGACATGATTAATGTGTAGAGAAAGTTGGGGATGGTCTCATAAAATAGCGATAGCATAAGAAAAGAGAGTATGGTTTAGGTTAAAAACACACTAAATTATGAGAGACGAGTATCCACAAATGAACTAAATTGAGAATTCAGAGTGTCTACTATATTTAATGTTTAGAAAGAAAATAAGCTCATGAAATGGCGAGAGCATATAATGGTTGCTCATAAAATAGAAAGAGCATAGGGCAAAGGGAAATAAGGATGTGGAAACATAAGGACAAGTGGTTACTTGTGAAATAGTTAGGATTCCCAAAATATTTAAGGCAAAGAAGTGATCAAAAAGAAAGGAAAGTGTAGTCGACCTAACTCGAGTTACCCCATGTATCTAAGTGTTACCTACATAGTCTATGTGGATCTTAGGCCAATATTATTCTCTTAAAAATGGGAGGAAAAAGACCAGGGTGGTCTAAAAATAAACTAAAAAAATAAGATGACCTAACCCAAAAAATTGACATCTTTATATCTCACGAGGAGATTCTAAGCCAATTTCCATGATTTTGTGATTTTTAGGATTTTCTAAATCATTTACAAATGTTTTTGTAATTATCTAAGTGTCTCAACTCAATTGAGAATTATGAGAGACTAAATAGTCTAATTTGAAAAATGGTGAGAACATGGCTCAAATTTCTCAAAAAATGGTGAGAGTGCTTAGGATTAGAACAAATAAAGGTACCTTATAATGTTTTTGGTCTTTAGTCATATCTATTTTGAATTTTTTGTGTTTTTGGTCATATATGTTTTGAATGTTTTTATTTTTTGGGATAAATAAAACATGTAATATAAAGAAATGTACAAGGAACCACTTAACTAAGCAGATGCATTTCCATGAGTAAAAGTTTAAGCAATAGCTAAATTGGCTATAATGGGGGCATAACAGTGAAACTAGATGTAATGATATATGTCATCATGTTAAGGCAATGATGAATACCAAGTAGTATCAAAAATAGAATAATATGTAGTAGTCTAGAAATACTAAGGAACTATCCAGTAGGCAAAAACCATGTGTTGACATATCCTCGTACACTTGTCTACAAAAGAAGCTGCAAATACTAATTGAGCTAAATTGCCTTATAGAACGATCTTTGAATGTGTCTAGAAAACTGATGAATCACAATAAGGATCATAATTGTTATTAGGTACATTGGTCCAAGTTATAATGGTCTAGGGGTAGTGAAACAAAAACAGTTCAAGTTAAAACTATCCAGAGTAAAACGGTTGAAGTTACAACAATCCAAGGTTACAATGGTCCTGAGTTACAATAGTGCAGAGTTACAATGGTCTAGAGTGAATTTGAATAAGTTATAATGGTCCAAGGTGAAATGGTACATAGTATAAATATAATGGAGTAATAAATGACTTCCAAACAAGTTTCCCCCAAGTAAGGGCTCTTATAGACAATGGTTCAAAAAATGTTATCAAGTGTAGAAGTGCTTGAGATATACAATATTCATGGGTTCTATGAGCTCTTCACCATTTAGAGTAGACAAGATGTATGCCCCCGATCTATAATTTATTATTACCATGTATAGGCCCATCTAATTGGGTTGAAACTTGCTTTTTTACTTACTTTCAAAATTAGTGTTTTTTTTGTTCTCTTTCAAGACCAAATCACCAATTTCAAACTCTTGAGGGAGAATGCACTTGTTATAGTTGTGATGTAACCTATTCTAATATGCTCTCAAGTTGTCTAGGGAAACCAAATGCTTATCATCAAGTAGTTATAGATCTTGCAACCTAAAAACTCTATAATCTTTATCATCCATAATATGCTCCAAAGATACCCATAATGAAAGCAGCGCAACCTTGACTAGAATAATAGCCTTTATTCCATAAATCAGGGAATATGTAGTCGCTCATGTAGGGTTATAATGACTAGTATGATAATCCCATGTGGTAGGGTAAATTTACAAGTGATAATTACGTCCAACGTCATTGATAATATTCTTAAGTATTGTGATAATGGTTTTGTTAGATGCCTTGGCTTGACCATTACCTTGTGCATCATATGGTGTGGATTTATTATGTTTGATTTTGAACATGGTGAAAATGGATTTAACATCTTTATTTACAAATGATCTTCCATTATCGTATATAATTTGGGCTAGGATACCATATTGATAGATGATATGGTAATGTATAAATTTTCCAATCTACTTCTTGATGATGTAAATGAGAGCAATGGACTCAATCCACTTAGTAAAATACTCAATAGTAGTCAAAATGTGTTTATGGTAATCAAAAGATGTTGGGTTTATTTTCCCAATGGTATTGAGACCCCATGTAGAGAATGGCCTTGGTGTAGTGATCAAATGTAGTGACAAAGGAAGTGTACCTATCAAATTACCATGTTGTTGGCACACAACACACCTCCTGACATAATTACAACATTTGTTTCCATCTTAGGCTAATATTATCCTATTCTAAGAAGTTTATTAGATAAGACTACACTTCTAGTGTGTGCCCCACACATTCCTTCGTATACCTCCCTAAGTGTTAACTTAGATTGTCACATAGATAAATAACAAAGAATCATTCCATCATAACCCTTAATATAAAGCATGTTTCCAAGTAGGGTATAATGAGATAGGTGATTAAGTAATATTTTCTAGTGATTTTGTGAAAGGTTAAGAGGGAAAACTTGGTAATGGAAATAATTATAAATGTCTTGGTACCAGGGTTGTTCAGTGTGGAGATTAGGACTAGCAATTGTATAAACCCTCTATAAATTTGGTAAAACATGAGCCTATTATAAAAGGTTATTGATGAGGAACTAATACTTTTTGACATCACTGAAATCTTGTACCATAGACCCAATTGTAAACATTGCATTGGTTGATCTATTATTGGCATGGGTACCTTCTCAAACTGTAGGGACTTGAAATGGGACTTGATACTATCCATAATGTTCTTTTAGGGTAAAATATTTTCATCACTAGTTTGATACCGATTTATGGTTTGATTAATTATCAATTAGGAGTCCCCATAAACCATTAGTTATTAGATATCCCATTGTATTTCAAGATGAAGTCCTACAATAAGGGCTTCATATTCAGCCATATTGTTAGTACAGTTGAAAACAATATGAAATTCCTTGGGAATGAGGTCCCCTTATGGTGTAACTAGTAAAATGTTGGGCCTTTATGTATGATATGTAAAGGATCCATCAAAGTATAACTTTCATTGTTCAATTTCATGTGTCACTTCTTCTATCATCATGATAGAATCATCTAAAAAATCAAATGTGGGTGGTTAAGTATCTATAATAGGAGCTTCATCAAGTTGATATTTAATGCCTTGCCCCTTGATAGATTTTTGGTTCTAGTAATCAACATCAAACTCACTCAAGAACATGACCCATTTAGACATGTGGCATGTAAGATTTGCCTTGGACAATAAATATTTGAGAGGATCTACTTTAGTAATAACAATAGTTTTGTTATTCAACATGTAGTGCCATAACTTTTCAGAAGCAAACACCATTGCCAAACAAGCCTTCTTAATAGGCATATAATTATGCTCATATGATACAATCATCCTACTAAAATAATAGACTGCATGTTCCTTTTATTGCTCAACATGTTAGGCCAAGAGTGCCCCTAGTGCATGTTTCATGGCTAAGATATAACTAAGTAATGGTTGTCCAAGTGTTGGTAGGCTCAAAATTGGTGGGTTGGCCAAATATGTTTTGATATTTGTAAATGTTTGTTGAGATTCAATATCAAAGTGAAAATTGACCCCCTTATTCAAGAGGTGCATGAAAATATGACATTTATCTTCCATCTATGATATAAACCTGTGAATAGATTGAATTTTACCCTATAGGCTAAGGAGATATTTTAGATTCAAAGGTAGAGGCATTTCCATGATAGCCTTGAGTTTAGTAGGATCCACTTCAATCCTTATTTTTGATACATAGAATCTTAGTAATTTATCTGAATTGATGTCAAATACACACTTAGGATTAATACGAACC
Organism: Torreya grandis; assembly: GCA_037957365.1. NCBI lineage: Eukaryota > Viridiplantae > Streptophyta > Pinopsida > Cupressales > Taxaceae > Torreya > Torreya grandis. Next base: position 1,622,997 of record JARHVA010003226.1, read on the forward strand.
TTGTATTCACAAAGTCTCTCAAATATTCTTCATAGAAGATCAAGATGTTCAGCATGATTTTTATAGAATATCATCAACATATCCTCAACTATATTATGCATCTTATCATGGAAGTTGACATTCATGACACATTGATAGGTGGCATGATCACTCTTCAAGCCAAAAGGCATGAATTGGTAATAAAATGTTCCCAATGTTGTGGTGAGTGTAGTTTTGTGTTGGACATATGGGGTTATCTTGATCTGATTGTATCCAGAGAATATGTCCATGAGGGATAACATCTTATACCCAGAATTTGAGTCAAAAATCATGTCGATGTTGGGTAGAGGAAAATCATCTTTAGAACATTTTTTTATATCTCAAAAATAAATACATAAGTGAATGCCCTATAGCATTTTACTCGCTAGAACTATGTTTGATATCCATTTAGAATAGTCTAGTGGTCTGATGAAGCCAACTCCTAATAGTTTTTCTATCTCCATTTTCAATAAAATAGCAATGCATGGATGCATATTTTGCATTTTTTTCTTGACTAATTAGCATCTAGATGTACAACAAGTCAATGCACAACCAAGGCAGGGTCTAGGCCTAACATGTTTGAATAAGCCAATGTGAATTTATCAACAAAGTCCCTTAGAATAGTGACAATATATTCACACTCTTTGTTGGTGAGGGATGCTCCTAGATAAATAATTTTTAGATCCTCATAGGTCCTAATGTTCACCTCAATCACATTCTCTACAAGAAGTGTAGAACCATATTCTAAAATAGTAGGTAGTGTTTGATTTGAATCCTCTTATTCTTTTGTTGTGAACGCCAAAGCTCAAAATAGGGAGAGGAATTAGAGTCTATCAGTCTAGATAATGGCCAATTGGCAAGTATCTTAGGAAACTCTAGAGCAATATGCTTAAAGACTTTATGTTGTTTAGATGTGATACTGGTATTGGATGTAAATCTAGGACTTGGTGGACACTGGGCATCCTATGGAGATGATAAAACTTCACCATCTAAGAGCACTTGAAATAGATTTTCACTCAAGGGATTATCTTTTTCTTTAATTTTTTCCTGGTCAATGAGTGCCTCAAAGAGGTTTTCACCCAAAGATCTCTATGTTTTATATTTCATATGACCAAGAAAGTTTTCTTGCTGTCCAAAGTAGGTGGCAGGGTCTAATGAGAAGTCAAAGCCCTATTTGTGATTGCTAGATGGAAATCCATCTCTAAGTCCCATGTACTTGGCAATAGATTACTCATTATAAAATTCATCAATGGGTATAACAAATTTTTGATGGTTCCAATCTATAAGGTCAGGATGGAAAAGGGTAAGTGGATAATGGATTGTGATATTTATAATAGAATTGGATTCAAATAAATCAGTGTTGGCTATCTCAGTGTAAGTGTTATAATGGGATGTTATGTCACTACTAGGAGTTTCTTCATCAATCGATATAGAGGAATCACTATCAAAATACATAAGGTCAACCCAAAGTGGTATAAATATGAGACCTTGAATCATAGTAGGTTTACAAATTAATAAAGGTTCTCGAATACCTTTCTCTTATGGCCCTAGGCATTTTCTTGCATAATACAAACTATCCATAATGTGATTAGGGATAGGGTATTTGGGATTCTATATACAATTTGCTAGGTCGTTAATATACAACCAATCTCCTTTAGTAAAGGCTTCTTGATCTTGATTTAGTGAAGTTATTGGTACAAATACCACTTGTGGTTTTTATGTGTTCTTTTACCAAATCATGTTAGGCCTATTATGGCTCTTAGAAGGATTAAGTTTTCCATAGGACTTAGGATATTCAGGCAATTTCCCAATATGAAAGGCATGTTTTAGATGCTACGTTGAAATGCCTACATCTTCAACAATGAGTTGGTTTACAAATGTTGTGGGAAATAGATCAGTCAAAGTGGAAGCAAGATCATTAGGGTTGATATAATTTGATTTACATGGCTCAAAAACCATTGCTTTATTCTTCTTGGCTACAAATTTAGATCCAAATAAATAGTTATAATTGTGGTATTCAGCATCTAGGTGTTTATAATATTGGTAGGGTTGTAAATCAGCATAAATGGTGACCTCAATTCCAATATGGGGTAACTTGAGGCACTAATACAATGTAGAAGGGATAGTTCATACTTCATGGATCCAAGGATGACTAAGAAGTATATTATATGGAAATTCTATGTCCACAATATGGCACAAGGTATCATGGGATATAGACCCAAAAATTATTGGTAAATAGAGGGTCCCTAAAGACTCTCTCTACATTGTCATATGCCTTGATCATGATTGTCTCTAGTTTTATGTCCTTTGATGTATACCCCAATCATCGTATCAAATTTAGTGACACTATATTCAGCCTTCAACCATTGTCTATAAGAACCTATTTGATCTTATAAATTTCTATAACAACCTCAACGTACAAGGGATTATTATGACTCAGACCAAGGGAAGACATGTCTCTTTTATCAAAAGTAAGTTATTAGCTTGGAGATAGATGTCCCACAAGGGTTTGGAATTGAGTGGGATTGACATTTTAGACACCTAAATCTAGCCACCGATGACCTCCAACCAGGATTTTGGCCATTTCCACTTAAAATGCATAATTTGGCCTAAAAACACTAAAGCACATTAAAAGATTTGAACTTGATATAGTCAAATGTTGATTTTGGCTAGGGTATATCTAAATGAGGTAATGTAATTTATTGAATATATGCATCATCAGGTGACCTCATTTCTTGAGAAGACATCCCTAGGCCATAAATGCCATAAATATTAAGATTCATGCCCTACATGCCTCATCAATGTCTTCCATGATGCCCTCCATGCCTCTTAATTTCCCCTTCTTCCAATGTCATGATGAGAATAATTATAAACTTAATTCAAAAAATTGAATTAATTCTCAACTAAACATCTCAATCTTAGGATTGATGGTTGAGGTTGATTTTAATCAATCTCAAAAATCTATAAATAGAAGGCCTTACCACATCATTTCTAACACATGATTATGCAAAGTTATAATGCAAAATTGATAAAAAAGCTTCATGCAACTAGTGTTACCATGCCAAATTGATTCCAAGCCAAGCCACAAGCCAAAGGTGCCAAGGAGAGATGGAGGTAGACAAGCTTCCATTGCCAAGGACTTCATGAGTATAAGCTGAGCAGGTCACTATAACAAGCATTTTAGAGCATCCAAGGAAGGTAAAAGAGAGTTTATTTTGCATTTTAATTGTGTGTTTTATTCATGTTTATTAACTAATCTCTCCCTAGTGTCTAGACCTAGAGACATTATGTTAGTGTATTTTTTTTATTTTATTTTCATTTTGAAACTAACACAATACTAACCATCCTCTCTTGAGTCAAATTCTTAGATCACATATAGCTTATACAGTTAGTTTATCATACAGTTAATTTATCATACTAATCATATAGTTAGTTTATCATTGTTGCAGTTGTAGGCATGTAGGACCCTTTCATTCTTTAAAAATATTTTATTGTGCTTATATCTTTTAATGCCTTCCCAAACAGGGGCAAACTATAGACACTTAAATCTGGCCACTGATGACCTCCAACCAAGCTTTTGGCCATTTCTACTTAAAATGCAAAATTTGGCCTAAAAACACTAAAGCACATTAAATGCTTTGAACTTGATATAGTTAAATGTTGATTCTAGCTAGGGCATCCCTAAATGGAGCAATGTAATTTATAGACCAGCTAACTTTGATCAGATCATTTTGAGTTAAAATGCCAATTTTGCATTTGGGTGTCTTTCACAAGACACGTGCCTTTCTTATTTACTATTGGTAACATCATAAATGGAATAATGGATCCAACACATCTGACATTGCTTTCTAATTCCAAATCAATTGAATTTTAGATCAATAATAAGGCATTCTGATCAATTTGAGTAATTTATGTACAAAGTGCTTAAACATGCTTAAGAACTAATTAAACTAAATCAAGGCATAATTAATAAATCCATGGAAATTTATTGAAAACTTATTTTTGAAAATGGATAATAAATATTTGCATCATCAGGTGACCTCATTTCTTATAAAGATCTTTCTAGGCCATAAATGTCATAAATATCAAGATTCATGCCCTCCATGCCTCATCAATGCCTTCCACGATGCCATTCATGCCTCTTAATTGCCCCTTATTCCAATGTCATGATGAGGATAATTATAAACGTAATTCTAAAAACTGAATTAATCCTCAACCACACATCTCAATCTCAGTATGGACAGTTCAGGTTGATTTTAAAGATTCTAAAATATCTATAAATAGAAAGGCCATGAACATCATTTCTAAGATATTTTAGTGCAAATTTATTATGCTCAAATATTTATAAGTCTTGATTATGCAAATTTATAATGGACAAATGATTCCAAAAGCCATTGGAACTAGTGTTACCATGCCAAATTGATTCCAATCCAAGCCAAGACACATGTCAAAGGTGGCAAAGAGAGATGGAGGTAGACAAGCTTCCATTGCCAAGGAATTCATGATCACAAGCCAAAAAAGCCACTACAACAAGCATTTTGGAGCATCCAAAGAAGGTAAAAGAGTGTTTTTTTTACATTTTAGTTGTGTGTTTTATTCATGTTTGTTAACTAAGCTCTCCCTAGTGTCTAGGCCTAGAGATGTTATGTTAGTTAGTGTGTTTCTTTCATTTTATTTTCATTTTGAAACTAACATAATACTAACCATCCTCTCTTGAGTCAAATTCTTCGATCACATATGGCACGTCTGGTGGGACTATACGCATCCCACATATGAAGAAAATCATTTTATAGATTTAAAATATTCATTTAGACCATTAAAACTCTTACAAATTGATTTTATAACTTTATTTTGTCATTTTTGTTTGCCACAAGGTTACATAATAACCGACATCAGCTAGTAAGACTGACATCAGTTGGATAGCTTAACCGACATCAGTCAATAAAACTAACATTGATTGGATACCTATCATTGGTCACATTGGTATAAACAATGTCAATTAGATAACCATCATCGATTAAGAAATGTAATCATCGTTAGTTATATAACCAACATTTGTCACTATGTTTTTCTTAAAATACAAACTCGAGAGCTCTTTTTTTAAAGTTCATTGTTTCAAACCCAAAATAAATTCAAGGCTAGAGGACATGCTAACATTTTTATTGTAGGACCAAGCTTGACATTTACTAAAAACATGTTTAGATCACCGTTTGCATGCTTAAAATGAATTAGGAACATTATTTTGGGTACCTAAAGTAATATTTAGGTGCTTAAGTGAGTTTTTAGCATTAATTTTTAAATTTGCAACTAAGACCAAATGGTCAAATGAACACCACCTCATTTTTCATTTGGGTTTAAAATGAACTCACCTCATTTTCCATTTTGTGCTAAACACTTTCACTTTGAGTCTATGAACCACAACATTTTGAGTCAAGAAAAATAGTGTTATGTTATCAAAATTATGGGAAATTATCTTTGCCTTAAAGAGTTTTTGAAACAAATTTTTTGTCACACCTTTTAAGTAGTGTAGCATCATTACGCTGCCCAAAACATTTCAAATATTGTTTTATATACCTTCTTGCATAGAATTTAAATTTGTTCCTACGTTTTTAGACTAATCCAAGTTTACTTTTGTGATCTTTTGTCTAGCACAGTTAAACTGTTCACTTTTGTCTAGATTATTTGTCAAAAGAACCAAGTTTTATATCATTATTTATGAGAAAATAAACTATCTTTAAAGTGTCTTTTGTTTCATACCTTGTACCTAGTTGATCAAGTTTATGTCTAAGAATCTAATTTCTGACCCATTTGTATAAATTGCTTCGATAGATAACTTAATGCATATGCCCGTTATTGAAGAAGTGTCTTCAGCCTCTACATAGAATAGTGAGCTAAATATAGTGGACAATGTGCAAATAACATCTAATCCTGATTAAAGTGGTACTAATGCACAAACAACTAGCCAATAACATGTGTCTATAGTTAATCCCATGAGTATATCATCATACCAGGGTACAAATCAAACACCCCAACCTCAATTAGTTGCTTCCTTAAGTGTAAAACCTATGAGATTAGGTAATCAAATAATGACCAATGTCACACCTCAATGATAGAATGTGATGAATCCTACTCCTCAATAGGTAACGAGTAGTATTCTACAATAGTAGACACAATCTAGTGTATCAATGTAATAGAGGACAAATACATTGCCACCTCAATCAGGAGCAACTAATGTTTCACCTCACCAGGTAATGACAAACATACATCTTCAATTACAAACTAATATGCCAATTCAAAACCAAATAATGACTAGTCAACAATGTGCAAATATTGGTCAATGATAGATGCCAAATCTATAACTTATTTTCACTTCCCCATAGGTATTTGTACAACAAGGAGGTTCCCATGTTTCTCAAGTACCTACTAGACCACCGTTGGGTCAAAATGTGCCACATATTTAGAGACAGGGTCTCGGTCTACAAGTTCCCACTCAATAGTAAGGTTCTATTAGTCAGTAGCATTCCCCTTTTAACCATAGCAGGCACATTATAATTATATCCCTCCATCCTAACCATAAAATCCTTTAAGTTAAACCTTTATTGCCAACCCAACCTAGAATATCATGCAACTAATTATGCAATTTCAAGTACATTCTAATCCACATATGTGTACTCCTGGTCCATTCCCCAACAAAACCAATGTACCCCAACAGGTATCTCCATCATACCTTAGTTAAAGTGTCCCACTTGTGACCTCCCAACCATCCACTCAAACCAATATTCTCCCTCAAACATGTTGGCTGGATATTTTGTTACCAGCTAATTGATGGGCAAAATAGGTAGTTTCAACCACAGCATAAGGAGATTGGTCTGCCAAGTGTGCAGGTTTACCACATCAAAAGGAGACAAATCTCTCCTCTCATCAAGGGGAGGTTCCCTGTAACTATGAGGAGCTATATACTATATATATATATAAAGAAGATAACACTCAGGGGTAGGACAACACCATCTATCTCTCTTCTTTCAGAGATGATGTTCAAAAACAAAGGATAAATCTAAGTGAAAACATTGAAGGCACTTCTCTTTTTTTAGAAGTGGTCTTGCAACAAATAGCAAGAGTTCTTTCTGATAGGTAACAAGTAACTGGTAACTGGAGGCGTAGTAACCAGTAGAAAAAGGTGTAGCACAAAGTCTCCACTTTAACTACCTAAGAATGAAATACAAAGAATAATGGGGACACAAAGTCATCCCAAGATCCTTTTCATAGAAATAAACTAAAAATATACACACTAAATACAATTGTGACAGCATAAAGTCTTCCCATAGTTGGCTTCAAGACACCTTCTTGATTACTTTTACTAATTCTGCTTATTTTATTAAATAGACAAGAACGCATTCAGGAAACAGACATAAGAACAATCTCCTAAATGACACAAGCTATTATAGCATAAAGTCTGAAAGTAACTTGCTTTCTCATTCAAATAAATAAATATGATTAACAAATTGAGCTCAAAGTCTCAGTAATCACCTCTCAATTTTGGCAGAGTTTTGCTTCTATAACCAAAAATATATCCCTTCATAAAATAGGAGATTATAATATATAGCAGCGAAGGAAGACTTGGCACTTTCTTTCATGGAACAGCCCATGCTGCGTTCAATGTCTTGAATGCACTTTCAGTTCAGTCAAAGAGGCCATGCTAGAATAGGGTGTCTACCTTAACTATGGCATGTTAATTCATCTCAAATATCTTCTTCTCAGCATGGGTTGTCTGGTCTTTCTCTAAATATGTACACGGTTGTCCTCTCACTTTTATTTCAAGAGAGAAAAATAGCCCACACCTTTTAATGCTTGTGAGCTTAGATGTCTACTTGGTGGACTATTCCACCTATTGGAAATAACTCCTACGTATATATTTCTGGTCTTTCCCTCTTTTTTGTTGCAATTTGAGCTCTTGGGCTATCTCTTTTCCTTTTTACAGGCTCTTTTGGCTTTCTCTTCAGCTGGTCACTTAGTTTGCTCTTCAGATTCTGTGCCACATTTTAAAATTAACAAATATTTTATTTCCTTGAATTTGACATCTATGGGGATGTCACTGGTCGTTGGTCGCTTTGAACCACTTTGAACCATGAGAGTTCATTGGTTCAATGGTTCAATGGTTTGGGCAGTCTTATCGGCTCCTTGGTTCCATCACTTTTTTGGTTCATTCACTTTCTTTGGTTCAATCTCTTTTTTACTCTTTGATTGAACCATCTCTTTGAACTAGTCTCTGGAATCTTTCACTTCTTTCTTTTGCTTGGAGCTTTATTTAAACTTTTGAACTCATTGAACCCATTGAACCATTTTGGTTCAAGGTTCAACGGTTCATCCTATTTCTTAGAAGCCTTTATTTTCTCTAAGTCTTTTGAAGCTTTGAAATTCCTTTAGATTTATATCTTTGAAACCTCCTAAAGGGAAGGTGTCCCTTCGAGCCTTGAGAAAGGTCCATTTCCTAGTCGTCGAGAGCCCCCCACAAGGTTACCTACCATTTAGGGTCCTTCGGGTGGCCTTCTTCAAATCATGTAGAGTCCATAGAAACAAGCCTACAGAGTCCATAGAAACAGGCCTACAAAGTCTATAGAATCAATCATGTAGAGTCCATAGAAATAGGCCTATAGAGTCCATAGAATCAAGCCTACAAAGTTCATAGAAACAGGCTTGCAGAGTCCATAAAAACCAGCCTGCATAGTCCATATAAATAGGCCTATAGAGTCCATAGAATCAAGCCTACAGAGTCCATAGAATCAAGCCTATAGATTCCATAGAAATAGGCCTTTAGAGTCCATAGAAACTAGCCTATAGAGTCTGTAGAAACAAGCCTGTAGAGTCCATAGAAATAGGCTTGCAGAGTCTATAGAAATAGAGTTACAGAGTCCATAGAATCAAGCCTATAGAGCCCATAGAAATAGGCCTACAGAGTCCATAAAAACTAGCCTACGAGCCTTTGATCATTCCTTCAGATAAAATGTCTTTGGAACCTCTTGAAGGGAAGGTGTCCCTTCGGGCCTTGAGAAAGGTCCATTTCTTGGTCACCGAGAGCCCCCCGCAAGGGTACTCACCCTTCGAGGTCCTTCAGATGGCCTTCTTCAAATCCTTCAGACAAAATGTCTAAAGGAAATCTTTCCTTTGCCTTAGCCAATTTTCATCAAGCCTTTGATCATTCCTTCAGACAAAATGTTCGAAGGAATTCCTTCGGACATTTTGTCCAAAGGATTTCCCTCGTAAAATTTCACCATAGAAAATTTTTCTAAAAGATATCTTTTTATTCCCTTTTGTTCACTGCCCTCCATAAGGGCACTTGCCCTTTGGGCTTTGGGAGACTCCTTTGAATTGTTTGATTGAATCAATCAATTAAACCTACTTTGGTTTAACAGTTCAATGGTTCAATACTGTGTTCTGCTCATTTAATTAACCGCTTGATCCAACCACTTTGAACCATTCATTTGAACCAACTGATTGGAACAACTCTTCAAACTTTGATTGAACTCATTGAACCTTGAAATTTTGAACCATTTTAGTTCAAGGTTCAATGATTTAATGGGTTTAATCTTTCTTCTTTTTTTCTAAGTCTTTTGAAGTCATTGAACTTGTCGAAGTGGCTAAACTTTGAACTTTTGCTGAAATGCTTAACTCTTTGAGTCTACCGATGTTATTGAATCTTTGAACCCATTGAACCTTTGAACCTTTGAAAGTGGGGTTCAATGGTTCAATGGTTCAATTCTTTATTTGAAGCTTGTCGATGGACCTTTTGGTTAAACCTCAGCATTGAATCAACCTTGAAATTGCCCAAGTCTTGGAAACTTCTTCTTTTGTGAGAGCTCCCCTGTTGAAGTCATTGAACCTGTTGAACCTGCGAGTCCCTTAGCTAAAAAATATTGTATAACGAATAATTTGAATACTCAAAATAATTTTTGAGAAGGGAAGAGAGAATTTTGGCCTGCAAGACCAAAATAGTTCATATGTTATCCCAAAAATGAGTGACAAATTTTGAGAATAATAGTTAGCTCTATTTGGAGAACTTCCTTCAGTTAAAATTTTGAAACAGCTGAGGGGAGTAAAAACTAAAATCTATAGTGCCTTTAAATATTTTATTCAGCTACAGAGTCATGTTACCCAAAAAAAAGGCACCAAAAATGAAAATGAAAATGAAAATGAAAAGCACAAGACAGAACTAAAGATAATAAAAATATACATATGTACAAATGATCTTATCTGATACTTAAGAATTGAAGTGCTTCAGATGTTTCTCATTACAAGGTAGAGAAAAGGGCATGCCATCTTGATATTTTGATAGAAAACTATTTTCACCATTGAGCTGATGGATAGTAAATGGGCCTCTCTATAGGGAATCAAATTTTCCATGCATTCCCTTTGGTTCTCTTCTCTTGTCCCATAACAGGACTTGATCTCCAATCTGGAAATCACAGGTTCTTACTTTTTGGTCAAAGAGCTTCTTCACCAGACTTTGATGAACAATAATTCAGTCTACCACCATAGTTCACTGCTCATCTAGCTCAGTCAAGCACATGATCTTCTTATCGATGGAGCTTTCATATGTTTGATCTTCAGCCGCCTTTGCCAATTTTAGTGTTGGCAATTCCAGGGTGATTGGTATCTCTGCATTGAGACCATACAAAATTTAGAATGGTGACATACCTATCACCCTTTTTTGTGTAATTCTATCTATCCATAAAGCATCAACCAATGCTTTATGTTAGGTTTATTGGTTGTCATCCACCAGCTTCCTAATGATGGTCACCAGGTTCTTGTTGCTTGATTCTGCTTGGCCATTCTCTTGTAAAAATAATCAAAGGAGTGAGAAAGGGTAATCTCATAATAAAAATAGAACTGAGTAATCTCATTAGAAGAGAAACAAGATGCATTATCTGTGACAATCTTGGTTGAGACCCCAAACTTGGAAATGATGTTTTTTTTAAAGAAATCACATACTACTTCTGAAGTAGCATGCTTGGTTAGAATTGCTTCCACTCATTTGGTGAAGTAATCTAGGGATGTGAGGACATAATCATGTCCAACACTTGAAAATGGGTTTATAGCACCAATAAAATTGATTCTCCATTGCTAAAATGGCTCTTGTATTACCACTAGCTTGAGAGGCAGAGCAACTAACTTGGGTCTTCCAATGAACTGTTAGCACAGTTCACATCTTCATACTCATTTGTATGCATCTTGAAATAGAATAGGCCAGTAATACCTGGCTCGTAGAATCTTATGAGTAGTTACAAGATTATAAAAATGTCTTCCATAGGCTAGATTATGAAAGGACTTCAAAAGTTGGTTCTGTTATTCTTTATCCATGCAGCAAAGAAACACTCCATCAAGGCTCCTCTTATACAGGCCATTATTCCACAAGAAAAAATTGGTAGATTTCAATTTAACAATCATCCTTTCTTTACAAGGTAGGTGAGTAGAACACTCACCATAAATAAGGAAATGAGTAATATTCAAATACCACTCATTCGTGGTGGAGATAAAAAAGACTATTGGTGTGTCTTCCACTTCTATTTTTTCATGCCCTACTTTTACAAGTCTATTGTCAGCAATCAATTGGCAGAGGCCCCTTCCTCATATAAGCTTCATTAGTTTTATAATGAGATCAAACTCTTAGATTTTAGCAATCCAATTTCCTCTTTTGGTTCCAAACTCTTGCTGAGTTAATATGGATTTAACTGTGGTATCAGGAACCAGGGTAGTAACTTGTGAATTGAAGATGTAAAAATGGATGTGTTTTATTGCCTTTACCACTACATAAGCATGCTTCTCCATGTTTGAATACTTCAGTTCATGAGCTTTGAGAGGATAGCTCATAAAAAATATGGGAGATTTCACACCTTCTTCATTTTGTTGAACCAAAATTGTTGAAAGTGTGTGCTCAAAAGCATAACTATACACTATAAAATCTTTGGTATAATCTAGACAAATCAGAATTAGGGTGTGGGCAATAGCTATCTTGATGTCTCAAAATGCCAATTTTCCTTCTTCAGTCTAGTTGAAAGTGGTCTTTCCCTTCATCATGTTCACAATGTGGTGAGTCTTCTATGCGAACTCGGGGATGAGCCTTCATAAAAAATTCATCTTTCTGAAGAAAGAGTGAACTACAGTCTTAATTATGGGCAGGGTAAGTTCTTGGATGGATTTGACTCTTTTTGAGTCAATCTTTATGCCTTCTCGAGATGCAATGTGTCTGAGAAGTTTCCCTTCTGTTACTCCAAAAATAGACTTCTTAAGATTTAGAGAAATTCCATTCTAGTGACATCATTCCAGCACTTGTTGCAAATGGTGCACATGATCAGGGTGATGCTTGGAAAAAATGATCAAGTCATCAAGGTATACCGCAATGAACTTACCTATTTCATCTTTGAAAGCAAAGTCTATTTCTCTCTAGAAGGTGGTGCCAGCATTTATCAGGCCAAATGGCATTCTTTGATATTTAAAGGTGCCCCAAAGCATGGTGAAGGCAGTCTTATGCTAGTCTACTTCACCAACTTCCACTTGATTATACCTTAAGAAGTTGTCCAACATTGATAACATCTCTAAACTAGTCATTGTTTGAAGGACTTGATACATGATGGGTAGAGGATAGTTATCCTTTAAGGATGACTGATTTAAATTTTTGAAATCCATGCAAAGGAGAATTTTTCTATTCTTTTTTATCATAGGAACTATATTGGCAATCTATGTGGAATGATAGATTGGAAAAATTATTCTAGCATTCAATATTTTTTATATTTTAGACAAAATAGTACCTGATATTTTGGGATTGTACTGCCTAGATTTTTGCTTGTAAGGAACTGAATCACTCTTGAAAGGAATTTTATAGCAAATTTCTTCAGGTTTGAGTGACTTTAGATCATCATAGGAGTACGCCAAAACATCTATGTACTAGCAGAGTAGAGTAGCAAACTTGAACTTCTCTTCTAGATTGCAACACTTTCCAATGTTCACCATCTTGAGATTTTTCTTGGTACCCAAATTCATGTTAAGTTGTGGAGCTAAAAGCTTCATTGTTATGCAAATAGTGAAGGTTGCTGAGTGTCACAGTAATCGACATCGGTCAGGCCAACTAACGTCGGCCATGTTCAGTTACACAACAACTGATATCGATTAAGTGTTGACCAGCATCGATCAGATAGGAACCGATGTCGGTCATCTCCAGACAAACAGAGACCGATGTCGGTAATCTGTGCGTTCCAAAATTATTCTAATTTTAGATAAACAATGAGTTTGCATGTAAAGACTAATTTTAGTCTTGAGTCTATGTTTTTAATTATTATTTGATTTGGGATCTATTTAAGAGACCCATGGGGCTATATTGTAATAAAGACTAAGAAGGATTAGATCCTCAAGTGTAAGATCTGGAAGATCTATAGATAAGCAAGACCAATTAGATCTGCAGGGTGCAAGATCAAGAAGGTCTGTGGTCAAGCAAGACCAATTAGATCTGTAGAGTGTAAGATCAAGAAGGTCTGTGGAGTATTGGAGGCAACAATAATTGGGTTGATTGTCATAATCAGAGTAGGCATAACAACCATTGAGTTGATTGTCACATGGAGGGAACAACTCGGTATTGAGTTGATTGTTGGTTATAATTGAGAGAGAGAGAACTCTTGAGAGAGAATTATTAGACATTCAAGAGGTGTGAGAAGAGTGAGATTTCTTCATTGTATTTTCTTCTGGAAGAGTGTTAATATAGATTGTATTGTTTTTTGTATCATCTATTCTTTGTTGGTTCTGATTTCTAGTTACTTATTACTTCTGGTTTAATTTTGTGTTTAGTTGCTTATATAAAGGTAATCAAGTGTGCTCTTAGGAGTGGATCCTAACAAGTGGTATCAGAGCTTGGTTCACTAACACCTTGGTATCAGAGTGTGTTAAGTGTTTGTTGATTACAGGTCACTCACAGGGGTTTCTGTTTGAGTGGGAGTAAAGCAATGGCAAAAAAAAGTATGCTAAGAATAGAGAAATTCAATGGCAAGAATTATCAATTATAGAGGATGCAGATAGAGGATTATCTGTATCAGAAAGACCTGTACATACCATTAGGTGAAGTTTTAAGTAAGCTCACATATATGCAAGATGAAGAATGGAATGTTCTTGACAGAAAGGCTCTGGGAACTATAAGGTTGAGCATGGCATCGTCTGTGATTTCCAACTTATCATAGGCAAAGACAACGATAGAATTAATAGAATCTTTAGAAAATTTATATGAAAAACCCTCAGCTTTGAATAAAGTATTTCTTATGAAGTAATTATTTAATTTGCAAATGCATGAAGGTGGATCGGTATATAGTCATCTTAGTGATTTCTATGGTTTGGTAAACCAATTAAATTCAGTCAAAATAGTTTTTGATGATGAAATTAAGGCTCTCTTAATCTTATGCTCTTTACCTAAAAGTTGGGATAGCTTGGTAATGGTAGTAAGTAATATTGTGTCTGCTTCAAATATCTTGAAAGTTGATGATATTGTTAGTGTAATCTTGAATGAAGAAATTTGCAAAAAAAGCATAGGGGAGACATCAGGTAATACTTTAAGTGTTAAAAGTAGGGGATGGCAAAAAGAGAAGAGCAAACAAGGGAAATCAAGGTAAAAGATAGGTAGTAGATCCAAATCCAGAAATAGAAGTATCACCTACTAGAATTGTGGAAAGAAAGGACATGCAAAGAAAGATTTTTGGTTGAAAGAAGATCAGCATGAAGGTAATGAAGAAGTAAAAGATGCAGGTATTGTTGCACAGGATGCTCTTACATTTTTTTTGGATAGTCAGGTAGAATCATAGGTTATAAATTTTGGTGCTTCTTTCTATGCAACCCCAAATAGATAATTTTTTTATGATTATGTCCATGGAGACTTTGAAAAAGTTTATTTAGGGGATGGTGAGCCTTGTCAAATGGTTGGCAAAGAGAAAGTGCAGCTGAAATTGTAGACTGAAAACACATGGGTGTTGAAGGATGTCATGCATGTACCCATCTTAAAGAAGAATTTGATTTCTATAAGGAAACTGGGTGATGAGAGTTGCACAGTAACTCTCACAATGGAATCTTAGAAAGTTTCCAAGGGTGCACTTGTATTAGTAAGAGGTAAGTAAGTAGGTACACTTTATCTATCTACTTGTATTACTGATTCTCCTTCTATTTTATCTACTTCAGATGTAGATTCAAAGATGTGGCTCTGTAGGCTTGGTCACATGAGTGAGAAGGGAATAGATGTTCTTAAGTCAAAAGGTATGCTTTCAGATTTGATAGACCAAGATTTTTATGAGCACTGTATTTTTGGAAAACAAGTGAAAGTGAGGTTTCTCACAATTGGGTCAACAAAGAAGAAGCACAAGTTGGAGCTTGTTCACATAAGCGTGTGGAGACCAGCTCAAGGAGCTTCTATTGGAGGATCACAGTATAATGTTTCTTTCATTGATGATGCTACAAGAAAGAATTGGGTTTATTGCATAAAGAAGAAATCTGATGTTTTTGACATATTTAAGAACTGGAAAGCCTTAGTTTTCAAAGAGAAGATGATGGACAGAGATTAGTTCAAGAGGCTAAATAATTTTGAGCAAGGCAATTTAGACAAAGTTATGATCCAAAGTGAGCTCATGGATAAAAATCATTACTCATAGGAAAACACAGTTACCGACATCGGTCAGGCAGTGACTAACATTGATTAAGTAAGAACTGACGTCGGTCAGGTGAGAAATGATGTTGGTGAAGTTAGGTAGGTAGAAACTGATGTCAGTTAGGTAAGAACTGACGTCGATCAGGTTGGTCACATGGAACTGATGTCGGTCGGGTGCAGATTGAGAGATGACTGACATCAGTCACTGTTAGAATAAAATTTGGGTAGATAGCAAGCTGTCAATGAGTCTCAAACACCTATGTGGAGGTTCAAAAGGGTAAGTAAGCCTTAAATTTATTATTCTCCTTCTTTATACTACTTATTGCTCACTGATGGTGGAAAACTAGGAAGTTTTGAAGAAGCAATGCAGGTAGAATCTAGAAAATAGTGGGAGCATGGCATGAATAAGGAATTTGATTCCTTGAAAAAGAACCAAATGGAAGATTTGGTTGAGTTGCCAGATGGAAAGAAATCACTGAAAGATGAATGGATTCACAGGTTAAAGAAAAGAGAAAATGGACAGGTGAGACAGAAAGCCAGGTTATATGGTCTTGAGCAAGCTCCAGGACAGTGGTATAGGTTTGACAGGTTTATGACAAAGCATGGCTTTAGTCAATGTTAATGTGACCATTGTGTTTATTTTACCAAGTTGGATAATGGTCGCTACATTATCCTGTTACTGTATGTAGTGTATATGCTTGTTACAGGGTCACACATACAAGGAATTGCTGAGCTAAATGTAAAAGTAGCTCAGACATGTGCCAGAAAAGATTCAAGAGCAAAAATCCTTGGCATAAGTGTTTTTAGAGACAAGAAAAATCACAGGTTGATTTTGTCTCAAGAAGATTATGTGAATAAAGTAGTGGAGAGGTTCAATTTGCAAGATGCAAATCTGGTAAGCACACCTATGGTTAGACAGTTCAAGCTAAGCATAGAATAGTGTCTTAAATCACATAATAAGGTTGAGTACATGGTATGTACTAGACCTGATATTGCCCAAGTAGTGGGAGTTGTCAACAAGTTTATGATCAATCCAAGAAAGAAGCATTGGAAAGTAGTTTAGTGGATTCTTAGGTATCTAAGAGGGACCAGTAGTAGGTATTTATGCTATGCAGAGTCAAGCACTTCTCTACATGGGTTTGTAGATTTAGATATGACAAGTTACTTGGATGACAGGAGAAGCACCATAGAATATGTGTTCACTATTGGTGGAATGGTGGTTAGCTGGATATCAGAGTTGCAGAAGGTTGTTGCAGTCATGGTGGCTAGCAAGGATAGGAACCCTGCAAGTATGTTAATAAAGTCAGAAACAAAAGAGAAGTTGAATCTTCATTCAACTTTTTTGGGTCTTCAAGATTGAACTTAAAGAGGAATACAAGCCAGAAACAAATTAGAGGATGTTACTGTACAAGTATAGGTACAGGTACAGGTGCAGTTGTTTATCTCCAAGTGAGAGATTGTTAAGTTGTGGAGCTAAAAGCTTTACTGTTATGTAAATGGTGGAGGTTGCTGAGTGTCACAATAACTAACATCGATCAAGCTAATCGACATCAATCATGTTCAATTACACAGCAATTGGCATCAGTTAGGCGTCGACTGGCATCGATCAGACAGGAATCGACATCGGTCATCTCCAAATAGATAGAGATTGACATCGGTCATCTGTGCATTCTAAAACTGTTCTAATTTTAGATGAATAATGAGTTTGCATGTAAAGACTAATTTTAGTTTTGAGTCTGTATTTCTAATTATTGTTTAGTTTGGGATCTATTTAAGAGACCCATGGGGCTATATTGTAATAAAGACTAAGAAGGATTAGATCCTCAAGTGTAAGATCTAGAAGATCTACAGGTAAGCAAGACCAATTAGATCTACAAGGTGCAAGATCAAGAAGGTCTATAGAGTATTGGAGGCAACAACAATTGGGTTGATTGTCACAATCAGAGTAGGCATAACAACCATTGAGTTGATTGTCACATGGAGGGAACAACAACTCGGTATTGAGTTGATTGTTGGTTATAATTGAGAGAGAGAGAACTCTTGAGGGATAATTACTGGACATCTAAGAGGTGTGGGAAGAGTGAGATTTATTCATTATATTTCTTTTTAAAAGAGTGTTAATATAGATTGTATTGTTTCTCGTATCATCTATTTTTTGTTGGTTCTGATTTCTAGTTACTTATTACTTCTGGTTTAATTTCATGTTTAGTTGTTTATACAAAGGTAATCAAGTGTGCTCTTAGGAGTGGATCCTAACAATTCATCTGATCAAACCCCTAAAAGGATCTTAAATCCAATTGTTGTTGTTTGATGAACCTGTCGTGCTTGTCAAACAGCTTTTCAAGGGAAACTGAGGCTTTTGAGATTTTATTCCCTTTAAGTTGCAAGAATTCTTTACCTACATCTGAACTTGATTCAGGGGCTGGTTCAAACTTCTGAGGCTCACTACCTTTGAAGTGAAGCTGTTCAAAGCTATCTTTTTATTCTAGAAAAGTGATGATTTGGTTATTGCCATTGAACACTTACCAATGATTGGCATTATCAGGCACACTTGGTTAAATGACCAGTTTGATAGTGTACCATCTGTTTTAAAATCTAAGTGAGAAACTAAAAGAGTTGATGAAATAGCCAAAGCATCAGCTCGGTCATTGAATTCTCTGGGAACTGTAGAAATGTTGAAAGCATCAAAACTTCTAATTAGATCCCAAAATAGATTGCGGTAATGATACAATCTCTCATTTTTTATTTGGTATAGGTTTCTCACTTGACAAACCACTAGCTCTATATCTCCTTTAGCATGAAGGAGTTTGATGCCTCTGTCTTGAGTGTCCTTCAGTCTAAGCAGCAGTGATTCATATTCAACAATATTATTGGTATTGTTGAACTATAATTTGTATGAAGAAGGAAAAATATCTCCTTGATGAGATATCAACACAATTTTAGCTCCTAAATCGGTAGAGGAATAGCTACCATCAAATAATAAAATCTAGACATCATCAAAAACTGATTTTACCTTAGATTTTTCTTCGTTTGGAGGGGAGGATTCTTCTACATTTGTACTGCACTCTATCATGTCTTCTACTATTTTGTATGAACTAATTTTTAGATTGTCATTTTTAAAAAAAATATCAACTAAGATAGGAGCATCCTCTATAGTCAAGAAGTAATTACCCATGCCTAAAGACTTAAATAAAATTTGAGCTTCAGGTGTTGATGTTTGAGTGACCACATATTTTGCCTCCTTCTCAGGGAGTAATTTTTGCATGATGCCTTTGACTGGGATCCTTGCTTCAGACAAGTCCATGCTCAACTCACCACCATCCTTGCAAAAATTTCATCTAAAAAAGATATTGTATGAGGTTGAGACGTTGGCTACTAGCACTGTCATCTTGATTCTCTTGTATGAAATGCTATAAATACAAATTAGGCATCCTTGATTTGTCCCAGCAATGGCACTTATTTTTTCTCCATGGAGAAACATCTCCCAAATATCTTTTTCAATGTGAGACCAAGAGATTCTATCACTTTGGTAGGCATGACATTGTCAGATGCACCTGAGTCTATGATTCAATTATTTAACTGGTGTATATTTATTAGCAAAGAGACATAAAATGGTTTTGTCCTCCTGAGAGTAGCGGGAGGAGTAGTGACAAGATTGTTTGGGGTAGACATGTTCTTTGGGGGATCACGAGTTACCTTTCTAACATCTTATCTTGTAGGGGCGATTTGGTTCTTCACATATTGTACCAACTTATCTAACTGCTCGAGGTTGGATTGTATAAATTCAAATTCAGATATTTGAATTTTAGTTTTTTTGACATGGTCGACTATGTCAAATGTCTGAAATGAATTAGGAACAAGAAAAGGTAGTTCATCCTTTTGGTTTTAGGGGGGAGGATTGATATGCAAAATTGAAATTGAAGGTGTAGAAATGTTTGGAGTACTTACTTTTTTAGTGATCACCAGGTCCTTTACTTGAAAAGGTAGAGTAGTTCCTAGTTTGGAAATTGAAATTATAGGTTGAGGTCATTCCTCTATTTTTTCTTTATCAGCTTATTGGACTGACTAGTTCTTGGACTAGAGGAATACAGCATATGATCCATCAACTACTTTACCTTCACTTCTAGGTTCATCCTGGTAATTTAAGAAACTAATGTTGGAGTCGTTAGCTAATTTTTCTTCTCCCTCTATGAAAAGATTAGCATCATCTTCTGAGTTTAACTCAGAATGGAAAGAGAAATCTAATTCTGCTTCAAGATATCCAACTACTGAATTAGTTGGAGGTGTTTTAATGGCCAATTTTCCCTGAGAGAGAGGAAGATGATTTAGCTACCCTTGATTCCTGACAGCATTGCCCTGGTATGACTGATTTGGAAATGTCCTCCTTGGTATATCTCTATATGAAGGGGTAGATGACATCACTTGTGCCATTTACTTTCTAAGAGCAACCAACTCATTTGCTAGCTTCTGCATCATTAGATCAGTGGTGCCTGTAGATGGATATTCAGAAGATGAAGAAGATTTACCTTTGTTACGATCTCTCTTTATCTTTTCTACTAAGATAAGGTCATCTTCCACCTCAGTGGCCAAATCTTGGGTAGCAACAAGGTCTATGTGGCCAGCACATCTCAGCAAAAAACTCACTTCAGGGAGCTATGAGTTGATGAAGAAATATTTAAAGTTTTTAGGTGTTGGCTGAGTAATTATAGGAATCTTATTCCTCATCTTGTCAAATTTGACTATGAAATTCCTCATAGGTTCATGAGGTTTTTTCTTTATTTATGTGAGTTGGGCCAACAAGGCATGTGCATCTTTTGCAGGCTTGAACCTTGCTTTGAACTTAGTTTTGAGAGTGTTTCAATCAGTCATAGTTTGGGTTTGTAGATGATAAAACTAGTATACAACAGCACTTTGCAATGTTTTCACAAACAGCCTGACTACTACGTCCTCATACTCCACGCCTATCACACTGCAGGCTATGTTGAAAGCTATAATGTGTTCATCAGGATGAACTCTTCCATCACCAAAGAATTTAGAGAAATTCTTCCTTAAATTGTGTGGTAGCTCATGTAGAGGTGGAATTAAATTGAGTGGGTCAAAAGAGTTACCCCAAAGGCTTAAACCACCATGATTTGATTATAGAAAGTGGGGATAACAAATATGGGTGGAGTATGTATAGGTAAAGCTCTACTAATAGAAAAAAAAAAACCTCTACCTTGTAGTGGTGACCTAGTATTGGTAGGAGGAAGACTCCTAGTTCATTAAACTTGAAGTTGTGGGAGAAACAAATCAAAATTTCCGTACTTCACCAACTCAAAAATAAGGTCAACAACACATTAGGCTCTCTAGATTCTAGTATAGCATGAAGTTGCCAGATTGTAGAATAAAAATAAAAAAGAACTAGCCTTGCTTTAGCTTGAAGCTTGAGGCTTTAAACTACACACTCTTCCCCAGCAGAGTCACCAAATAACTATTGGCTGAATATTTTGTCACTAGCTAACTGATGGGAAAAATAGGTAGTTTCAACCACAACATAAAGAGATTGGTCGGCCAAGTGTGCAGGTTTACCACATCAAAAGGGGACAAATCTCTCCTCTCATCAAGGGGAGGTTCCCTTTAACTATGGGGAGCTATATACTATATATATATATATGTAGAAAATAACACTCAGGGGTAGAAAAACACCATTTATCTCTCTTTTTTTAGAGATGATGTTCACAAATAAAGGAGAAATCTAGGTGAAAACACTGAAAGCACTTCTCTTCGTTCAAAAGTGGTCTTGCAGCAAATAGCAAGAGTTATTTTTGATAGGTAACAAGTAACTGGTAATCGAGGGCGTAGTAACCAACAAAAAAAGGTGTAGCACAAAGTCTCCACCTCAACTGCCCAAGAGTGAAATACGAAGGATAATGGGGGTACAAAGTCATCCCAAGTTTTTTTTCACAAAAATAAATTGAAAACATACACACTAAAGACAATTGTGGCAGCATAAAGTCTTCCCACAGTTGGCTTCAAGACACCTTACTGATTACTTCTATTAATTCTACTTATTTCATTAAATAGACAAGAACACATTCAAAAAACAGACATAAGAACAATCTCCTAAATAACATAAGCTATTACAGCACAAATTCTAAAAGTAACTTACTTTCTCATTCAAACAAAGAAATATGATTAACAAACTGAGCTCAAAGTCTCAGTAATCACCTCCCAATTTTGGCAAAGTTTTGCTTCTATAACCAAAAAGATCTCCCTTCATAAAATAGGAGATTACAATATATATCAGCCAAAAAAGACTTGGCACTTTCTTTCATGGAACATCCCATGCTGCATTCAATGTCTTGAATACACTTTCAGTTCAATCAAAGAGGCCATGCTAGAATAGGGCGTCTATCTTAACTATGGCGTATCAATTCATCTCAAATATCTTCTCCTCAGCATGGGTTGTCTAGTCTTTCTCCAAATATGTACACAGCTGTACCCTCACTTTTATTCTAAGGGAGAAAAATAGACCATGTATTTTAATGCTTGTGAGCTTAGATGTCTACTTGGTGGACTATTCCACCTACTAGAAATAACTCTTACGTAGATATTTCTAGTCTTTCCCTCTTTCTTATTGCAATTTGAGTTATTGGGCTATCTCTTTTCCTTTTTGTAGGATCTTTTGGCTTCTTCTTCAGTTGGTCACTTAATTTGCTCTTCAAGTTCTGTGCCACATTTGAAAATTAAAAGATATTTCATTTCCTTGAATTTGACGTCCATGGGGACGTCACTAGTCACTGGTCGCTTTGAACCACTTTGAACCATGAGAGTTCATTGGTTCAATGGTTCAATAGTTCAGGCGATCTTATCGGCTCCTTGGTTTCATCACTTTCTTGGTTTATTAACTTTCTTTGGTTCAATCCATTTTTTGCTCTTTGGTTGAACTATCTCTTTGAACTGGTCTATGGAATCTTCTACTTCTTTTTTTTGCTCAGAGCTTTCTTTGAACTTTTGAACCCGTTGAACCTGTTGAACCATTTTGGTTCAAGGTTCAATGGTTCATCCTCTTTCTTATAAGCCTTTATTTTCTGTAAGTCTTTCAAAGCTTTGAAATTCCTTTAGCTTTATATCTTTATAACCTCTCAAAGGGAAGGTGTCCCTTCGAGCCTTGAGAAAGGTCCATTTCCTGGTCGCTGAGAGCCCCCCGCAAGGGCACCTGCCCTTCGAGGTCCTTCAGGCAGCCTTCAAATCATGCAGAGTCCATAGAAACAAGCCTACAGAGTTCATAAAAATAGGCCTGCAGAGTCTGTAGATTCAAGCATGTAGAGTCTGTAGAAACAGGCCTGTAGAGTCTATAAAATAAAGCCTACAGAGTACGTAGAAATAGGCCTACAGAGTCTATAGAAATAGGCCTACATAGTCTATATAAATAGGCCCCCAGAGTCCGTAGAATCAAGCGTACAGAGTCCATAGAAATAGGCCTATAGATTCCATAGAAATATTCCTATAGAGTCCATACAAATAGGCTTATAGAGTCCATAGAAACAAGCTTACAGAGTCCATAGAAACAGGCCTGCAGAGTCCATAGAAACAGGCCTGCAGAGTCCGTAGAATCAAGCCTGCAGAGTTCATAAAAATAGGCCTGTAGAGTCCATAGAAATCAGCTTATGGGCCTTTGATCATTCCTTCAGACAAAATGTCTTTGGAACCTCCTGAAGGGAAGGTGTCCCTTTGGGCCTTGAGAAAGGTCCATTTCCTGGTCACCGAGAGCCCCCCTGCAAGGGTCACTGCCCTTCAAAGTCCTTCGGGTGGCCTTCTTCAAATCCTTCAGACAAAATGTCCAAAGGAATTCCTTCAGACATTTTTTTTGAAAGAAATATTTCCTTTTCCGTAGCCACTTTCCATCAGTCCTTTGATCATTCCTTCGTACAAAATCTCTGAAGGAAATCCTTTGAACATTTTGTCTGAAGGGTTTCCCTTGTAAAATTTCACCGCAGAAAATCTTTCTAAAAGATATCTTTTTGTTCCCTTTTGTTCACTATCCTCCATAAGGGCACTTACCCTTTGGGCTTTGGGAGACTCCTTTGAACCATTTGATTGAACCGACCGATTGAACCAACTTTGGTTCAATGGTTCAATAGTTTAATACTGTGTTCCACTCATTCAATTGACCGCTTGAACCAACCGCTTTGAACCATTCATTTGAACCAACTGATTTGAACAACTCTTTGAAATTATATTGAACTTATTGAACCTTGAACCTTTAAACCATTTTGGTTCAAGGTTCAATGGTTCAATGGGTTCAATCTTTCTTCTTTTCTTCTAAGTCTTTCAAAGTCGTTGAACTTGTTGAAGTAGCTAAACTTTGAAATTTTGACGAAAGGCTTAACTCTTTGAGTATGCCGACGTCATTGAATCTTTGAACCCATTGAACCTTTGAACCTTTGGAAGTGGGGTTCAATGGTTCAATCTTTTTTTTGAAGCTTGCCGATGGACCTTTTGGTTGAACCTCGGCGTTGAACCAACCTTGAAATTGCTCAAGTGTTAGAAACTTGTTCCTTTGTGAGAGATCACCTGTTGAAGTCATTGAACCTATTAAACATGTGAGTCCCTTAGCTGAAAAAGCTTAAATAACAAAGAATTTGAATACTCAGAACAATTTTTGAGAAGGGAAGAGAGAATTTTGGCTTGCAGGACCAAAATAGTTCATATGTTGTCCCAAAACTGAGTGACAAATTTTGGGAACAACAAAACCAATGTTCCTTCTAATTTCCTCTCCCAAAAATTATAACTGATGAAGGATGCAATTTTTGTCATTCAAGATAGGAAATAGACTAAAATTTTCAAATTGGATGATGTGTGTTCCTATCCATTCAACATGGAGTATTTTTAGATACCATTTCCTTTAGGTTACGAACCATCAAAATTCAATAAATATAAAGGGAAAGGTGACCCTAAGGCCCATTTGATTGAATTATTTGTCGCATGCCAACCAGTGGCATATAGTGACATATACATTTTGCTTTTGTTTTCAAGGAGCTTGGCTGGACAAGCTTTTAAATGGTTTTTAAATTTTCTTTAAAATTTAGTAATAGATTTTGATGATCTTTCTGATAAGTTTGTGCAGCACTTTTCTTATAATCTCGAGTATGAGATTTCATTAGTAGACTTAACGCAAGTGAAACAAAAAGTTGGTGAGAGTTTTGCAAGTTATCTATAGTGATGAAGAGTCCTTATAAGCCATTTCACCCATAGTTTATCAGACAAATAATTAGACATTGTGTTTACCAAAAAATTGCATAGTGAGATAGCATATCATTTGGAGATACAATGTGCACATAATTTCAAAGAAATCATCAACAAAGGCTTGTTGATTGAGCGAGCACTCATTAATAAAGGAGTCATCAAGCTTAATTCAACTAATCAAAATCAAAGTACCAATCAAAAAAATGACCAACATCGAAATCATATTCAAGCACAATCATCACAACTGACACAGGCCAATAACCATGAAAGACTGAAGCAATTCAACCACAATAGGAATGTTGTGGGAAATGGAGTAACCAAATCTTGTCATGTCCAAATGGTGCAAATGTCATCTGCACCACCTTTTCAGCCTACTCCTACCTAGCAACCTCTCCAACCAATGTCACAAGTATAATAACCAAGACTTACACAATAAATATAGTAACATTTAGCATTGCAAACCCCTCCTCTTAGGATAACCATGCCTGCACAATGTGACTTTAGTGACCTAAGAGAACCTATTGAGTCTATATTTTTCAAGCTTGTTATCACTAATTTCATTATTTGGCCTATACCAAAGCATTATCCACAAGACATTCCTTATCCTGATTAGTATCGTGAAAATGAATTTTGTGACTAACATCGGGTCAACGGGCATAACATATGAAGATGTGTCCAAATCAAGCATTTAATTGAGAATGTGTTGTAAAATGGGGAGATAACATTGGATAGTAGTGCTTACACTTCCAATCAAACTCTTGGGATCTATCAAAACCTCTTTCCCTGACATAATAATTAATAGTAGTAAAATAATTAACAATAATAACAATGATCAATACAGTAGTAAAATCAATAGTATCAAAATCAAAGGCTAAACCAATAGAATCATTAAAATCAGTAGTAAAACCAACAATGACATAACAATAGAGAAAACCAAGGTTAGAATGGTAACAACCAACAAACTTACCATGCAGTTACACATGACTAAAATAGGGTTGTAGGTCATATTTCAGGGGTAGCATTAATACCATCTCTATTAATCTTATACCAAGCACTAATCAGCCTAAACCATTGCTAAACAATAATATTTAACCAAATTACATGGATAATCCTTCTTTGACCTGAGAATGCATATAGGCAAACCAGTAAACTAAGACTTTCCCTTTTGGACCTTATATCGATAACTCATCCTTGTCATGTGACCACATGCGAGTGCACCAACAATTAAAACTTGTCATGTCTGGTCCCACACCATTCCCAACATTGGTTAGCAATAATAGTCTAATATTTAATCCTGATTGTACAATCACAACTCAGAGATTGAAGATTACTATCCCAAGCCCACAACCATCCACCATTTTGCCTGTCATCCAACCAATCATTCAGCCTCGAAATAAACCATTCACTCCTGACCAAGACAAGAAGTTTGATATTGTGGAACAATTGCAGAGGACATCAGTAAAAATTTCTATTTTAGATTTTTTGTGAATGTCAATAATCCAAAAAAACATCTTGAATAAGTTTTTAACCCAATCCACTATTGCTAGTGACATATCTCCTGATACATTTCAATCTTTGGTTGGACACCTAGCTCCATCCCAACAAGTCACATTCAATCAAAGTGATATGTCTTCCCTTAGCCCGCTCCATAATAACCCATTGTACATTGAAGTTTATATACAGTGACATAAAGTGAAACATTTCCTTATAGACAATGGGTGAAGCCTCAACATAGTGTCTCTAAAGCTCATTAAGCTTCTTGGGTACACAATGGTAGACCTCCAACTAGAAATTATAACCATCAAAGCCTATGATAATCAAGAAAAAGAATCACAAGGCACCATTAGTTTTTTAGTTATCATTGGGCCTTTGACCCATGATACACTTTATCATGTGCTTGATATTGAGTTATCATACAATATTCTTCTAGGCAGGCCTTGTTTACATAAGATTCATGCAATCCCATCAATGTTTCACCAATATATCAAGTTTTCTCACTCAAGGATGGAAGTGAATATTCTAGGAGATTTACACCCATATGAATACTGTAAGAATCTTGAGGCCAAATTTAAAATCTAAAATTATCAGTATGGCATGAATCCAAGTTACAAGCAAATAAAGGAAAGGTTATATTTATTGATCCTTCACCAAATAATCGCATAGATCTTAATACCTTGGATTCCCTTTCCCACATGTGGCCTCATAAAGCTTCTAATCATTTCACTATTTTAGATAATGGACTGAGAGAGTATGTGACCCATGATACATTTCATATTGTTATTCTTCCTCAAAATTCAAAAACCTTTGGGTGACCTAAGTCACCCCACATATGCATTAACAATAAAAGAACAAAGATAAGGGACCTGTCATATTTGTATCAGCATCTAGCCTAGAACCTGACCCTCTTGAAGGGGATAAATCATGGTTATATAATGACAACTAATATGATGGTTATAAAATTATAAAGTATCATATTCCCAATAGGATCATGGAGTGTCATAATTATGAAGGAAGAGGCCTCAAATCAAATTAGCAAGGAACCATCGAGCCAATTTTCATGACTAAGTATGAAATACCTTATGGACTTAGATTTAACCCGTCTGGGGGTGACCCCACATATCTTATTCAAAATCCATCACTAATGACTAGTGAGGATGATGCTGACAGTGAAGCAGAGCCTAATCATAACCCCACCTTTGATGACCTAGCTAAAACCATCATGTTTGATAATAATGCCATTTGTACCCTTACACTGGTCAGTCATCGCAATCCATTACCATTATATTATACCCAATTAATAGATTGGGACCAACAAAAATCTAGTCTATCGATTGATGAATACCAAAATGATGAGGCATTATGTGACTTTTTAGGTATTAGAGACAACATTTTGTTGAAAGATCACAAGTCAGGATTCTTAATTACATTAGATCTTGCAGCCTATTTTAGAGAGTGAGTGAACACCCTTAGCCAAAAATAAATAAGTAAAACATTGAGGTCCCAAAGTGAAAATCTCTTTGAGATACTTTCTAACTAGGAAAAAAGTAAAGATAAAAATCAGTCTAGTGGTGAAAACCTATTTCAAGCACCATTAGATGAGGGTGTTCATTATTCTTTAAATTTATACCAAGAGACCACCAACTATGAACTTATCTATGGATCTGAGTTCAGCTTTGAGAAACAATAAGTATTTGATCAAAATCTTCAAAAAAATTAACTATTTTTGTCACATGGCCAAATCTCCCATTAGGGGACTCAAATTCATCATGCCTAGGAGAAGTTGAAGAGCAAGTCCTAATGGAGGACCCTGACATAATCCAACAATTCAAGTAATTGCCTACTATCCTAGAAGATGGTTCAACCCTTCTAATTGAAGATACAATAGAGGTAACTATCAAGGCTCCATCAAACCTAAAATGGATAAAATTAGGCACATCTCTCACTGAAGACATGAAGTCTTTATGGCTCTATTGAGAGAATTTTTAGATATCTTTGCATGGGCCTATTCTGACATATTAGGTTTGGACCCTGCCTTGGTTCTACATCACCTTGTGGTTAATCCTAACTCCAAATTGGTAAAACAAAAGCTATGTAAGATGCATCCTCACATTGTTGTATTGGTAAAGAAAGAGTTGGAAAAACTCTTAGAAGCAGGATGTATTTGATCCATTAACTACTCAGAATGGATCTCTAATGTAGTACCTGTTAGTAAAAAGCCTAAAGGGATTAGAATTTGTATTGATTTTTGAGACATCAAAAAAGCTTATCCTAAATATGATTTTTCATTACCTAATATTGACATGATCATCGACTCCACGATATGTTATGAAATGCTTTCACTCATGGATGGCTTTTCAGGATACAACCAAATCAAAATAGCACCAAAAGACCAACATACAATAGCATTCACCACTCTATGGGGAATATTTTGTTATCAAGTAATGTCATTTAGCCTTAAGAATGTAGGAGCTACATATCAAAGAGCCATGACTGTCATATTCCATGATATGATGCATGATATTATCGAAGACTATGTCAATGACATATTAGGAAAATCCAAAACTAGGACCAACCATCCAGTAGTATTGCATAATATATTTGAAAGATTACAGGAGTACAAAGTCTAACTCAATTCAAATAAATGTGTGTTTGGTGTAACTTTAGGTAAATTACTTAGCTTCATCATGTCTCATAGAGGTATTGAAGTCAATCTAGCTAAATTCCATGCTATAACTAAGATACCACCACCAACCAATTTAAAGTAACTCCATAGTTTGTAGGGTAAAATCTAGTCAATCCAATGCTTCATCTCTCAGTTAGCAGATAAGTGTCATCTATTTACACACTTTTTAAAGAAGGGAATTACATTTCACTAAAATAATCATTGCTAAATAAATTTTCAATAACTCAAAGACTATCTTATTAATCCACCTGTTTTATTACCTCTTATACCAAGAAAGTCATTCTTGTTATACCTATCAGCTATTGACCATGCTCTGGGGGTACTCTTGGCTCAACATGATGATAATGGAAAAGAGCATGATATATACTACCTAATTCATACCTTGGTTACATATGAACATAACTATGCACCTATTGAAAAAGCTTGTCTGGCCATGGTCTTCACAACTCAGAAACTATGCTATTACATGTTGAATAATAAGACCATGGTCATTTCAAAATTAGATCCGCTCAAATATCTGCTATTTAAAATAGTTTTTCAAGGTAGAATGGCTAAATGGATCATGCTTCTCAGTGAATTTGACATAGAATATGTCAATCAAAAGGCAATCAAGGGATAAATTCTTGAATATCAACTTGTATTAACAAACTTGTTGGGGATCAACCAACAATGATTACACTTATGAAAGCAATAAACATGGAAATAAATCAGATAGACAAGTAACTAGAATCAAATAATAGCAAGAACAAGAGATACAAGAAACCACCCTGAAAACTTGTATTAACAAACTCTTTACAAAAGGAATACAATTGAAGAAACTTCTTTCTTCCACATCTCTCCTAGATGTATAGATCTCTCACTAGATCTCTATTCCTTAAGAGCTATCTCTCTCAAGAACAATCAACTCCAACAGATCGGGATTGATTCAATTCTCTGTACTATTCTTCAACATTACAATTGTCTTGTCTTGTCTAATGAACTATGAAGATCTATCTCTATTATATAATAATAGAGACTCATGAGCATGCACTTACAACTGATAGATGCACCTCTAAACAAGAGCTCTAATCTCCGTCATACTCAAATTAGAAACGCGTGATTTCAACTAACACTTCATTCTCTTAACATGCAAACATTATGTTCGCTCACGGAAATAGGTTCTACCTACACAGGTGACCGATGTTGGTTCCTGCTGGCTCGAACCTGCCGACGTCGGCCGACCCTGGTCTTCTGCTGACCGACATCAGTCACCTTTGGTCTCCTTTAGACCATTGTCGGTGACTGTGTGATGTCTGCAACTCTTGGATGAAGCTTTTAGCTCCATTCCCTAACAATCTCCCACTTGGAAATAAATAGCTGCAACAATACCTGTACAGCATCATCTTCTAGCTCCTCCATCTTCAAATCAATCATGAAGACCAACGAAAGTTGAATGAATATTCAACTTCTCCTTAGTAACCAGCTTGGTTAACATATCTACAGGATTCTTATCTGTATGGATCTTCTCCAGCTTCAACTCACCATCTTCCAATACCTGCCGTATGAAATGGTACCTTAGCTGTATGTGCTTTGTTCTTGAATGAAAGGCCAAATTTTTAGCCAAATGGATTGCACTCTGACTGTCACTATACAATCTGCAACTCTCATGCTCCCTTCCAAGCTCATCCATGAACCGTGTCATCCATATCATCTCCTTGCTAGCCTCCGTGACTGAAATATACTCTGCTTCTGTAGTTGACAAGGCAACAACCTTCTGCAACTTAGATATCCAGCTAATCGCCGTTCCACCTACAGTGAGAACATAACCTGTAGTGCTCCTCCTACCATCTAAATGCCCTGCCATATCTGAATCTACATAACCATGTAGAGAAGTATCTGAACCTCCATAGCACAAATGCTTACCGCTAGTTCCTCTCAGATATCTAAGGATCCATTGAACTGCTTTCCAATGTTCCTTACCTGGATTGGCCATATACTTACTTACAACTCCCACTGCTTGGGCAATATTCAGTCTAGTACAAACCATTGCATACATTAAACTCCCTACTGCGGAAGAATATGGAACCTTACTCATGTACTCTACCTCATCATGTGAATTAGGACATTGTTCTTTGCACAACTTAAAATGTCCAGCCAAAGGTGTACTTATCAGTTTAGCATCCTACATATTGAACCGTTTCAACACCTTGTCCACATAGTCCTCTTGAGACAATATCAACCTATGATTTTTTCTATCTCTCTTGATGCTCATGCCAAGGATTTTCTTTGCTGCTCCCAAATCCTTCATAGCAAACGTTTGAGCTAATTTCACCTTAAGCTCAGAGATATCCTGTATGTGTGATCCTGCAACCAGCATGTCATCTACATACAACAATAGAATAATATATCTACCATTATCAAATCTCTTGAAATACACGCAATGGTTGGATTGACACCTACTGTAGCCATGCTCAGTCATAAACCTGTCAAATTTTAAATATCATTGCCTAGGAGCTTGCTTGAGGCCATACAAGCTTTTCTTCAATCTGCACACAAACTTCTCCTTACCCTTGACCTCAAAACCTTTCAGTTGTTCCATATAAATTTCCTCATCCAAATCTCCATGAAGAAACGTTGTCTTAACATCTAGCTGCTCAAGATGCAAATCCTCAAAAGCAACCAAAGACAATACAACCCTTATAGAAGTCATCTTAACAACAGGAGAAAAAATCTCACCAAAGTCAATACCTGGCTTTTGTGCAAATCTTTTTACCACCAATCTGGCATTGTATCTCATCTATCCATTCTCACCTTCTTTCAACCTATAAGTCCATATGTTCTTCAGTTTCCTCTTACCAGCTGGCAATTCAACCAAATCCCATGTTTGGTTCTCTCTTAAGGACTCCATCTCCTCAACCATGCCACACTCCCACTGACTCTTGGACTCAACCTGTATTGCTTCTTCAAAACTCTCTGGTTCTCCACAATCAGTTAGCAATAAATAAAATAATGAAGGAGAATATCAAATTGGAGGCTTACTTACTCTTTCTAACCTCCTGATGGGTGACTGGGACTCATCCACAAGACGTTGTCCGCCCAAATTCTCTGACAGTGACCGACCTCAGTCACTTCCAGGTCTATTACTGTCTGCCATCGGTTCTGCCTGACCGACCTCGGTCTCTGACCTACCGACATCGGTTCCTGTACGGCCGACATCAGTCTCTGTACAGCTGACGTCGGTTCCTACCTGACCGACGCTGGTGTCTGTGTTTCCCTTTCTATGACTTTTTTTTCCCGTGAGCTCATTTTGAACTTTCACCTTGTCCAAATCTCCACTGCTCTGCTCAGGGTGATTTAGCTTCCTTAGCTGATCACAATACATCACTCTTTCATTGAAAACAACATCACGGCTCCTAATTACTTTGTTAGTTTCTAGATTCCATAGTCTGAAACCAAAATCATCTGAGCCATAACCAATAAACGTGCATCTCATAGACTTAGCATCAAGCTTCTTTCTATTTTCTTTATCTATGTGCACAAAGGCTTCACAACCAAAAAATTTGAGATATGAGAGATCTACCTTTTTTCCTGTCCATGCCTCTTCTGGAATTCCACCATCCAGATCTGTAGAGGGTCCTCTGTTAATCAGGTACACTGCAGTGTCAACAGCTTGTGCCCAAAACTGTAAGGGTAAGCCAGCATGCAATCTCATACACCTTGCACGCTCCATTATTTTTTTGTTCATCCTTTCAGCAATTCCATTCTGCTGAGGTGTCCTTGGAACCGTCCTTTGCCTATGAATTCCATGCATATAACAATAATCTCTGAACTTAAAACTACAAAACTCACCGCCATTGTCAGATCTCAGGCACTTCAATCTTTTGCCTGTTTTATTCTCAACCATAGCTTTCCAAATCTTAAAAGTCTCAAATACATCAGATTTCTTTCTAATACAATAGATCCATACCTTCCTTGTGGCGTCATCTATGAACGAAACATAGTACTGTGATCCACCAATGGAAGCAACTTGAGCCGGTCCCCACACATCTGTGTGAACAAGCTACAACTTATGCCTCTTCCTAGTAGACCCAGTCTTGAGAAAACTAACCCTTTTTTGTTTTCCAAATACACAGTGCTCACAAAACTCTAGATCTATGCCTTTTAAATTTGAAAGCATACCTTTGGACTTAAGAATTGACATCCCCTTCTCACTCATGTGGCCAAGCCTTGAGTGCCACAATTTTGCATCCACATCTGAAGTAGATAATACAGAAGGAAATTTGTTAGTAACACAATTACACAAATAGAGAGTACCTTCTCTCTTACCTCTGGCCATAACAAGTGCACCCTTGGTCACCTTCCAAGATTATGCTTTGAGAGTTACAGTACAACCCTCATCTCCTAACTTTCCTGCAGAGATCAAACTTTTCTTCAAGCTAGGAACATGCATCACGTCTCTCAACACCCATGTGTTGCAATTTTGCATCTTTAACTGCACTTTACCTTTGCCAATTATTTTACAAGGCTCATCATCCCCTAAATACACTATTCTAAAATCTCCTTGGACATAGTCACTAAAGTATTCTCTATTAGGGGTAGCATGAAAAGATGCACTAGAATCTAAAACCCAAGATTCTATATTATTATGCAAAGAGAAAATTAAAGCATCTTGTGCAATACCTGTAACCTTTGCTTCTTCCTTTCCTTCATGCTGGTTGTCCTCCTTAGGCTTAGACCAGTAATCTCTGCTTATGTGCCCCATCTTTCCACAATTCTAGCATTGTGGCTTCCTGCCATTTCTGGATTTAGATCTACCTCTTACCTTAGATTTAGATCTTGGTCTCCCTTTCTTGCTCTTCTCTTTCTGTCTTCCTCTACTCTCAAAGCTCAAAGCATTCCCTGATGTCTCTTCTATGCTTTTCCTACGAATTTCTTCATTCAAGATTACACTAACCACATCATCTACTTTTAAAATATTTGAAGCAGAAGCAGTATTACTAACTGCCATTACTAAGCTGTGCCAGCTTTTTGGTAAAGAACATAAGATTAATAGAGCTTTTATTTCATCATCAAATACAATTTTGACAGAATTTAATTGATTAACAATTCCATGGAAATCATTCAAATGATTAGATACATAACTACCTTCCTGCATCTACAAATTAAATAACTGCTTCATAAGATAAACCTTATTAGAAGCTGAGGGTTTTTCATACATATTTGCTAAAGTAGTCATTAACTCTACCGTAGACTTTGCTTGTGATAAATTAGATATCACAGTGGATGCTAGACTCAATCTTATAGATCCAAGAGCCTTTCTATCAAGAAATTCCCATTCTTCATCATCCATGCCTTTGGGCTGCTTTGCAGTCCCTCCTAACGGTAAGTATAAATCTTTTTGATACAGATAATCTTCTATCTGCATTCTCCACAATTGATAGTTCTTGCCATTGAACTTCTCCATTCTTAGCTTACTTTCTTTTGCTATTGCTTTCTCCCACTCAAACAGAAATCCCTGTGAGTAACCTGTAATCAAACACACTAACCAGATCTAAACTGCCTGTTAGTGAACCTGGCTCTGATACCACTTGTTGGGGATCAACCAACAATGATTATACTTATGAAAGCAATAAATGCAGAAATAAATTAGATAGACAAGTAACTAGAATCAAATAATAACAAGAACAAGAGATACAAGAAACCACCCTGAAAACTTGTATTAACAAACTCTTTACAAAAGGAATACAATTGAAGAAACTTCTTTCTTCCACATCTCTCCTAGATGTATAGATCTCTCACTAGATCTCTATTCCTTAAGAGCTATCTCTCTCAAGAACAATCAACTCCAACAGATCTGGATTGATTCAATTCTCTGTACTGTTCTTCAACATTACAATTGTCTTGTCTTGTCTAATGAACTATGAAGATCTATCTCTATTATATAATAATAGAGACTCATGAGCATGCACTTACAACTGATAGATGCACCTCTAAACAAGAGCTCTAATTTCTGTCATACTCAAATTAGAAACACGTGCTTTCAACTAACACTTCATTCTCTTAACATGCAAACATTCTGTTCACTCACGGAAATAGGTTCTACCTACACAGGTGACTGACGTCAGTTCCTGCTGGCTCGAACCTTCCGACGTCGGCCAACCCTGGTCTTCTGCTGACCGGTGTCGGTCGCCTTTGGTCTCCTTCAGACCATCGTCGGTGACTGTGTGATGTCTGCAACTCTTGGATGAAGCTTTTAGCTCCATTCCCTAACATCAAGGGATAAATTCTTGAATATCAACTTGCTGAAGTGCCTCTCACAGACACATAACCACTCATGTTTCAATTTCCTAATGAATCCATGATGACCATTATTGACACACTCCTTGAGGAGCATCCCTAGAAACTATATTTTGATAGTTCATTTACTGCACATGGATCAGAGTTAGGCCTATTTTTTATTACACCATAGGGGGATCTAATCCCTAAATCATTTAGAATCAACTTTCTTTGTATAAACAACATGGCCAAGTATGAAGCACTTGTTACAGGACTTTGATAAGAAGTGCATTGGAATATATCTTATCTCCAATTTTATGGTGATTCTTAGTTAATCATCAATCAGGTCGTAGATCATTTTTAGACCAAAGATGGCAAGCTAGTTATATATAAAGCCATGGTTGACACTCTTAAGCAACAAATTGCCAACATTCAGTTTGAGCATATACCAAGAGCTAGTAACAAAATTGCAAATGCCATGGCTATTATTGGCTCTCTAATTTGACAAATAAATAAATCTAGAGAGTATCAACTCCTCGTCAAGAATTTGTCAATACCAACTCATGAACCTTTAACCATTGTAATTATTTGTGATAATGTTGGTCTTCATTCTATCTGTTACTCAGACCTTTACAACTACCTTTATAACTAAGTTCTACCACCTAACCTATCTCAAAAACAAACCAAAGTCTTCATTCATCATTCCACTCATTATACTCTACTTGGATCCACCCTTTATCATCATAGTTTTGATGAAAATATTATTCATTATTTAACTTTGATAGAGTCTACACTGGCGTTAAGGGAAGTTCATGAAGGAGTATGTGGATCTCATTCTAACAGGGCAGTCTTATCCAAAAATTTCTTACGTACTAGTTATTATTGGCCCACAATCGATGCAGATGCCACTGCATATGTAAATAAGTGTGACAAATGTTAACGGTATACTAATCTGATTTATGCTCTAACATAAACTCTAAAACCTATGTTGACACCATGGCCATTTTTTACATGGGGACTTGACCTCATTGAGAAGATCAACCCCACTTCATCTGACAACCATAAACATATCCTTACTACCATCGAGTATTTCACTAAGTGGGTTGAAGTTATACCCCTCATGTGATTGGAAAGCAAATTTCCAAATTTATCTTCAATCATCTCATTTATCACTACAGTATCACCTCTGACATTATATCTGATAATGGAGGATTATTCAAGAACAAGAATGTAGATCAGCTATGTACTGAATATAACATCACACAACATTTTTTTATATTATATTATCCTCAAGGTAATGGCCAAGCTGAAGCATCGAACAAAACCATTGTCAATATTCTCAAAAATATTCTCAATGATGTCGATCATGATTGGCACCTATAGATCTTTCCTACCCTTTAGGCATATCATACCAATCATCGTACCCCCATAGGAGCCACCCCATACTCACTTGCTTATGGTACTAAATCCATCCTTCCCATTTAGGTCAAATTGCCTTCACTGTGCATCTCTTTTAAGCATGTCCTAGATGATCATGACTATCGAGTAGTTCACCTACAAGAGCTATACCTACTTGATGAAAAATGCATAGCCACACTCAATAATCTTCAAGCATATCAGAACTGACTCAAAGGCCACTATAATCAACATGTTAAGTATATAAAATTTGAGCTTGGTGATCTTGTTCTTAAATAAAACCAAAAGAATACCATGGCTGAGAAGAAGAATAAATGGAAATTCAAACCAAATTAGATAGGGCCTTTTATCATTACTACAGATTGTGGATCAGGAGCATACAGGGTTGCCACAATAGACAGAGATTAACTTCTAGAGCCAATGAATATTATTAATCTCAAGTGGTACTATGCTTGAGCACTAAGGTATATTGTATATAAGGACCATTTTAGTTATGTCATTTTATTACTATTCTTCTTTGTACAAATACCATCTTTATCTATCCTCTTTGTTGTATCCACTTTCCACTTCTAACCTATCGGCCCAGTGTGTTCTAGAGCCTAGCCTATTTGACCTTGGTTTTTGCCATTCATTATGCATTTTTAGTATCAAAATAGCTAATCAATTTCATAAGTTGGTTCAATTACTTCATACAGAGATCATATTTTGGGATAGTGTGATAGAAGTTTCGACAGTTACATCCTTCGTTTGTTAATCCTTTCTTACCACCAGTCTTGCTAATAATTATAACCACCTTTGAAAAAATTAGTACTATTGATCTATGCTATTGTTTCCTAGTTATAACCACTTATGGGAAAACTAGGGGCAATATTAAGCCTTGATGTACCAACTTTCCACTTCTTATGTAGTACTATGTTTTTTTACTAACTATGCATATTTTATTTGAATTGACTGCTACACTAGTCAAATTCCTCCATTGCAAAGGTGGAACTACAGTGACTTGAGGTCCAACTCTGAGACTATGTAGGTAGCACTTGATACTTATTGAGGTCAGATCAGTCACCTTAAGCCATGATCTCACTATTTTGTGAGAAACTTAAGCCTTGCTCTTATCATTTTGCAAGCAACCTAAGTCATGCTCTCACTATTTTATGAGCAACTTAAGCCACATTCTCATCATTTTACAAGCAACCTAAGCCACGCTCTCATAATTTTGTGAGAAACCTAAGCTGCGCTCTTACCATTTTGTGAGCTTGAACCATTTAGTGTCTCATCATTCTCATTTGAGTTAAGACACTCTAAAATAATTCTAAAACATTTAAAAAATCATTAGAAAAGAACAAATACATTGACCACTTTTTTGCCTTAAATATTATGGGAACCCTTACTAAGTTACAAGCAAATCACTTATCATTTAGTTTCCCCATCCTTTTTGGCCTTTTCTCTCATTCACTTGCCATTTTACAAGACCATTCCTCTTCTTATGTCACATCCATTCTATTTGTTTTTATTTTTTATCACATTCTTTTCATTCCTTGGGAGAACTAGATTTAGTTTAAAGTTTTTTATTAGATATTACATTCATAGAACTATGTAGGTAGCGTCCACTTGCCTAGTACATATGGAGACAGCTCAGCCACCCATTTTCTTTTCTTTTATTCCTCTATTTTATTTGTTTGTTAAGTTGTCAGCTATTTTCTAGGGGCAATGTTCATATGATTTATATTACATTGTTTGTTTGTTTATTTCTATCTATTTTGTTTGTTTGTCTTTCTATTTATTTGCTTTCAGCATTGTTTCTTTGATTAAGTTTGTGTGTTCATTGGGTGATTCCTTGCCCACACTTATACTCGAATCCATCCATATTCATATGTTTACATTGTCATCATAGTTTCTATCATTGGTATATTATTTTCTATTGAGTATTGGATTATGGGAGTCAGTCCTCATGCATAGTTTGGCCAAGTCCTCATGATGTTTGTTGATATGTGCTACAATAAACCTAAGCTTCAAGAAGTCTATTTAGTAATGGTGGCATCTCTTCGACATCAACATTCTGATTCCATCCAAATCATATCCCAAACAGAGTAATTAAACACAAAAGAATTTAAATCTTTATTAGTTTGGATGAGCATATCCCTAATAGTAGGTTGTTTCAATTCATCATTACCCTCTATGTTAAGTTATCATCCTCATCGACCAAGTTTATCATGTTTTCCATAATCGAGGTCTAATAATTATAACTGCCTATGGACAAATCATTGCACACCATCCCACTTGCATTTCTTAATGAGTATAATTGTCTTTGGGTAAATCATT
Source organism: Torreya grandis (assembly GCA_037957365.1). Lineage (NCBI taxonomy): Eukaryota > Viridiplantae > Streptophyta > Pinopsida > Cupressales > Taxaceae > Torreya > Torreya grandis. The sequence goes on from JARHVA010003226.1 coordinate 1,662,083, forward strand.
ATGTTGTTACCACTTTACTTTTTCTACCTATGTACGGGCATGTTATTATCTTGTTTGTCTATCCTAACTGGGGCAACTCCATCTTCTCAATGATTATAACCATCTTTGGGCAAATCATTATATTATCATACCACATTACCACTATCGAGGTATAATGTTTATAACCACTTTTGTGTAAACCATTGTGCACCATCCCACTTGCATTCTCAATGATTTTGACTATTTTTTTAGTATCAATATGTTTTCACCCCATTATATTTTCTTTCTTTGATCCCTTCATTTCACTTATTTCTTTTCAAGGGACCATTTATCAACTTACTTGTGCTAACCATTCTCTTGAGGGCCCATCATATAATTAGTTTATCATCATTGTAGTTGTAGGCATACAGGACCTTTTCATTCTTTGAGAAGACATTACTATGCTTATAGCTTGCAATTCCTTCTCAAACAGGGGAAAATTATAAACACCTAAATCTGAACATCGATGACCTCTAACTAGGATTTTGGCCATTTCCACTTAAAATGCACAATTTAGCCAAAAAACACTAAAGCATATTAAAAGCTTTGAAGCTAATATAGTCAAATGTTGATTCTAACTAGGGTATCTCTAAATGGGGCAATGAAATTTATAGACTTGTTGGGTGAATATTTTATCATCAACTAATTTAAGGCAAAATGGGTATATCAGCCATAGCATAATGAGATAAATCTCTCATCTTAGTAAGGGGAGGTTCCCAATAAACTATTATAAACTAAAAATAAACTTAGGGGTGAGATCATACCATTCATTTCTCTTTTTTCAAAAATGATGTTTACAAAGTGAAAGAAAACTTCCTTGATATTAACTGAATCCACAAGAAACCTACGAGAGTACAAAGCCTATCATTGCTTTTTTACTGATTTATAACTTATATCATAGTAGAATGAGGTATAGCCCAAAGTCACCACTGAAAACTATAACAAAGTATATGATTACAAAAGATAAAAGTAGTTCAAAGCCTTTCCAATATATTTCATTTTAAAACAATAAAACACAAACTAAAGATAATTATAAGAGAATAAAGTCTCCATAATCAACTTCAAGATATCTTCCAGATTATTTCCACTCACTCTACTTATTTAATCAAATAGATAAGATTGTATTAGGAAAAAGACGTAAGAACAATTTTTCACACAACACAAGTTATTTCAATACAAAGTTTGAAAAGTTGCTTTCTCATTTACTTAATAAAATATGATTTACAATCTGAGCTCATAGTCTCAAAAGGCATTTCAATTTGAGAAGAGTTTTTACTTTCAATAACTAAAAGATGAAGAAGCATTACAAAAGAGGCTCTCTTTATTTATAGGGAGAGGCCTTAAAGATTTAAAAAAGACTTAATTACTTTGATATAGTCAAAGATAGGAGTCCTTGTTGACTTTGGACTTTCCATATTTTTATATGTAATTACACATGACAAAAGTACATGTGAAAATGTCTGAAGCGGTTACAAAAGTGCATTTAAAAAATAGAAATTAAACTAAGGACAGTTTCAATTTGTATCCTCATTTTTATTCATGTGAATATCGTACATGCTGATAGCTACTTGTATCCCAATACTATCTGGAGTAACAATATTCTTGAAAATCACCTTAGCCCTGACTATGGCATCTCTCACTGCTATGACTGATTTTGCATGACTAGTTAACCTAATTTTTAGATTATCTAAAGCTAACTGATTATCCAAAATATTGTCCATAGAGGCTACTAAAAATATTGTATCTTCAAATTTCTTCCAAAACATACCTTCAACTTCTTGAATCATTTCTTTTGCTGAAAGGAATTGGTTGTCTTATGATGTAAGCTTGCAAGGCAGCTCCTCTAATTTATGCAAAAGACTGATATCACTTTGTTTACTGATGTCCTTTGATGATTTAAGGTCACTGATCAGTTATTTAAGCACCTGACTCTTATATATCAATGATTCTTTAGTTTCAGTGTAAGAGTCTCTATTAGCAATGACGTCAATTGATATTAGAGTGCTCATTTTTAACTTCTTCATATCCATCCATTTGTCAAGATACTTTCTTATGCTTTCAATATCTTAAAAAATAATATAAATAAGATAATCTAGTTTTGCTCTTATTTTTCTCATTTTATTTGCCTTCTTAGATAACTCTATGAGCAAGGAAATTATTTATGTATGCATCTTATCCAAGTACTTTTCCCTTGAGATAGGTCTTTTCTACTTTCTGAATTATGAGGTTTTTTATGGAAATAGCTTCTAGAGTTACTATTTCTAGAGAGAAATTAATACTCCTTATCACTGTAGTCAATTGTTCCACCATTGCTTTATAATGATCCTTCATTTCTTTCTCTCTATCAAACTTCTGAATCAAGAAGTCCATAGTTGACTGCATATCACTCTTAGCACTTTCATGAGTTATCTTACCTAACTCAACTCTAGAGTAGTCCCATCAAAATTTTCAATAGTTGCATCTTATGGAGGTTTTGCAATTTTCAAGAATTTGTGTCCCTTATCCCCAATCATCTTTGAAAGAATATTTGGCTTTTTGGGAGCCTTGACTTTTACTGGCACCATTTTATTGAAATCAAAGTCATCTAGAAAGATGGCTTGTTTTTTCCTTTTGGGTGTATAAGCTAATAACCAAGTTGGGAGCACAAAAGTACATACATTAGGATCGATCTCTATTGTTGGCATTATTAGAGTTGCATTTGCACCGGTAGTGGAAACAATAGGTGGAGTATCATTAAAAATTGTACCTTTTATTGAGTGATCAAAAGTGAAACTATCTTGAATATCAAAAGATAGAGATGACAAACTGGGAATTGATCTTGAGGAATGAAGAATATCTCCAAAATCGCCTTGAGGGTTATCAAAAATTATTTTGGAAGGAGAGGGTGATCCAAAAGAGGGAACACTGATTGGAGAAATAGGTGAAGAAGTTTTAATAGGCGTGTCTGGTAGGGAAGAAAAAATTCCTATTTCTTGCTGCACATTCTCTTAAGGAGGCAAAGTTTCCTTTTCTCATTGATCTATGGGCCTATCATTAGTCTCCATCTGTTCCCTTATTGGTTCCTCAGTGCTTTGTTTTTCAACTTTTATATCTATTATTTTTTGCTCTTTTTCCATAACTTTTGACTTCTTCGTCACAAATATGATTTTAGGCTTATGTGGCCTAGAAGAGGAAGGAACATCACTTTTATTTTTCATCCTATTTTTTGCCCTTCTTCTTGTCTCCTCTTGAAATTTAGCTTCTAAACCTGTGATGAATTCTTTCAAAGTGATTCATTTATTTGCTAACCAATCATTGGTGTTTGCCAATATTAGTTCAAATCTTTTCCTTAAGAAAGTCAAATCCTTTTATGACCATTGGATTGGGGGAAGAGGGGCATTGACGACCTGTTCAGCATGGTACCTATCATTAATCAAATCTTCATCATCCATTAATTTTTTAGGGATATCAGCAAGCCCTATATATTCTATCTGCTTAAGAGATAACCTATTGTAGTCTATTTTCCTGATATCTTCTGTTGTCCTCAAGTCTACCCAAACATCTTCAATCGTAGGTTCATAAAATTGGGTTTTCCTCTTGATTATATGTTTTACGCTCCTGTAATAATAATTTGGTCTTCTTTTGAACTGCTTCATGGTTATAAGCTATATTTTAGTTTCCATAAGTTTAGCTTTTCCAGTGGTTAACACTGAAAACCTACCAATTTCAATTGAGAATCTGAAACAGGGCTTCTTGAGTTCTATCTATTTAGTATGTACAATAATTATTTGCATACATAGCTCCATCAAGACCAATTTGTCTGAAGGGAATATTGAAATCATATAAGGGTGACCTTGAAAAAAGCCAACCTGTAGATATGAAAAAAAATAAAATTGCAAGAACAAACATCCAAAATCATTCACAACTGTCCAAGCTTCATCTAACACTCTTTTTTATTCTAATTGAGGATCAAAGAGACACAAAAATACTGCAAAAAAAGCATCATTTACTCTCCTAAAATGATTAATAGAACCCTTCAATATCAACTAAAAGTAATATTGATACACTAGGGTTACTCTCCTATCTCCTTCTAACGTCAAACTTGGAAAGGTTCTCATTGAAGCTGTAATATACACTAAGTAGGAAGTCACGTAAAATTTGAAGGTAGTGGATACCTTCATCAATTGTTCGTGCAGAGAATTGCTAACTTATTCTCCCTAAAAGAAGACTTGTTTACCTTAGAGAATTATCTTGATGAAAGGATATATCTACTCATGAAATTGTGAGGAAGAGGGCAAACCTCTTACTCTACTGAGAAAAGTTATCAGATCACCAACTTCTTCTGAAAATTCACTCTTTAGAAAACTTTATGGCCATCTTGACAAATTTGCCCTTGGAGACTTGAGCCATTTATTTTTGATTAATTTCTTTGCTCTTTTAAGATCTTTGTCATATTCTCTTTGTGCTTTATTAATTTGGTGGCAGGAGGACACATGAACACTTTATTGATAAACTCAGGATCCAGTCTAATTACCACTAGTGTCTAGCACAGCCCTAGTATCTTTATTATAAAATTGAGCACACTAGAGAATAAATTTTGTGCTATGAACTATTATAGGGAAATAAAATACTAGATAAATATTACTTTCAATTATCTTCTTCATTTTATGGCTGATATTGCTTCATTTAATTTTTTCTACAAACTCGGCCATGTCCACATGACCAATCTCTGTATCTCTAATGTCATCGACATTAGAAGTAACTGAGATAATTATAAAAATACCTTGATACTTGTACTTCATCATCTTTGACTTCTTTAGATAAACCTCAGTCATTTGAAAGAGCTTTTGTCAAAAGGATGTCGATGAAGAAGGATCCACAAGAGAAACTACAATAAAAATCATGATCATGCAATCAGTGGAAATACTGACAATCTAGAAAAACTACATGTTGATGATCAAGACCATGGAGATGAACTTGAAAGGGATAAAGTGTGACTAGGCCAAAAAATTAGAAGAAAGTGGGTTTAAAAAAGTGAAACTCAAAAAAATTTCCAGAGTTAAGAAATTTGAATGAATGTTTGCATGGGCGACAAAAATCACTGCCCTTGCATACGGGAGTATTATTTTTGACATCAGTGGCAATTTTTGCCACTTTACAGGAAGGGGTAAAAACATGCATGGTCGATGAAAATCACTGACCTTGCCGATGAAAACTATTTTTGTGTAGAGGTGGCAATTTTAGTCACTATTACATGTTGAACTTTGTATGAGCGGCCAAAATCACTGCTTAGGCATGAATAATCGGGTAAGCGCGGTGAAAAATGCCACTCTTGCAGGAGGAAACTCACTTGTACAAAGTGACGAGATTTGATTTTTTTAGCACTTGCCTTGTAAATTTATCTTGAAATGTGAGGGTTGTGATTTTATAAAAGATGAGAAAACATAAGTCGAGTAAAAATTGACCTGACATGCATTATGAAAACCTAGGATATGTACTAGGGTTTGGATGTTTAAGCCGCCTTCACTTGGGAAAATAGAAAACAAAACTAGAAAGAAAAATTGAAACAAATGAGAAAGAAAACAAAAATAAATAAATAAAAAAATTAAAACTAAAACTTACTAGGCAATCTCAAAGTTGGTAGTTGGCAAATTCATAATTCTACTCATTCACGTGGTTGAATGATTGTAGGGAAGAGGAGAAGACAACTTCAAATGATAAAAATAACAATAAAATGGCATTTAAATACCTCAAAATGAGCTCCAACCACTTGGCACGCATGATCATAAATGTCACACGTAAAAATTGAGATCATGCATTGACGGTGAAAATCACCGCCTCTGCATGAGGAGGGGAAAGAAAGATGCAAGGGTGGAAATTTTCGCCACTCCTGCGTAAAAAATCAAAATAACTTGTAAGGGTGGTGAAAATTGCTGCCTCTACACTTGAAATATGAATACATGCAAAAGTGGCTATTTTTGCCACTAGTGCATAAAAAACTAGAAATGGTATAACACCTCAAAATTATCAAAATATAATATTCTGATCAGATCAAGATTGCAACAAGTTTCACATTTTTCAAGAAATTGTGATGAGGGAATATTGTGAACTTTTCTAAGATGTTAGTCAACTACACTCAAGATCAAGAGAAACTTGTCTCGAATGATGAACTTAGAGTATGATTATGAAATGGACAAGTTTCATAAGGGTTGTCCACAAAAACAAACATAGCTAGTTTTAGGAACAATAGCTGGCTCCAGCTGGGAGAACTTCCATCTATTAAACTTTAAAATAATCAAAGGGAGTAGAATCCAATCTCTAAGTGCCTTCATCTCTGCCATTGGGCCATGGAATCAAGCCCAAAAAGAAAAAGATATACAAAAAACTAAACAAAAAGACAAATAAAAATATAAAACTATACAAATGTACAAATGAACTTATCTTATACTTCAAGGATTGAAGTGTTTCAGGGGTTGTCCACTATGAGGCAGTGAGAATAGTATCCCATCTTGATATTCTAGTAAGAAACTATTTTCACCATAGAATTGATGAATGGTGAATGGACCTCTCTACAAGGAATCAAATTTTCTATGTATTCTTTTTTGTTCTTTCCTCTTGTCCCACAACAAGACTTGATCTCCAATCTGAAACTCACGAATCCTTGCTTTCTTGTCGAAGAGTTTCTTTACCCAATTTTAGTGTTCAAAAATATGGTCCACTACCATAGTTCGTTGCTCTTCTAACTCAGTTAGGTACATGATCCTCTTATCGATAGAATTTTTAAAAGTTTAATCTTCGATTGCCTTTGCCAACTTCAGTGTTGGTAGTTCCAAGGTAATTAGTATCTCTGCATTCAAACCATATAGAAGTTGAAATGCTGACATACCTATTTTCCTCTTAAGTGTAATCATGTCTGCCTATAAAGCATTGAACAATGCTTTATGCCAAGTTCTCTGATTGTCATTTACCAGTTTCTTGATAATAGTAACTAGATTCTTGTTGCTTGATTTTGCTTAACCATTTATTTACGGATAATAGTCGAAGGAGTGATAAATAATAATCCCGTAATGGTATAAAAATGTAATAATCTCATGAAAAGAGAAACAAGTGGCATTGTCTGCTATAATCTTGTTTAGAAATCCAAATCGGAGAATAATATTTTCCTTAAAGAAATTACATACCACTTCTGAAGTAGCATGCTTAACTGAAATGGCTTCCACCCACTTGGTAAAATACTCTGTTGCAGTGAGACTATAGTCATGTCTATCACTTGAAGATGGGTTCACGGTGCCAATAAAGTCGATACCCCATTGCTAAAAAGGTTCTTCGATCACCACCAACTTGAGAGGTAATGTGACCAACTTGGGTTTCTCAATGAAATGTTAACATAACTCACACATACGTACCTATTTGTATGCATCTTGAAATAGTGTAGGTCAATAGTATCTTGCTCATAGAATCTTGTGAGCCATCACAGGTGTAGAAAAATGTCCTCCACAAGCCAAATTATGGAAGGACTCTCAAAGTGTACTTTGTTGCACTCTATCCATGCAACGAAGAAATACCTCATCAAAGCTTCTTTTGTACAAATCATTGTCTCATAAGACGTAGTTAGTAGCTTTCAACTTAACATTTCTTTTTTATTTATAAGAAAGATGGATAGGACACTCACTATAGGTAAAAAAATGAGTGATATTAGAATACCACTCATCAATAGTAGTGACAAAGAGAACTGTAGTCATGTCTTCAACCTTTGTTTCTTCATGTCCTTTTTCTTTTGGTATATTATTAGAAATTAATTGGTAGAGACCTCTTCCTTGCATAAGCTTAGTAGGTTTGATATCAAGATCAAACTTTTGAATTTTAGTAATCCAATTGCCCCTTTTAGTGCCAAACTCCTGTTGAGTTAAAATGGACTTTATTGTTGTATTTAGCATTAGAACAACAGTGTGTGAATTCAGGATATATAATCAGAAATATTTTACCACCTTAACCATAGCATAAGCATGCTTCTCTATATTTGAATATTTCAATTCGTGAGCTTTGAGAGGACAACTCATAAATAATATAAGAGATTCTACACCCTCTTTATTTTTTTGAACCAAAACGGCTAAAAGTGTATGTTCAAAAGCATAGTTATATACTATGAAGTCTTTGGTATAATCTAGACAAACTAGAATTAGGGCATAGGCGATAGCTTTTTTGATATCTTCAAATGTTGCTTTGCCTTCTGCAGTCCAATAGAAAGTAGCTTTACCCTTCATCATGTCAACAATATGATGAGTTTTCTCTGTGAATTCAGGAATGAACCTTCGTAAAAAATTCACCTTTCTAAAGAAGGAATGAACTGTAGTCTTACTAGCAGGTAGAGTAATATTTTAGATAGATTGGACTCTTTCTAAGTCAATTTTTATGCCTTCTCAGAATACAGTGTGACCAAGGATTTTACCTTCTATAACCCTAAAAATTGACTTCTTAGGATTGAGAGAAATATCATTTTATCGATAACATTTTAGCACTTATTGTAAATGATGCACATGATCAAGATGATGTTTTAAAAAAATAGTCAAGTCATCAAGATATACCACAATAAACTTCCCTATTTTGTCTCTGAAAGTAAGATCCATTACTCTCTAGAAGGTGGCACCATCATTGATCAGACTAAAAGGCATTATATGATATGTAAATATGCCCCAAGGTGTAGTGAAATCAGTTTTATATTGATCTACTTCATTGACTTTCACTTGATTATATCCAAAAAAACTATCTAATATTGATAACATTTTTGAGCTGGTCATTGTTTGCAATACTTGATCTATAATGGGTAGGGGTAGTTATCTTTTAGAGAAGATTGATTTAGGTTTCTGAAATCAACACAAATATGAATTTCTCCATTCTTTTTTTTTATATAAATTATGTTCGTGATCCAGGTGGAATGATAGATTGAAAAAAATATTCTTACATTTAACATCTTCTAGATCTCAGAAAGGATAGTACATGATATTTTGGGGTTGTATTGCCTTTGTTTTTGCTTGCGAGGCAATGAGTCAAGTTTAAGAGAAATTTCATGCCAAATGTTTTTAGGCTTGAGATATTTTAAATCATCATAAGAATATGTCAAAACATCAATGTAATGATGAAGAAGAGTAATAAATTTGAGTTTTTCATTAGAAGTGCAATAATTTTTAATGTTGATCATTTTTAGATTTTCTTTCATACTCAAATTTAGTTGATCAAACTCCTTAGAGGAACTTGAATCCATTTATTGTTGCTTGATATACATGTCATGCTTATCAAATAACTTCTCAAGAGAAACCAAACATTTTAAAATTTTATTCTCTTTGAGTTGAAGGAACTCTTCACTAATTTTTGAATCTATTTCAGAGACCGATTCCCATGGTGGAGATTCACTAGCTTCAAAATAAAGTTCCTCAAAGCCATCCATCTTTTTTAGAAAAGTAATGATTTGATTATCATCATTAAACACCTGTCAATAATTGGTATTATCAGGTATACTTGGTCAAAATACCAGCTCAATAGTGTACTTGTTCCCTTTGAAATTTTTATGAGGAACCATGAGAGTTGTGAAGACAGCTAATAAATTTGCATGATTATTAAACTCTCTTAGCACTGAAAAAACATTGAAAGCATCAAAACTTTCAATGTAATCCCATACAAGATTTTGATAATGTCACAATCTTTCATTTTTGGTTTGATACAGATTCCTTATCTGACAAACCACCAATTCATCATCTCCTCAAGCATGAAGAATTTTAACACCTCTAGCATGATCAGCTTTCAATCCAAGTAATAAAGATTCATACTCGACAGTGTTGTTGGTATTATTGAACTATAACTTATATGAGTAAGGGAAAAAAAATTTGAGGGGATATCAAAATAATTTTGGCTCTAAAACTAGTAGAAGTGCAGCTACCATCAAATTCTAGAATCCAAACATCATTAGAATTTGTTCTTTTTAAAGATTTCTCTTCATTGGTGAGGGAAGATTCTTTCTTACCTAAACTTTGCTCTAATAATTCTTCTAATTTTTTATCTAAATTTTTTGAATTGTCACATAATGAACTTTCATCTGATGAGTTAAAAACATCTTCAGTAGTCAGAAAGTAATTACCCATTCCCGATGATTTTAAATAAAATTTGAGCTTTGGGGTCTAATGTTTGGGTGATAATATATTTTGACTCTTTCTCAGGAAACAAATTTTGCATGATGCCTTTAATAGGTATCCTTGCTTCAGACAGATCCATATTCAACTCTTTATCTATGTCTTTACAAAAATTACGTCTGAGCAGAATGCCATAAGAGGTTGGAACATCGGCCACTAAAACTATCATTTTAATACTCTTATCTGTAAAAGTCACAAATACAAATTGAGCATCTTTGATTTGACCTAAAAGTGATACTTGTTTATTTTCTATAGAGAAACATCTCTCAAAAGTCTTAGTTAAAGTAAGATCGAGAGAATTTGCTACCTTGACAGGTATAACATTATCAGAAGCACCAGAGTCTATTATACAATTGCTCAACTTATGACCATTTATCAATAGAGAAATATAGAAAGGTTCTATTTTTTGGGGGACAACAAGAGTAGTGACAAGATTATTTTGATTGGATTTATTCTTTAAGGGATCATGAGTCACTTTTAAAAAATCTTGTCCTGTAAGGATGGTTTTATTTTTGATGTATTCAGCCAACCTATCAAACTATTCAAGATTGGCTTGTAAGTACTTAATTTCAAACATTTAGATCTTGGTCTTCCTAGCATGATCAATTATATAGAATAACTGAAATGAACCAGAAATAGAGAAAAGAAGTCCATCATTCTAATTTTTATTTGATGTGGTACTGGTTTGAGAAATCAAAGTAGAAGGTACAGGATTGTTTGAGGTACTTACTTTCTTATTGGTCACCAGGTCCTTTGATTGGAAAGGTAGTGAAGTCTCTCATTTAGCAATTGAGATTACTAGTTGAGGTTCTTCTCTTATTTTTTTCTTATCAATTTGTTGAGTTGACTGATTTTGAGACCTAGTAAAAATAGCATATGATCTATCAAACACTTCTCCCTTTTTCCTAGCTTCATCATGGTAATTTAAAAAACTAATGTTAGAGTCACCAGCTAATTATTTTTCTCCTTTTGAAAAGAGATTAGCATCATCTTCTTGGTCCAACATAGGTTGGAAAGAGAGATCATGTTTGGCTTCATGATAACCAACTACTAAGTTGATCAGTGCTGCTTCAATGGCAAGCTTCCCCTATATATGAGGAAGATGATTAGATTGCCTTTAATTTTTGGTAGCATTATCTTGATATGAATGGTTGGTAAATGTCTTCCTTGGTATATCTTGATAAGAAGGAGCAAACATACTTTGGGCCATTTTCTTTTTTAGAGCTAGCAATTTATTTGCTCACTTTTGCACTATATGATCAGTAGTGCTTGTAAAAAAACTTTCAGCAGATGAGAAAATTTTATTTTTATTAAAAAAAATTCTTATCTTACCTGCCAGAATAAGATCATCTTCAACCTTGATAGCCAAAATTTGAGCTACATAAATATCTATGGGGCCAACCACCTCAACAAAAAACTCACTTCAGAAAGTTGAGAATTGATGAAGAAGCACTTAAGATTTTCTAGTGTTAGATGAGTAATTGCAGGGATCTTGTTCCTTGGCTTATTGAATTTAGTGATGAAGTCTCCCATAGGCTCATGAGGCTCCTTTTTCATTTGTGTAAGCTGAGTTAACAAGGCATGAGCATCTTCTACGGGTTTGAATCTAGCCTCAAACTTGGCCTTGAGAGTATTCTAATCAGTTATAGTTTGAGCTTGAAGATGATAAAACCAATCTACGGTAGCACCTTGCAATGTTTCTACAAATAATCTTAACACTATATCTTCATATTCAACATCTATCATGCCACGTGCTATGCAAAAAATTGCAATATGCTCATTAAGATGAACTTTCTTATCACTATAGAACTTGAAGAAATTCTTTCTTGAACTATGAGGTAGTTCATGTAAAGGTGGAGTTAGATTGAGAGGGCCAAAAGTGTTACTCCAAAGACCTTAGACTACCATGATGTGATGATTAAAAGGATGGATAAAAAACCTTTTTGAGGTATGTATGGATAAAACTTTGTTAGGGCTAAAACTAGAAGATTCACCTGGTATTGGAGATTTGATGTTGGTAGGAAGAAAACTCCTAGTTCACTGAAGACGAGATTGTAAAGAAAAAAGATTAAAATTATTTTGTTGTACCAATTCGAATACAAGATCAATAATACCTTGAGATCTCTGGCTTCATGTATACCATGGATCTGCCAGAGTATAAAATAGAAAAAAAATAAAAATGCTTCAATTTGAAGCTTGAGGCTTCAAAGTGCATGTTCATTCCCCCAGTAGAGTCACTAAAAAATTATTGGGTGAATATTTTATCGTCAACTAATTGAAGACAAAATAGGTATATCAACCACAACGTAATGAGATAAATCTCTCCTCTCAGCAAGGGGAGGTTCTCTATAAACTATTATAAATTAAAAATAAACTCAGGGGTGAGATCATACCATCCCTTTCTCTTTTTTTAGAAATGATGTTTACAAAGTGAAAGAAAACTTCATTGATATTAACTGAATCCACAAGAAACCTACGAAAGTACAAAACTTATCATTTCTTCTTTTACTAATTTATAACTTATATCATAGTAGAATGAGGTGCAGCCTAAAGTCTCCACCAAAAATTACAAAAAAGTATATGATTACAAAAGATAAAAGTAGTTCAAAGCCTTTCCAATATCTTTCATTTTAAAATAATAAATCACAAACTAAAGATAATTATAAGAGCACAAAGTCTCCATAATCAACTTCAGGACATCTTCCAGATTATTTTCATTCACTCTGCTTATTTAATCAAATAGATAAGATTATATTAGGAAAAAGATGTAAGAACAATTTCCCATACAACACAAGTTATTTCAATATAAAATTTGAAAAGTTGCTTTTTCATTTACTTAATAAAATATGATTTACAATCTGAGCTCAAAGTCTCAAAAGGCATTTAAATTTGAGCAGAGTTTTTGCTTTCAATAACTAAAAGATGAAGAAGCATTACAAAAGAGGCTCTCTTTATTTATAGGGAGAGGCCTTGAAGATTTAGAAAAGACTTAAATACTTTGACCTAGTCAAAGATAGGAGTACTTGTTGACTTTGGATATTCTATATTTTTACATGTAATTACACATGACAAAAGTATATGTGAAAATGTTTGAAGCAATTACAAAAGTGTATTTGAAAACTAGAGATTAAACTAAGGACAGTTTCAATTTGTATCTCCATTTTTATTCATGTGAGCATCGTACATGATGATAGCTGCTTGTATCCTGATACTGTCTAGAGTAATAGTATTCTTGAAATTTATTTTAGCCCTGACTATGGCATCTCTCACTGTTGTGACCGATTTTGCATGACTAGTTAACCTACTTTTTAGATTATCTAGTGTTAATTAATTATCTAGAATATTGTCCACAGAAGCTACTGAAAATGCCTTATCTTCAAATTTCTTCCGAAACATACCTTCAAATTCATGAATCATTTATTCTACTGAAAAGAATTGGTTGTCTTGTTATGTAAGCTTGCAAGGAAGCTCCTCTAATTTATGTAAAAAACTGATATCACTTTGTTCACTGAGGTCCTTTGATGATTCGAAGCCACTGATAAATTCTTTAAGCACCTGACTCTTATATATCAATACTTCTTTAGTTTCAGTGTAAGAGTCTCTATCAGCAATGATGCTAATTGATATTACAGTGCTCATTTTAAATTCTTCATATACATCCATTTATCAAGATACATTCTTATGCTTTCAATATCTTGAGAAATAATATTAATAAGATCATCCAGTTCTGCTCTTATTTTTCTCATTTTATCTGCCTTCTCAGATAACTCTGTGAGCAAAGAAATTCTTTGTGTATGCATCTTGTCTAAGTACTCTTCAAGTAATTTTTCCTTGAGATAGGTCTTTTTCACTTTCTAAATCATAGGGTCTTCTATATAAATAGCCTCTAAGTTACTATTTCTAGAGTGAAAGTAATTCTCCTTATCACTGCAGTCAATTATTCTACCATTACTTTATAAGGATTATTCATCTCTTTCTCTCTATCAAACTTATGAATCAAGATGTCCTTATCTAACTGCATATCACTCTTAGCACTTTCATGAGTTATTTTACCTAACTCAACTCTAGAGATAGAGTAGTCACTTACATCAAAATTTTCAATAGTTGCATCCTATGGAGGTTTTACAATTTCTAGGAATTTATGTCCCTTATCCCCAATCATCTTTGAAAGAATCTTTGGCTTCTTGGGAGCCTTGACTTTTATTGGCACCATTTTATTGAAATCAAAGTCATCTAGAGAGATAGCTTATTTTTTCATTTTGGGCATATAAGCTGATAATTAAGGTGGAAGCGCAGAAGTAGATACATTAGGATCGATCTCTTTTATTGGCATTACTAGAGTTGTACTTGCACTGGTAGTAGAAATAATAGGTGGAGTATTAGTAAAAATTACACCTTCTACTGAGTGATCAAAAGTGGAACTATCTTGAATATCAAAAGATGGGGATTAAAAATTGAGAATTGATCTTGAGGAACGAAGAATATCTCTAAAATCATCTTAAGGGTTGTCAAAAATTATTTTGGAAAGAGAGGGTGATCTAGAAGAGGGAACACTAATTGGAGAAATAGGTGGAGTTGTAATAGGTGTGTCTGGCAGGAAAGAATAAAGTCTTGTTTCTTACTGCACATTCTCTTGAGGAGGAAAAGTTTCCTTCTCTCATTGATTTGTGGGCCTATCATTAGTCTACATCTATTCTTTTGTTGGTTCTTCGGTGTTTTGCTTCTCAACTTTCATATCTACTATTTTTGGCTCTTTTTTCATAACTTTCAACTTCTTCATCACAAATATGATTTTAGGCTTATGTGGCCTAGAAGAGGAAGGAACATCACTTTTATTCTTCATGCTATTTTCTTCCCTTCTTCTTGTCTCCTCTTGAAATTTAGCTTCTGAACTTATGATAAATTCTTTCAAAGTGATTCATTTATTTGCTAACCAATCATTGGTGTTTACCAATATTGGTTCAAATCTTTTTCTTAAAGAAGTCAGTTCCTTTTGTGACTATTGAATTGGGGGAAGAGGGGAATTAGTGACATGTTCAACATGGTACCTATCATTAATTAAATCTTCGTCATCCACTAAATTTTCAAGGATATCAGTAAGCCCTAGATATTCTATCTGCTCAAGAGATAACCTATTGTAGTCCATTCTCTTGATATCTTCTATTGTCCTCAAGTCTACCCAAACATCTTCAATCATAGGTTTATGAAATTGGGTTTTTCCCCTAATTATATCTTTTATGTCTCTGTAATCAAAATTCGGTCTTCTTTTGAACTGCTTCATGGTTACAAGCTGCATTTTAATTTCTATAACTCTAGTTTTTTCAGCAATTAACACTAAAAACCTGCCAATTTCAATTGAAAATCTAAAACCAAGCTTTTTGAGTTCTATCTGTTTATTATGTACGACAATTATTTACCTACATAGCTCCATCAAGACCAATTTGTTCGAAGATAATCTTGGAAGCATATAAGGGTGACCTTGGAAAAAGCCAACTCATAGGTATGAAAAAAAATGAAATTGTAAGAACATACATCCAAAATTATTCACAACTGTCCAGGCTTCATCTAACACTCTTTTTTGTTCTAATTGAGGATCAAAGAGACATAAAAATACTACAAAAAAAGTGTCATTTACTCTCCTGAAATGATGAATAGAACCCTTCAATGTCAACTGAGAGTACTATTGATACACTGGGGTTACTCTCCTATCTCTTTTTGACATCAAATCTGGAAAGGTTCTCATTAAAGCTAAAATATACACTAGGTAGGAAGTCATGTAGAATTTGAAGGTAGTGGATACTTTCATCAATTACTCGTGTAGAGCATTGTTGACTTGTTCTTCCCAAAAGAAGACTTGTTTGCCTTGGAGAATTATCTTGATAAAAGGATACATCCACTCATGAAATTGTGAGGAAGAGGGCAAACCTCTTACCCTGTTGTGAAGAGTTATCAGATCATCAACTTCTTCTAAAAAGTTGCTCCTTAGAAAACTTTGTGGCCATCTTGACAAATTTGCCTTTGGAGACTTGAGTTATTTATTGTTGATTACTTTCTTCACTCTTTTAGGATCTTTGTCATATTCTCTTTGTGCTTCGACAAAATCAAGCTTTATTACTTTAGTGGAAGGAGGACATATGAACACTTTATCAATGAACTCAGGATCTAGTCTAATTACCACATTACCACTAGTGTCTAGCATAACCCTAGTATCCTTATTATAGAACTGAGTGCACTAGAGAACAAATTCTATGTTGTGAGCTGCTATAGGAAAAGAAGATGCCAGATGAATATTACTTTCGATTATCTTTTTCATTTCATGGCTAAGATTGTTTGATTTAGTTCTTTCCATAAACTTGGCCATGTTCACATGACTGAGCTCTATTTCTCTAATGTCATCGATATTAAAAGTAACCGAGGTGATTGGAAAAACACCTTGATACTTGTACTTCATTGACTTCAACTTTTTCAGAGAAACCTCAGTCATCTAGAAGAGATTTTATCAGAAGGATGTCGATGAAGAAGGATTCATAAGAGAAATTACAACAAAAATCATGATCATGCAATCAGGAAAAATATTGGCAATCTAAGAAAATTGCATGTCGATGATCACGACCATGGAGATGCACTTGAAAGGGCTAAAGTGCGAGCAGGCCAAAAAATTAGAAGAAAGTGGGTTCAGAGAAGTGAAACTCAAAATTTTCTAGAGTTAATAAATTTGAATGAATGTTTGCATGGGCGGAAAAAATCACCACCCTTGCATACAAGGGTATTATTTTTGACATCGGCGGTGATTTTTGCCACCTTTGTAGGAAGGGGTAAAAACTTGCACGATCGGCAAAAATTGCTGACCTTGCAGGTGAAAACTATTTACATGCAGGAGTGGTAATTTTAGATGCCATTACATGTTGAACTTTGTATGAGTGGCCAAAATCACCGCTTAGGCATGATTAATCAAGTAAGCACGGTGAAAAATGCCACTCTTGCAGGAGGAAACTCACTTGTTATGAAGTGACAGGATTTGATTTTTTTGGCACTTGCCTTGTAAACTTATCTTGAAATGTGAGGGTGGTGATTTTCCAAAAGATGAGAAAACATAGATCGGGTAAAAACTAACCTGACATGCATTATGAAAACCTAGGATATGTACGAGGGTTTGGATGTTTAAGTTGCCTTCACTTGGGAAAATAGAAAATAAGACTGGAAAGAAAAATCAAAACAAATAGGAAAGAAAACAAAAACAAATAAATAAACAAAACTAAAATTAAAACTTACCAGGTAATCTCAAAGTCGACAGTTGGTGAATTCATAATCCTAGTTATTCACGTGGTAGAATGATTGTAGGGAAGAGGAGCAGACAAATTTAAATGATAAAAACAATAATCAAATGGCATTTAAATGCCTCAAAATGAACCCCAACCACTCAGTGTGTGTGGTCATAAATGTCGCATGTAAAAACTAAGATCATGCATTGACGGCAAAAATCATTGCCTCTGCATGAGGAGGGGAAATAAAGATGTAAGGGTAGTGATTTTTACCGCTTCTACATGAAAAACCAAAATAACTTGCAAGGACAGCAAAAATCACCACCTCTGCACTTGAAAGATGAACACATGCAAAAGCGGCTATTTTCACCGCTAGTGCATAGAAAACTAGAAATGGTCTAACACCTTAAAATTATTAAAATCTGATATTCTGATCAGATCAAAATTGCAATGAGTTTCATGTTTTTCAAGAAATCATGATGAAAGAATGTTTCAAACTTTTCTAAGATGTTAGTCAACTGCACTCGAGATCAAGAAAAACTTGTCTCAAATGACGAACTTAGAGTATGATTACAAAATAGACAAGTTTTGTAAGGGTTGTCCACAAAAATAAGCATAGCTAGTTTTGGGAACAACAAGACCAGCTAACTTTGATCAGATAAATTTGATTCAAAATGCCAATTTTGCACTTGGATGCTCTAGATTGCTCTTTTCTATCAAAAATCTTGCACAAGACACATGCCTTCATTATTTTCGATTGGTAACATTCAAAATGGGATAATAGATCCAACGCATCTAACATTGCCTCCTAATTCCAATCTAGTCAAATTTTGGACCAATAATAAAGTATTTTGATCAATTTGAGTAATTTATGCACAAAGTGCTTAAACATGTTTAAGAGCTAATTAAACCAAATCAAGGCATAATTAATAAATCCATAGAAACTTATTGAAAACTTATTTTTGAAAATGGATATTGAATATATGCATCATCAGGTGACCTCATTTCTTGAGAAGACATCTCTAGGCCTAAATGCCATAAATATTAGGATTCATGCCCTCCATGCCTCATCAATGTCTTCCATGATGCCCTCCATGCCTCTTAATTTCCCCTTCTTCCAATGTCATGATAAAGATAATTATAAACTTAATTCTAAATATTGAATTAATCCTCAACCACACATCTCAATTTCATGATGGATGGTTCAGGTTGATTCTAGACATTCTTAAAAATTTATAAATAGAGAGGCCATGAACATCATTTCTAAGTTATTTTGGTGCAAATTTATTATGATCAAATATTTATAAGGCTTGATTATGTAAATTTATAATGCACAAATGATTCCAAAAGCCATTGCAACTAGTGTTACCATGCCAAATTGATTTCAATCCAAGCCAAGCCAGAAGCCAAAGGTGCCAAGGTGAGATGGAGGTAGACAACCTTCCATTACCAAGGACTTCATGAGCACAAGCCAAGCAAACCATTAAAACAAGTATTTTGAAGCATCCAAAGAAGGTAAAAGAGAGTTTATTTTGCATTTTAGCTGTGTGTTTTATTCATGTTTATTAACTAAGCTCTCCCTAGTATCTAGGCCTAGAGATGGTATGCTAGTTAGTGTGTTTATTTCATTTTGTTTTCATTTTGAAACTAACACAATACTAACCATCCTCTACTGAGTCAAATTCTTAGATCACAGATGTCTTTGGGAATAGTGGACTATTGAAGGAAGTCATTTAGTATTTTTTTAAACTTATAACATATGCAATAGATTGAGAATAGATATATGTCACATGTTTTGCTTAATTATTCACTTATACTATATGGATTCTCAATGGAAGGGTGAGAGGGTTTGGTCTTAGCTGGTACAATGTTTAGTTTAGGATCAAAAGTCACATAGCTCACATTTAGTTCATAATTGGAAGAAGGCAAATGGCCTTAAAGGTTAAGTCGCAAGCATGTAATTATGACTACTCAATTTAGAGTCAGCAAGGAGTCATTATAATTAGAGGAAGAAGGAAAAGGGCCTTAAAGGGTTACTCACAAGCATCTAGTTATGATTGTATTAAAATTTTAAGAAGGGGATAGTGGTCCAAAAATAGTAAACTGCAGAAACTAAGGCATAATAAAATTACTTGAACTTAGTGAATATAATTGTTTGAACCTAGTGTCAACATGATTTCTATAAATACACCCCACAGTGTTGTTATAATCATAAGGAATGTTATTATAACCCAGATTGTTAGCTTGGGTATTATGATCCTAATTATGATTATGTTGATTAGGTTTTTAGCCTTATCCTTAATGATGTTGGCCCTAACCTTGATTCTAATTGTTCCTATGCTATTATTGATTATGTTTGTGAAATGGGTGTTTATAGATTTCCATGTCCTTATAGATATTATGTGTTGTTTGTTTCACTTCAATTTCCCCACTTTTAATCAAATCTTCAATAATGTCTTAATTGTACGTATCGATAAATGGCATGGCTAATAACTTGATGAAAATTACTAAACTCATCTTATCAATACCAATCAAATTTAGGTTGATCTTCAAGAAAAGGTTTTGGTATAGGCCATACAATCAAATTAGCTCCCACTAGCTTCTAAAACACTACCTTAGTAGGTTTTCCCAATTTGTTGAATGTTCTATATTTATTAAATCCTCTGCATGGAGGGGATCTTTGCAAAGTGGTTGATGGATTAGGTTGGGATGGTTGTACATTTGGAGCTAGCAGAGGCTATACCATTTGCATGTGCCTTGATTTTATCACTCCATTACCCACCATGTTATTTTTTTTGTTAAAAACCTTAGGTTTTCTATATTAATATCCTGAATAGGTGACTGAGTTGAATTAGATGTTTGACCCTATGAATGTATTTTCACAAGGCCTCTAGTGATAAGTGCCTTTTCAATATGCATACCCTTCTCAATAATTTCCTCAAATGTGTTACCACAAATGAGTCATAGATTGTGAGTTTATTTGGGGTGAAAATTATATGCATAGATATCAGCCAATTGCCTATTTGGTAGATTGTGTTGAAAGTGACTTGATAATGATCTCCACCTTTGTAGGTATGTTGTGAAGCTTTCTCCATATATTTGTCTTACTTTACATAAATCAACCACCATTAACTCATGCTCACTTTTATAATATAAATGGTTGATAAACTTTTTTGATAGGTCATTCCAATCTGTCATCGATCCCTTAGGCAATTTGAGGAGTCAATCCAATATTTGTCTAGCTAAACTACATGGAAACAAGCAGAGCAAATAATAATTTTTGTAAGCTACCTCTTAGCATAATACAAAAAAGGATTGAATGTGTTCTTGAGGGTCACCCTTACCTTTGTATTTATCAAATTTGGGTGCCTCAAAATGAGGGGGAAAGGGCACTTGAAGAATGCTTAAGTCAAAAGGATAAGGGCATATCTTGTCAAACTTGTACTTCTTAACCTTATTACCTGTTTCAAGTATTGTGACTATTTATTTCAGTAAATTCCACTCTTACATGTTTGATGCATTTATTGTTGGAATATAATTTTTTTGGGTAAGAATGTTCCCCCCTATGTTGTCCTATTAGGGATGTGAACCCTTTGTCCAAAATTTTGGTTTTGGTTTACAATTTTTTGTGAAAAGGTTTGACATTGTTTGTTCAATGGATTTTGCTTCTAATTTTTAGCTACTTAATTTTGACTCCTAGGAATTTGTTGATGTGAGCTATAATAAATAAGTTGATTTTGGGGTACTTGTTGCTACTTCACCAAATTATGTTATCATTATTGGTTTATAAGGGGAACTTTTTATGTTTGAGATGAATTCACTAAATTTTTTTATAAAGCACATCCAATTTGTGATTGTAATGGGTCTTAAACAACATGTTATTATGAATGTCCAGGAGTCTCCTGATGGTTGAAAAAAGTATGTTGTGTATCAAGCAGAACTTGTTGCAAAGCATCTATAGTTTTTTTTACTCAAGAGAAGCCATACGGTTCACATCACATGTAGGATCAACTAATGTTTGTTGTGTTTGGTATATTGTTTGTCCTAGCTCTCTAAAAGTAATATTATCAATTGAGGTTGTAGCTAAAGACGCTGTTAGGTCTATGATAAGTTTATATGCATATTATTGACTAATTTATTGGATATTGGCAGCGAGATCCTAATCAGTGGGAAAAGACTCCACAAGTGGTTCTTTCCTTTTTCTTAAAGAAGAAATGTTTGGTTTTGAGACACAATTAAGAGGTTGTTATTACTTTACTCAAACAATCATGTGCAATTATTCCTTGGGGAAATCAGGTGGTAATTTTGCTCTTGATTCTATTAACTTGATGATATATTCATATTTTTCCTCTGTAGGTTGTTGTTTATAATAACCCTGATCAGATCTTATTATTATGGGGATATCAGAAAAGATGATAAAGTGTTCTCCATCATAATAATGTTCTTTCTCTTAACTAGGTCCATAAGAAACCCTACTATGAGTATAATTTTGAATGTTTGAAGATAGTTGTTTTACATTTGTTAAGTGTTTTGAATTCTAGTTAACAAATATTTAAAATGTGTTTTCAGACTCTTCAATCAAATAAATACAAGGTAAATTGAGACTATAATTAGAAAAGGGGATGGCGTGATGCCACATAATTAGAAGAAATAAGGTGTGAGAATAATCAACTTTGGATGGTCAAAATTGATAATTTAAAAGAGGGTAAAACAACCTTGGAGTTTAAGGTGTAAGTTAGCACAAGAAAACCTAAGACCAAAGTATGTTAATACCATAAAAAGCTAAGTACCATTGTGGTGGGTTTTGGTTAGAAAAATTAGAATAAGACTTTTTAGATCAATAAGCTTAGGACATGAATTAACAAACTTAGGATGTGAATTAACACAAAAATTCTTTAAGTATAAAACCCAAAACAAATGGGTAACACAATGGTGCACCATGGAAAAGAAAGTAGAATGGTTAAGGGAACTTAGAGCATGACTGAATGCAAGATTACCTAAGTCCAAAATAAGAATAAAATGATAAAAGGTATAGACAATGGCCTTTAATACAAATGTAAAATATCACCCAAGTTACTCAAACCAAGCATGAAAGGTGAACCACCTAATCTAAAGTTGTAGTCAAGACTCTGACGTGCACCAATTTCATTTTGAATTAGAACTTAGAAAGGTAAGATTTTGAATTTGGATTTAAAAGGACTTTAGATTTTCAAATTGATGAATAGTTATAGACTCACATGAACAATGTAACAATACCCTTTTATAAATATAAACACAATGATTGGATTTATTTTGAACAAGGCTAAAATGTTTGAAATTGATTTGATCAGTGTAATGCCTCTTTGATCAAAATAAATGGTGTATAAAAAGTGTTTCATTTTAGGACATGTTTTGGTTCACACAAATAATTTTTAGACTAAAAAATAATATAAGTAAACAAGAATAAAAAAAGCATTGAAGTGTGTGTCATATCCTAGAAACTAACAAGGTTGTGTTGCACTCTTGGGTTTCATTGATATACTCCTTGAGAGGAAATAAGTTGTAAATATAATAAATTTATATGCACATGAAAATTTGGATTTTTAGGCCCCCTTTTCTCTCAAGAGATTGTATGGTGACATGGAACTTTGGGATACTCACCATGCACCAATAGTACTCTACAATAAGTGTTGTTTATCTAAAAGTATAAGTTTTGTTCATTTTTAAATGGTCCCAACTGTGGTAAACACTAGATATGCAATCATGTTAATTGAGTTCATACCATCTAACTTAATATGCAAGGGTTTATTTTTTTTCATAGCGACTCCATCCATGTACTTTTTAGTGGAGTCCCCTAGTTAACCAGACCTGACTCAGGATTTCATCATGATCGAAGAGGCTAGCTGCTTAGCCTCTTGGAAATCATAATATTCATGCCCTAATTTATATACACCATCATGGAGTGGGGTTTAAATAATGTTGAGAGATGAATTCCTAGGTCAAAGCTTCCTTAAATAACTATCGGGGGGGCTATGAACTCCTATCGACAAGCCAAGATGTAGAAAATAAAAATGGGGAAGGACTTTATAGGTCATAGTGGGATCACCCAAATCACTCATACTTTGGGGAGTGCCTCAGAGACATTCCTTCCATTCTTAGACTAAGTGAAAAAATAAATAAGCAAAGTGCTTTTGAGTCACCCAAGTTCTCTAAAGGGGATGGGGGGAGAGCATACACGCTAAACTTGTTCTATAAAAATAAGAATCAAATCAAAGAACTTTGAAACTAGTTTAACTAAAAAACAAATGACAAAAAGTAAAGACCCTTAAGAGTCCTAAGCTATGATGATTGTTCATTTTAATCCAAAATTTAAAATGTGATTGAAATTTTCTTTGGTTGTTGTAAAAAAGGAAGTAGTGAAGTGTCTTAAATCGACAAAATAGAGTGTTAGAAGTTAAAATAGCGGTGTAGGATGTTCAGATAAACTTAAAAGTTGTTTTAACTATTTATTTTTTGACACATGTCAATCTCACCATCTGTAGAGTAATTTCACTATTAGACAAGATAATTCCACTATTTATAATGCAATTTCACTGATACATAGAGAAATAAATAAACTATGTGCCAATTTTGTTGATTAATAGGGAGATATTGTTGATTAGCTTAGCGATCTCACCAATAAATAGGTCAAATTTTCCAAAATGATAAAAAAAAAATATCAATTACTTATAAAGTTGGTCTAGGATGATCTCATTGATCTTTATGCAACCCCATCATCCTGTAGGTCAATTACTCTAATCTTCAGGTCGATTTCACCATTCTGTAAAAACACACAGACATAGATAGAAAAATACATCATTTAATTTTGTCATTTGCGTGACCAATTTTGATGTTTCTCAAGGTGATCTCGTCATTCCATAGGATAACTTCACTGATGTTTAAGATGAATTTTCCCATTATAGGTTGGTTTTGTTGTTTAGTCTAGACATCATAAAAACATAAAATGAGAAGAAAAGAAGTGTAAAATAGCCTCAAAAGAGGGTCTAAATGCAAAATTAGAAAGGATAAAATGATATTTGAGATGTGTGGTCCCACCGAGCATGCCAAAATGTATAATAGGATTATAAAACATGTTATTCAATGCGTTGGTAAAGAAATCTCAAAATAAGCATAAATAACTAACATGTTAACCCTACTCCTTTGATGGGCAGTGTTAATGAACTCAAGGAACTAATTATGAAAATAAGATAATCAAATCTTTTAAGTAGTGAATCTCCTTAAAAAATGGTCAATAAGCATGTTTGTGCCAAGATTTGGTGCTCCAAGTCTTCATCAATATGGTGTATCATGTGCCTTCATCATCTCTTAGATCACTAATGGCTTAGATTCACAAGATTTGTCAATTTGGGGGATAAATAAATCTTTCTCTAGAAATATTCTTGCATAATAACTTTACTTAATTGAAGTTTATTTGAAGATAATTCTGCATAATAAATTTACACAATTCAAGATTAAAATTTATGGTCTTGTCTCACTTATTTATAGATTTTTTGGAATGTTCAGAATCAACCACGACTGTCCATCTTGAGATCAAGATGTGTGGCCATGGACTGATTTAATCTTGGAGAGATAAAAAATAAATATGGTCATTAATATTTAGAAGAATGGAGCATTGATGAGGTATGGGAGAGCTTAATCTTGATATTTATCCCATTAATGACTTATGGATGACACCCCTATGATGATTTCATGGGATGGTGCAAAATTAAATAATGAATTTCTAGTAAATAGATATTCGATAACTTTCATAGATTTTTCACTTAATCTCCTAATTTGGTTTTGATTTACTGATTTTAATTAGTTTTCTATAATTCTTTGGAAAAAAATTTCATATTTAATCAAACTGGTCAGAAATGTCATTTTACTAAATCATAATTTGACTAGAGTGTAATCAAAATAACATGTCAGTTGTGTATAGGGTAATACCCTAGTTAGGGTATTTGTATACACCCTAAATTGGTCAAGCAACCACACATATCATGTTTTTCATAGTCCTTTCCATAGGAGATTCTGATTGGAGAATATGAGCCTTGTTCACATTATCCATGTCTTTGTGTTACTTATCTCAGTCTTGTTTCTTATTGTTATCACATCTCTATTATCTCAATCAACTAACCTATACCCCCAAAGACCCCTAAACTTGGCATGTGTCAGTCTTAACCTATTTTTTTGAGTCCTAAACAACAAAATTCTATAGGACTATAGCACCTGATGCTCTTGTTCTACTCAGAACGGTTGTCCAACGGTCATTTTTTCTTACTTAACGGGTCTTAAATGCTTCTTATCCCCTCCCTTAAGTTTTATATAGTTTTTTGATGTCAATTAATGTGAATAAAGCTCTCAAATTCAAAATAAATATTCTCTTATATAAAGGAATTCACAATGCATTTTATATATAGCACTTACTACTTTGGCACAATAAATAATTAAAAATTGATCAATAGTATAGCTCATCATTCTACATCACACATAGATTTGCATGCTTGATCAAGGAAGGGCTTAGGTAAAAAGTTCATTCTTTCATCTACCATGTGTGTTGAGTATGCACGTTCCCTAACAGAGAACTACATTTGATCTGAGACCTTAGCTTGAGGGTTAATATACGCAGTGATCAGGACAGTAGGGGTTCTAGATCGTGTGATCATACTTACCCTAACCCAGTTTTTCCCCCTTTTGATTTTAATGTGTTTGTTTTTTCATGTGTGTAGATATACTTAGGGTTTTTAAGATTAAATCAAATCTATAGGAAGCTCTATCTACATTTATTACTCAAGATTTCATAGGTAAGCTCACATAAGAACACCACAAATAACCTAGAAATATCAGGGCTTTGTGACCAATTTGGATAACAACGATAGGTCTGGAAAACAGCATTAGACCCTATCCTTTAATCAAATGAAAGCTATATTTTGATTTGTGACACTACACTAGTCTTGTATAGCCAATTTTGAACCTTGCAACAGCGATCTCAACGTATTTTTCTAGATAAGTCATCTCTTTTCCCTATGTAATTAATTTGATCAAATTGATATAAATTTGTATTTTACTACATTTGATGATATTTTTCCCCTTAATCCAAACCCTTTATTTTTTAGTAAATAAACCCTAGTTTTCCAAAAATAATAAAACATTTGGTGAACCCAACTTACTTTGAACAAATCTAAAACCCTAGGTGCCCCTAGGGTTTTCCTTCAAATTTTTGTGCAAAAATTCAATTTCAATTTTTTAATTTTTGTATAATTTTTTGTACATTTATTTTTATTCAAATTTATTTTAGAATTTAAATTATTACAATAATTTAAAAATTCTAAAACTCCAACCCAAAACCCTAGATTTTCAAACTAGGTTCTCAAACCCCAAGCCTTCCTCCCTTACAATTTTTAGATAAAATTTTTGGAATTTTTACAAATTATTTTGAGTGTCAAAAATAATTTCAAAATCTCTATGTTAGAAGTTATTTTTGCATTTATTTGCTTAATAGTAATTTTCCATATTCTCTTTGGTGAAATCAATAAAATAGCCACTAAGGCACTTCTTCCCTCTCATCCCATAGATAAATTTCTGAATTTTTCTCATAATTATGAAAATGAATGGACAAATTTTAAAAATTGCATATTAGCCAAAAATGTGGAACATTATTTTATTTATAATGATGACAATTATTGTTTTGGTAATGAGGAATATGATGATGCACATGAAAGTGATAGTGAAGAAAAAGTAGATGCATCTTCTTCTCTCAAACCTATCTCTTTTCTTCCCTCTTCTAAAAAAAATAATTTTGATAAATGGGAAAGGTACTTTTCACCTCATTATCCTATGCACAAAGCATTAAATGAACAAATTAGTCATGCATTTTCAAGTGAACCTCTCATTGGTGATAATTTTCTTTCATTTCAACCTAGTTTCTCTCTCTCTCTTGCTACTTCTATGTTCAAATTACAACAATATAAATGAAATAGAATTAAAATTCCAATACATAGTTCAAATGATCAATCTCATATTCTTAACTCTACTTTTCATCTCAAATAATGATAAAAGAATGTTTAAATGATAACTCTCTTACTCCTCACATTGAAAATGAAAATAATGCATGCACTCCATTCAAGGATAACATAGATGCACATAGTATTCCAATTTCACATGACAATTTATTGCATATTAGAAAATAATTAACATCTTCTCTTACCCCTCTCCCTAGTGATAATGGAAGTGATAATGAGTATGGTACTGAACAAGCAAATGAATATGAAAATGAGAGTGAATATGAAAGTGATACTTCTACTTCTTATCTTTAAAATGAACCAAATTCTGATTGTGATAATGCATGGAATAATGATGACTATGATACATATAGTGAAGAATAAAATGCATCTCATGCTTCTAACTCTTCTCTCACTCCTTATTTCAAAAATAATGCATTAAAAAATGTTTCTTCTACTTCTATACATGATTCTATTTCAATTGATGCACATGTCAATGATAACATCACATATTCTATTCAATTAGAATGTGATCACTAAATACTATAAATACCAATGAATCTCCCAAGCCACCCCTACTACAGTAGCACCCATTTCTCACTCTTCACCCAAAGAGAATGGTATCCCACATCCCTCTACTAAGGTTCAATTTACCATTCCTCTAAAGGTTCAAGTGAGCACACCCCCTCTCTTTGATCCAATTTCTAAATGTAGCATTCCCATGGCTAAAATTAATGATTAAATGAACTACTTCAAGATACTAATATTCCATCCTAAGAGATTATTTATTTTATGCATGCATTTGGTGAATTAAAACACCAAGCACATCTCCTTACTTTGGAAAACAAGGCTTATAAGTCTTGTATGGATGCCAATGACTTACATGGTAACCCTCTTCCAAATACATTTGTCAAATATTCATTACCTAATCATTTTTAGATCCCATCTTTTCCTCAAGTTGATGGAACTAAAAATCCATTCGTGCACCTTAATTTCAAAAGGCTTTGCCATCTCATGCGAGTCCTTTGATTCCATTTAAGTTGTTCCAACAAACATTAGTGGGTGATGCACAAAATTAGTCCTTTCATCTCCTCCCTGTTGGTTTCTTGCATACATTTGATGACCTGGAGGAGGCATTTCTCAAATATTACATAGCAAACATGGGCCCTCATGTTACATATGATAAACTTATTGCATTGCATCAGAAGTCTTTAGAGCCAGTTAGTGATTATATCTTACAATTCAAGACTCACATGTTAAGATTGATCTATAAACCAATAGATTTAGAGATTTACCATATCTTTATTAAAGGGCTTCACCAACCCCTCCTAGAGCATTTAATATATTAGACAGAGTCCTCTTTTAGGTACTTATGTTATATATATTTAGCCTTGGAGAAGAAATTGGGATTGATTGAGACAAATTCAATTGAACAACTTAATTTGGATTTCATAGCATTACCTCTGTCTACAAATCCTAACACACAGCATCCATCATGTCCTAAACAAGATAGGATGCCACAACCAGAAAAGTAACTAGTTAAGAACAAAGAGCCAGTTTTTATAGCACCACCTATAGTATGCATTACAAAGAATAGCAACAAGGCACCACTACAGTTTGATTCAAAGTGGGATATCCCATATGTCATATTATCAGCACTACTAGATATGAGGTTAATAACATTGCCTTCTACTCATCGATAAGATCCACATCTCTTACATAGACAACCACATCAGCCCTTTTGTAACTATCGTCACATACGTGGACACAGACATAATGATTGTTATGGACTCAAAGATTGCATTAATAGATGTCTTGATAATGGCATCATAGCATTCACACTAGGGGCATCGATATATCCTCCATTATAGAACCATAGACCTCATTCCTCCATGACTAATTCATCCCAAGACATTCCTTCATAGGAATCATCGATTACTTATCATGAGAGTAATGCAATTTCTAGGATAGAGTCTCATAGGAGATCCCATATCCCACCTACTCAGAGGGTTTGGAGATTAGTAAAGCAAGAACATCCTACATATAGTAGTGTAGTCCAAGGAGTACATAGTGTAGTTCCATATACATTTCCACCCTAATCACAGGCATCATAGCGAATTCCTATCTCATGTAATAACCCACTATAGTTAAGATTAAATAGACCCACATTAGAGAGTACTGCTCCAGATAGATATTCACTACAACTGAGTTTTTAGGGTCCTATCTCACGTAGCAACCTTTTATGGTTAAGATTAGATGAACCCACATCACAGAGTACTACTCCAAATAGATATTCACTACAGCAAAGTTTTTAGGGACCTATTTCATGTAGCAACTCACTATTATTGAAATTAGACAAGCACCCATCATAGGTTACAGATCCATCTCAATATATTGTTTAGTCATATGCATCATAGTAGAGGCCATAGGATGTTATTTCACATATCAATCCACTATGATTATAGATAGATGAGCCTCCTTCACAACACAATTTTAGTTGTGCATCTATTGAGATTACATCTTACAAAGTCTCCACATATAGCTACAATTAAGGCACCATAGATAGTTTTAGATATAGGGCATGTTTCTGCATAGCATGAACAATATGGGCACTTATTTAGTTGGCTATCAAGGTTTAGATAATGATACAATACATGGTGATATGACACACATTTATATTGGTATTAGTTCATAGCTTCACTTAGTGGGTGATGATGGAGCCAAAGGGCTAGCCTTTGTATTTTTGAGCCACTCTCAAGGAATTGAGCACAGAGTGATATGCATCGAGTGATATTACATCCCTTTCTACTAACAACTAACATTTTTAGTTCAAAATAACCATCCATAGCCAAAATCAAATTATCCAAATCCCAATCTTATTAATATCATATTTTACCACTCTTAAACCAATTCACTTTACCATATCAATTTACAAGTTATACAATATAAAAAAAAATTTACATGCATACGATTCAAAATCAAAATTAGCATCACACTTGAACACATCAAACAACAATCAAATCACATCCCAAATACCATTTTACAAAACCATAGGCAACATCAACATCAATGCCAAATCAGCTATTTATAATCAGCCATTTGCAATAAATATACCTATATATTCCAAAATCCATAACACAATATGCATGAGTCAAAATCAAACAAGTATCCATATATATATATATATATATATATATATATATATATATATATATATATATATATATATATATATATATATAATTTTTCAAAACATATACATCATATCAAGTACAATCAATCATGAATGGGCATCACCCCTCACTCTCAGTCTCACTTTCCCCACCAATACTAGTCCCTAGCACTTAATGGCCTTGCACCTCCTCATGTTGCTTCATGCCTCTTGTGATGACTCTCTCTCTCCAATAGCCAACCATGCTCCTCACATAAGTACACGTATCACCTCTAAAGGTCTATATATTCATTCATGATCCTCATGCTGATAGAACCAAAATTAGGAGGCATATTATGCCTATCCAGCTTAGCTTTTAACTTGTCTCTCTCATGTTACCATAACATATGTAGATGTCATTATAGTCACCCTATAAAATAGATGGTCATGGATACTAGTTGTGATTTTCACTTGCTCTATCAATCCCTCCATCATATCATCAGGTACATGTTGTGTGAGCTCTCAAAGTGTTGACTCAATTATGGTCTCCCAATAATCATCATCTCCACCTCCTACCTCAACCTGAGCTCCATCCCAAGCACCTCCCACTCTACCTACACACAAATTATTACACTACATTAGCTATATACTTTGAAATCAAACTAAAAACACAAATTTATACACAATTCAAATGTAATCACTACTTACCTCCCATCAATTGGATTGGCTCAAGATCTTCATACTCTGGAGCATCCCTTACCTCAATAGGATATAATGGAACCCATCGATGCCTATCCCACCATGTAGTATATGCATTTGTACATCCAACATCGTCCATATTTGGAATATCTATGGCCACATCCCTCACATCTAAAGGTAATGGTACAAGCTCAACCTCAGTAGGCCTTACATGAGTTCCTACCCTCGTGGGCATTCATGCACTCTTTACCCATACCCATGCTATTTGGGCACATCCTATGGTACCCAAAACTATCTAGTCATAGGCTCATACTAAAAATGCTCATATACTCCAACCCAACAGTCAGTTATTCAATAGTTGACCCTCATGTATCATAACTATACTCCATCCTCTACCCACCTAGGCAATCCTTTGTAAAGCCTCCATATGATGTCACCATCCACTAATCTATCTAGCACCCACCTATAATGATCCATCCCAAGGGATCAGATAGCCAATGTACTCATCCACCATTCTCTAAATGGATGTGGAGGTGCCCATTTTTCCCTTGTTAATCCAATTGGTTGCACAACTTTATGTGCTCATAGGCCCAACAATGCAATAAAGTCACCACGCTCACCCCACCACTAAATGACTCTAGTGTAAACCTATAAATATTCCTGTATAGGTGGGCCAGCATAGTCCTCCCCCATGAGAATGCAATGCCATATACCTCTACACTATGCACAATCTCATGCATCCTATATGAAATAGACACTCTACTCCCATCCACAGCAACAAATGATGCCAACAAAATAGCCACCCACTTCTACAAGCATAGAACACTAGACTGCATAATAACGGATAGTAGTACATCACTATCATTACCTATCTGATGTATACTTGAGGGCACATCAGTAAAATACAAGGATGCATAATTAATGGCATCGATACCCATGTCATATTATGCCATCACTCATTGTTTACTAACTAGTAAATGTAATAAATAATATGCATCTTCCAAAGTCACAGTCATCTCCCTTGTTGGAAGCCAAAAAGTACACGTATTTGCATTCTACCTCTCACATAAGTCAATAATCAGATTTTGATCCCACTGCATTGTGCCTAGGTCACATACATGACCCAATCCTGCCCTATCCATGATAACTCTCTCATTAGCAGATAATGGTAACAACCTCAATGTCTCCATCACTTGGCCCCTATGAAACTCTCTCATTTGCATCTCACCCTACATCACCAAAAATAGCACACCCATAAATCGATAGTAACAAGTCAAAATCTAAGAAAAAATAATATCAAGTAGTAAAGTAACATCTCAAAAAATATTTCCCATTAAACAACAGCACTGTAAAAAGGACAACAATACTAGACAGGAGCACTGAAACTTGGATAGCAACGTTGAAACCTGGACAAGAATGTTGAAACTAGGATAGGAGCACTGAAACTAGAAAAAAAATCCTATGCTACTTTTAAGAGAGCAAAAACATGAAAACATGCCTAAAATTAGACAAAAACCAATCATTTGGGTTACTTACCAGGGTCATATCACCACCAGCCTAAACCTGGGCTACCAACTGCTCAAACCAGGTCACAGTAGGTGCTCATCTCCTTAGTATTTTTCTCACTCTAGAACTCAAAATCTCAACCTAGTCAATGCATAAATGAATCATGAATCAATCCAATTTCCTATGTTATCCAACTTTTTCAATCAAAATAAAATACCATTTTGTCCATAACTCAAACTTTGTAACTCTATTTTTCAAACCATTTTCTTCCATGAAATCATGAAAATGATACCTTCAACATCACTCAAGCTTTGCTCTCTTACTACCTCATCTGACTACTATAACATAGACATATCTATATTTCTCTTATGTTCAAACACACACCTTGGTCATCACCAATCAAAACGTGTTCCACTTTCAACAACTCAATCTCACCAATCAAACAACCTCTCAATCCATTCATAACATACCAACCTTATTTCTATTATTATGCCATTAGTCATCACTTTTGGCTCGACCTCCTCTATCACAAATTTTTTCCCTCCCCAAAAGGGGGCATCATTCATATTATTCCTATTTTTATATTTACCCAGTATACCCACCCACTCTCATAAGTGGACACACCAGGGTTCTTACACATCTAGTAGTCAAATTATTAGATTCAGCTCAAATCAGTTGAGATATATAGTGATTCAGATTATGTAGGTCACTCAACATTACTCAAGACATTCAGATGGATATACCTTCAATTTATAGATACAGTGGTTCAAATTATATGGATTCACAGTGATTTCAATATAGATATAGACTTAGATACCAAATTTAGGGCCATGTACATACTACGCATCTCATACATATAGCTTCATATAGCATAATACAGTTTATAAAATTAGATAGTAGACTATAGGCATAGTGTAGGGCACAGTGTTTTGGTCTCCAATTTTGCACATGAGGCATGGCAAGATATGTCATATCACATGTGGTTATACAAATTATCATATTATATAATTACATCACTCACATACCATATTTATGGGCATGGCATAGATATTTGTGTTCTTCATCATATGAATGTAAAAACATGCCATTCTCTTCTTCTACATTAAATAGAGTTTTATATTATACCCAAGTTATCACTAGGTTGGACCGCACAGCCATTTGCAGTAGTTGGTCCATTGTATTACCTAGACCCAGACTACATGAGTTTGTGCAAGACAAAGGAAGACATTGGTTTTGGGACTCAACATTTATTAGTTCTAGTGCAGATATTCAAAGTGGGGGCACAATAGATTTTTCTCTTCATAGCATATAAATTTTAGACATACATCCATATTACATGAATTTATGTGGGACAGAAGACAGATATTGGTTTTGAACCTCCGAAAACATTCCTCATCTACAATTAGATTCAGCATAGGGGCAAGCATTTCCTTCCTTCTCCATGATACACAGATTCCACATTCAGATTCAGTATAGGGGGCATCCACTCCATGGATTCCTTCTCTCTCTAAACACTATTAGGCTCTCCATCCACTTCCCTGGCAAGGAAGTGAGTTAGATCCTTGCAACACATTCACCTCCATGTAAGTAGGTTCAGGTATGCATTTTATTCTTCTTTATTTTACTCTAGTATTTCATTTCATTACATCACTAGAATAAAAGGGGGGCAAATATATACAACCTAAATTGGTAAAACAACCACACATATCATGTCTTTTCATAATCCTTTCCATAAGAGACTCCAACTGGAGAATATAAGCCTTATTCACATTAGCCATGTCTTTGTGTTGCTTATCTTGGTCTTGTTTCTTTATTTTATCATCTCTTTATTATCTCAATCAACTGACCTATACCCCCAAAGAGACCCAAACTTGGCCTGCGTCAGTCCCATCCTATTTTTCTAAGTCCTAGACAATATAATTCTATAGGACTACAAGGCCCAATGATCCTGTCCTACTCAGTGCTATTGTCCAATGGTTGGTTTTTCTTGTTTAATGGGTCCTAAACCCTTCTTAAACCGTCCCTTAAGTTTTATTTATATTTTTGATGTTGGCTAATGCGAATAAATCTCCTAAATTCAAAATAAAGAGTCTCTTATATAAATGACTTCATAAGGCATCTTATATCTAGCACTTACTACTTTAGCATAGTAAATAATTAAAAAAATAGTCAATAGTATGGCTTAGCATTCTGCATCACACATCGATTTGCATGCTTGATTAAGGAAGGACCAAGGAAAAAAGTTCATTCTTGCATTTACTGTGTGCATTGATTATGCACATTCCCTAAGGGAGAACAACATTTGATCTGAGACCCTATCTTGAGGTTAATATAGGTAGTGATCAAGACAGTAGGGGTTCTAGATCATGTGATCATACTTCCCCTAACTTATTTTTCCCCTTTTTGCTTTTGATTTTTTGTTGTTTTATGTGTGTAGATAGACTTAGGGTTTTAAATATTAAATCATCTCATCAAGGATCTCCATCGACATTCATCACTCAATATACCATAGGCAAGCTCACACAAGAATAGTGCAAATAACCCAGAAAGCTTAGATCTCTGTGACTAGTTTGGACAATAGTGGCAGGAGTGGAAAACAATGTCAAACCCTAGGGTATCCTATTTTTATTAGTCTTGTCCTTTCATTGAATGAAAACTAGATTCTAATTTGTGACACTATCCCAGTCCTACATAGCTAATTTCAGACCTTGCAACAGCGCTCTCAGCGTATTTTTTTAGATAAGTCATCTTTCTTCCTTATGTAATCAATTTGATCAAATTGATATAAATCTACATTTTACTACATGTGATTATATTTTGCCCCTTAATATAGACCCTTTATTATTTAAACCCTAGTTTCCCAAAAATAATAAAATATTATTATAGATGTGAATTGACACATTCACATGATGTGTGCAGTCAAATTAGAAGCTTTAAGTGGTCCAGGATGTCATTTTGCATGGTCACAATTTGACTCGATATGAATTGGGAAAAGATAATAATTGCATAAAATTCTTTGCCCTATTCAGGGATGTATGAGTGCAAATCAACACATCTACATGACATGCAAATGTTTTAGAGCATTTTAGTAATTTTGGTCTAGATTGTGTGTTGTTGCAAGTTATCATTGGGATTTGAAATTTTAGCACAATAGTTATATGAATTGGATGTCTACATAATAAACTAGTGATACTACCAAGGAACATGTATAGGTGTAATATTTAACACTATAGGATCTGCGATGCTCTGTATATGTATAATAGGACTCTGTGGTCATGAATAAATAATAAAAGGGATGGGGGTTTGTGGAACCCATCATTAAATGGTCTATAATTTTTTTTGAAATATTAATAATAGGAACATGTGTATATGCTCTAAATATCTGAATATGGTGTGTAGTAGATGAGGATTATGTGGAACCCATTTTAGGTTTTTGATGGAATGGTCTTTTAAGTACTAGTCACCACATAAATGGGATTGATTTTTACTTACCCTTTTATGGAAGATTAAACTTAGTAGGTTTGATAATTAACTACATGGGTATAAATTTATGGTGCTCAAGAGGATGCTCATATGGAATTCTAGAAACTAAAATTACCCAATTGGCATGAATGTATTTAACATACCCATGCATTGTATAAGGTACTCCTCAAAGTGTATGTATCCAAGGTCATCCTGATAACATATCAAAGACACTCATGGATGGTATAACTAAGAATATAGTAACCACATGTGCGGGACCCACTTGTAAAGGTACATCAATCTCACCAAGAACCTATTATGAGGTCCCATCAAATGCTCTAACTAATCTAGTCAAAGAATTTAAATCATGATTGGTATAACTCAAATGCATAAGTAAATTCATGGTACAAACATTCTTGCTTACACCATTATTAATCATAACACTTTGTATAGATCGGTGATCAATGTATGCTCTAATAAACAAAGAATAAAGATCCAAATCATCATCCCTAATCTCATTGTCATAGAAATTAATAGAGGGTATCCAAACCATAATAAGTGTATGCTAAATAAAGTATCAATAATCCCATCCAATGAGTGCCCATAATGTGATGGAGGAGATGTGCATTATATGCCATTTTCACTTTTGGATCTTTCTTAGAATGGTCTTGTAAAGGATTGTTAAATCTTTTATGTTAATGGTGCTCACTAGGTTGTGAACTTGATTCCTTTGACGGATCATCAAATTTAATCTTTTGGTCATCTCTGAGGTCTTGGATCTTATGCCTCAAGATAAAACATTTGTTTGTATAATACCCAGGGCCTTGGTGATAGTCACAATAAGCATTTGCATCATACCCTTTAGGTACAGGTCTACTCATATCAACCTCTATAGGATAAGGTAGATATATAATATGACACTCTACAAGCCACAAGAATAATGAAATGGAAGGCTCAGGGAAGCATGTAAATTATCTTTGTGGTGCATTGGATAACACAAGCCAATTAGGTTGTTATGACATTGTCAGGAATCTAGAACAACAAACATGCTCTGACTCCACTGGTTAGGATCTTGCTCCTCAGATAGAGCACAGTATGATTACCAAATATATAAGCAATTGAATATGCGGAAATAACCAGAAACACAAGTAACTAGAATTCACCAATAGCACAGAGTATGAGAGACAATACACTATCTTGTATTAACACTAACAGAAAAGAATACATCAAAGAGCCGCCACACTCTTTCACCTTACAGAGATTCGCCACACCTCAAGTGTACAGTAATTCTTCTCACACACACTCTCCTACACAAAAACGGTCCCAACAACCAACTCACACACAGAATTGGTGTTCACCTCACCAACCAGTCAGTAATAACCCTGCCGGTACATCAAGCACTTTATAGCACTTCAAGCTGATCTCTCATGAACCTGCAACCTGCAATTCAAAGACCAAACTTACATGTAGATCACCAATGAGCTTGCAACAACCTGCAACTCATAGATCTTACAACTAGAAGGAACTCTTCCTTTCTATCTCATGCCTTTAACAATACATGCCAATGGGTCTATAAATAGATCCCTAACTCAAACACTAACTAAGACTCTTAATTTAGACAATTATACTCGCAGCCCAAGACTCTGGCTGGTCTTGACATGCAAACTCATCGTTCACTTAACTAACTGTCCGTGAAACGAACACTTCGGGAACACACAGGCGACCGACGCCGGTCCCTGCTGGTCTGGTTCTGCCGACGTCGGCCGACTTCCTGCCGTCGCCGGTTGCCTTCTGCACTGGATCCTGCCGACGTCGGTCATGCTGCCGACGCTGGTTCCTGTAGAACTCAGCAACCATCTGTTCCTAGTTTGCAAAGGTTGAAGCTTTTAGCTCCACACCCTAACAATCTCCCACTTGGAGATAAACAGCTGCAACCTGTACCTGTACCTGTACACCGTCTAGTTTGTTTCTTTGGCTTTGTATCCCTCCTCAAGATCACTCTTGAAGACCAACCACCACAAAATCCGTGATGCAAAATCTGTCATCCAAATTACCTGTCACATCCGCATCTACAACCATGTAGAAAAAGAACTTGACCCTGCATAGCATGTGCACCTGCTGCTGGTCCAACTGAACTGCCCTTCAGTATTACTCTCCCGGATTGACTCCAAACTTGTGACAACTCCCACTGCTTGGAAAAACTCAGGTTTAGTACATACCATGCACTCAACCTCATTATGTGAATCAAGACACCTGTTCTATGAACTGTCTAACCATCGGCGTGCTAACCGGCTTCACACAATCATCCTGAAACAAAGTCAACAAGACCTCCATGTCTCTAGATCACACTCATGCCAAAGAATCTTGCTGCTCCCAGATTCTCCATGACAAACACCTGAACTAGCTTTACCTTTAGTTCAGAAATACCTGTATATGTAACCCTGCAACAAGCACATCATACAGAAAATAGAATAGTGTAGCTAATACTATCCAACCTGGTAAAGAGAAACACAATGATCAAACCTCCATTGCCCTGCAGCTAATACAAGATCACGTACCCTGATCTTCCATCTCACGTATCCATTTCCGCTCTTCTTCATCCTCAACATCCATTCGTCTCTCAGTGCTTACTTCCAGCTGGCAACACTACCCAAAACACCTGTTTGGTTTTCCTCCAAGGAATCACATCCTCATCCATGCCAAGCTCCCACTGTTTCCTAGATCTACCTGTTTTGCTTCTTCAATAACTTCCTGGTCCTATGCCATAAGTGAGCAACAAGTAGTGTAAAGAAGGGAAATGATGAATTTAAGAACTTACTTACACCTTCAGTCCTCCATATGGGCGCTTGAGACTCCATGACAACTAGCTGTCCACCCAAAATTCGTCTCAGTAACCGATGCCGGTCACATCTCAGTCTACAGCCGACCGATGTCGGTTCCCTGCAACTGCCTCCCTGCCGACGTCGGTTTCCCCTGGCTGACGCCAGTCTCTGTCTGCCCCGAGTCACCGACGTCGGGCTGCACATAGCCGACGTCGGTCCCTGTCTGGACGCCGACGTCGGTTTTCCTGCCGACGTCGGTCTCTGTGTTTTTCTTGTGAGACCTGACTTTTTTCCACGAGCTCTTTTTGGATCAAAACCTTGTCCAAATCACCCTTGCTCTGCTCAGAATTCCTCTGCACCTTGTGCTGAACTCTGTCCGTCACTTTCTCCTTGAAAACCAAAGCCTTCCCGTTCTTGTCACTAACATCAGATTCCTCAAGAAACCTTACCTTCTTCTTCTGTATACAGAAACCACGATCCATGCCTTCCAAATCCGAAAGCATATTCTTTGACTCAAGAACCAGCATCTCCTTCTTATCTATGTGACCAAGCCTATCAAGCCACATCTCTGAATCTACAGCTGAAGTAGATAACCCAGAAAGAGAATCAGTAAAACAAGTAGATAGATAAAGCGTACCTACTTTCTTACCTCTAGCTATAACAAGTGTACCCTTGGTAACCTTCCAAGAGTCCGCTGCGAGAGTTACTGTGCAACCCTCTTCACCCAAACTTCTAACAGAAATCAGATTCTGCTTCAGAACTGGGACATGCATGACCTCCTTTAACACCCATGTGTCACATGTCTGCAATTTCAGCTTCACTTTGCCTTTGCCAACAATTTGACGAGGCTTACCATCCCCTACACAAATCTCTCCAAAGTCTCCCTGGACATACTCATGAAAAAATTCTCTATGTGGAGATGCATGAAAAGAGGCACCAGAATCTAATACCCAAGATTCTACTTTATCCAAAGAACATACCAGAGCATCCTGTGCAACGTAACCTGCAACATCTGCTTCTTCTCCATGTTCTTCATGATGATCTTCACCCGATCTGCAATCTCTCTTTAAGTGCCCTTGCTTTCCACATTTCCAGCAGGGTATTCTGCCATACCTGGACTTGGATCTCTTGCCTGTCTTCGATCTTGATCTCCCACGCTCTGTCCTCTCTCTTGGCCTTCCTCTTCCTTCAACACTCAAAGCATTTCCAGATAATTCACCTGTACTTTTCCTGCGTATCTCTTCATTCAAGATCACGCTCACAACATCATCCACTTTTAAGACTTTTGAAGGAGACACAGTATTAGAAACTGCCATTACCAAACCTTCCCAACTTTCAGGTAATGAACACAAGATTAAGAGAGCTCTAAGTTCATCATCAAATACAATATTTACTGAACTTAACTGGTTTACCAAACCATGGAAATCACTAAGATGGCTATGAATAGATCCACCTTCCAACATTTGCAAATTAAATAAACGCTTCATAAGAAATACCTTGTTTGAAGCCGAGGGTTTTTCATATAAATTTGCCAAAGATTTCATCAACTCCACCGTTGTCTTACACTGTGATAAGCTGGAAATCACAGATGAATCAAGACTCAATCTAACAGATCCGAGAGCCTTCCGATCAAGAACCTCCCATTCTTCATCTTTCATATCCAAGGGTTTGCTAGCAACCCCACCCAACGGTAAGTACAAATCTTTCTAATACAGATAGTCCTCAATCTGCATCCTCCATAATTGGTAGTTCTTGCCATTGAACTTTTCCATTCGTAGTTGACTGCTTTCTGACATTGCTCAACTCCCACTCAAACAGAAACCCTGTGAGTAACCTGTAATCAAAACACACTACCCAGATCTACACCAATCTGTTAGTATCCCAACCAAAAGCTCTGATACCAATTGTTGGTATCAAGCTCAAGAACCTACAACCAAGGCTCTGATACCACTTGTCAGGAATCTAGAACAACAAACATGCTCTGACTCCACTAGTTAGGATCTTGCTCCTCAGATAGAGCACAGTATGATTACCAAATATATAAGCAATTGAATATGCGGAAATAACCAGAAACACAAGTAACTAGAATTCACCAATAGCACAGAGTATGAGAGACAATACACTATCTTGTATTAACACTAACAGAAAAGAATACATCAAAGAGCCGCCACACTCTTTCACCTTACAGAGATTCGCCACACCTCAAGTGTACAGTAATTCTTCTCACACACACTCTCCTACACAAAAACGGTCCCAACAACCAACTCACACACAGAATTGGTGTTCACCTCACCAACCAGTCAGTAATAACCCTGCCGGTCCATCAAGCACTTTATAGCACTTCAAGCTGATCTCTCATGAACCTGCAACCTGCAATTCAAAGACCAAACTTACATGTAGATCACCAATGAGCTTGCAACAACCTGCAACTCATAGATCTTACAACTAGAAGGAACTCTTCCTTTCTATCTCATGCCTTTAACAATACATGCCAATGGGTCTATAAATAGATCCCTAACTCAAACACTAACTAAGACTCTTAATTTAGACAATTATACTCGCAGCCCAAGACTCTGGCTGGTCTTGACATGCAAACTCATCATTCACTTAACTAACTGTCCGTGAAACGAACACTTCGAGAACACACAGGCGACCGACGCCGGTCCCTGCTGGTCTGGTTCTGCCGACGTAGGCCGACTTCCTGTCGTCGCCGGTTGCCTTATGCACTGGATCCTGCCGACGTCGGTCATGCTGCCGACGCCGGTTCCTGTAGAACTCAGCAACCATCTGTTCCTAGTTTGCAAAGGTTGAAGCTTTTAGCTCCACACCCTAACAGACATTACATTAACCATGGTGGTTGTTTCCTTTTTAGGCTCAAGAGGTTTGACCTTATAACTTGGTTTGATAGTAAAGTTGGTATTGGATGTAGATGTAGTCAGTTTGTTTGCTAAATACTTAAATTTATTCAATGAAATAAGATTCATTTCATGGTCCTAAACAACATGGCATAAGTCATCAAAATATTTGATATTTTTGAATGTAATGGACTCATGTAAAATAACAAGCAAACTTTGCTTGAATATGTCTTGAAGTTATTCATCTACAATAGGATTGGTCATTTTCACTAACATTATCTTGTACCTCAAGACATATTCATTAATAGGTTCATTTTTTTCTTGTTTTATTTTTATAAATTTTGGCATAGGAAACCTTTTTAGTAATGTTAATAGAGAATTGTGTCAAAAACTTATCTACAAGAGGTTTGAATTCCTTTACTTATTAGAGAGGTAAATCATAAAACCACCTTAAAGCATAGTCTTTTAGGCTCCTTGAAAATAATTTGGTCAAAAGTTTATCATTAGAGGCATAATCAAGTCACACCACATAAAAATATCAAAAATATTATTTAGGATCACCCTTACCATCATAAAATGTGAACTTAGGTACAACAAAACTGGTTGGTAAGGGGTGCAAGGATATCTCAAGCACAAGAGGATTATGCAACACATCTTGTGAATCAATATCATGAGGAGACTTTAAAATCCTTTTGTTTAATGTTGATGATC
Source organism: Torreya grandis (assembly GCA_037957365.1). Classification (NCBI taxonomy): domain Eukaryota; kingdom Viridiplantae; phylum Streptophyta; class Pinopsida; order Cupressales; family Taxaceae; genus Torreya; species Torreya grandis. The sequence goes on from JARHVA010003226.1 coordinate 1,704,751, forward strand.
TTGTCCTCTACGGTCTTTATATCTTGAAGCAAAGTTTGAACCATAGACCCATTGGGATTTATATTATCAAGATGATAGTCACCAGATGGGAAGTAAACATGGTGTGAGTATTAATAATTATCGAAACCAGTACTTGTGTTAAAGCATTTGGTGACCCATGGTAGATGTATCAATAGTAGTTTTAAGAAATAAAGGTTGGAAGACATAATCCATGCCTCCACTAGATATTGTATGGAGTCAATTTTAGTACCCTTTAAATATTCACCATTACTGGGTGAAGAAGCCTTAGCCTTATCATGTTTATTGATTTCATCTCTTGTAAAATACAAAAATGCATCCATTAAGATTTTTTTATTATTGAGATGAGTGACCAGTGATTCTTTATCTTCCATTTGAAATTAGGTTTTTTGATTAACTTTTTCCATTACGTACAAATGAAAATTTTAGAGAATTTGAAATAGAAAATTGAAACCCTAGTTGGCTAAAAACCTTAAGAATCAGAAAGATTTGCATTCACACAAATACGTTCACCAAATGTTTAACCCTGAAATATTGATTAGTGAAATCTAGAGTTAAACGGGTAGAAATAACCTATGGCACAAGGGTGATAAACTATCTCTATAGCAAGCTAATTAATTGTAAAACTCAAATAAATAGATACTAAATTTAATGATGTTGAGATATACTAAAAATAGGAAGTACAACTACGCTAGATATTACAATGATAATGAAAATAATATACTTAGTAAGTTCTCATGTTAATACAGATCTAGATATAGAACAAGAAGGGAATAAACTGGATCTAAATTTTGGATCAGTCATTAGATTCTAGATTTAATACTTTTATAGCTGTAGATACTTACATCAACCTAAGATAGTTACATTGATGTTTTTATCTTACTTGGATACAGGTGTCTAATATATAATACATATTGAAATTAGATGCAACCACCTAGATGCTTCTAGGTTTTATGGCCTTCACTCTAGTGTATTCACATCTAGGTCATGGATTGTTGCTCCTTATCAAATAATAAAACCCTAATTCTTCATATTCATGGTGGTTGTGGGGAAAATGGTTTAGTGGGCACATGGTGTCAAGTTACCCCAAGGACCCTTTTATAAATGGTCATTGGCTACATAGCCAATACTCTGAAGAGTGTCTCAGACTTATGTAGTTATCCCATATGTGTTGTTTTATGTGTGCATAAGGATGTAATGTATGATAAATAAGTACATAGAGTGACCTAGCTTGTAACTTGGATAATATGGCTCATGGAATGTTTATTTAGTACTTTATACTTTTAGATGGTTTTCCCTATGACTAATTTGGAAATAGGGAAAAATAGGGAAGCTTTGCTCACTTGAATTCTTGATTGAATGTTTTTGGTAAGTTTCCTTGTGAGAGGTAAGAAGTTGATAGGTGAAGAATGAATGAGGATTGATCTTGTATTTATACCAATCCCTTTGGAAAATATTTCATAGTAAATCACTTAGCCCAACCATAGGAATATGTTTTAATTGTAAATTAGATGACTTTAGGGCATTGGACACTTGTGCTGAATAGGGATACTTGCATCGACATAGGTGTCTGGCTTGGACACAAGTATTCAAATAGTTAAAAAATAGGTGCAGGTCTAGAACTTGTATAAACATAAGAAAAGCAGGTTTATAATATTTTGAGCATGATATAAGGTCTAAGTTATCAAAATAGCATTAGTTGGACTAAAAGATAAGCAATTTGGCATAGAGAGATAGTGATGTGATCCTTTTGGTAGTGAGAAGGGTCGAGAAGTTGATGGGACATTTATGATATATATTTATAAGTGTACAAGATTGGATATATATTTTCCAAGTGTACAAGATTGAGGTGCCATATTTGTATTGCTTATTTAACTACAAAAGCATTATGTCTAGCTAGTTTGTGCTTAAAATCTTAATTTCATTAGATTTTTCTTGATTTATTTGAAATACTACCTTTAAGTGGTTGGTTATAGCATTTACACTCCCAAGGTATTATCTTTCATCGTGGACATTACCATAAGTGGTAAACTTTACTATGCTCTGAATTTATCATGCAATTGTTTTCCTGTTGAATAACATTTAAGTAACATGTGTTAACATTAATTACAATATACAAATTATAATTTACAAAGATCATAATTTCATGCTTTGTTTAACCATTGTTTGTCTTTTTGGTCACTTGGTGCTAAACAATGTTTTCTGGCATATTCTTCGAAAGAGATTATTGAAGATGTTATTATATTATATATAAAGCAATTATAGGTTTATTCGAGAACTTCTTAACTATGGATTGTAGCCTAGATAATAGTTAACCCTAAATTGGAACATGGGATGATATGGTTCTCTTTAGTATATTTTATCACTAAGGTCACATGTTTATAAAATCTTGTTGGAAACATTTAACTCAAGTACCCTACCTATATCAATTTTTGTGCAAGTTAGTTATTGGGATTAATTATTTTTGGAATGATTTGGGTATCTCTTGAGTAAAGTCTTAAATTATTTTATTGTCCTCTATGTCATGAACAACCTTATAGAGATTTTGTATATGTTAAATCATTATCACTTTCCTTGAAATAGAATATTACTACCTAATAACTATTTGTGATTATTCATTATTGAAACCTAGTTATATTCCGGAATTAAATACCTCATGAAGGTGAAAATGAGAAACTGATTTTGAATCCTTATATAAGATGTTTAACTAACAATCTATTTGAGATATATGCCTAATCTCTTGAACTAGTGGGTCCTAGTGAGTTTCATTGTAAAGGCTATGATAAGTAGGTCATATCAATCATGTTCTTAATCTCATTAAGTTTTTGGAGACTATAGATGTGTACACAATTGATTGTTGGAATCTGAGGATCATAACACTAAAAAGCCTAAAATTTTGTGGGTCAATTTTTGGGGTTGTGAAAATTAATTCTTCACTGCTATCATTTTGAGTGTGTGATAGTCAATGCAAAAGTGTCATGTGCCATATTTTATTGGCATGACAACTATCATGTTGCCTTAAAGGGAAACGTTTTCCCTAATCTTGCCTTGATAAAAGAATTCTTAGATTTGCCACCAAATTACATCGTTCTCTCAAATGGATCTATGTCATATTGGATTATTTGGAAGAGGGGATCTAGGAATCAAATAGATTTAATGTTTTCCCTGTAAATGTGTTAGAATGTATTTATGGTCCTTGAAGACGTATCCATATTATTGCATTAACTTGTTTAGGTGGTGTTGTTGTGATGATTGCATAAAATGGGTCATTGTCAATGTTTTCTTGCTCGGTTGTGCAAGTGATTTTGTATAAACCATAAATAGTCAAACTTTTTTACGTGAGAAATGAAATTTCAGCATTGCTTGGTAGATACAAAAGTGATATTGGTCTTTAGAGGTGACTCTAAAAGGTTGAAGAATCAATCTCTGATATGAGCAATCCATTATTGTGGCTTAGCTCATTATGTAGCTTCTTAGTTCGTTTACAGTCTTCTAAGCAAGATTTCACATGCCCCTTATGGCATAAAGTACAAGTGATTATGTCCTGCATAGGCTTAATAACAAACTTAAAATTTCACATTATCACCAAAATTGAATATTTTTCCCTTATTACGGTCATCTCAAAGAATATGGTATGGGGTGCGCTTTAGTAGTAAAACCCAAATGTTAAATTGTATCTTATGAAATGATATTCGTCTGACTCCCACTGTTAATGATGACATGGATTTGTTGGCCATTGACTAGGCACTACCTCAACAATACAGAAACTATGAGTATCCTTATAAGTTTCTTATATTTCTTCCACTAATCAAATCTATGGGCTTTGATAAGTTTCTCTCTAGCACTTCTTTTAATATTTTTAAGGTGCAATGGGTCGGTAGGGAGAACCCGTTGTAATCCACATGAAATAATTCCAACGTTTTCAACAACCTAAATAAATGACATATACATAGATTCAAGTTACTTTGTTTTCACATATATTTTATCAAACCTAGAAATAGATATATGGTGTTGTAGATATTTACCTCGTCAATCCATGCCATCGATCGAAATGGATTTGGCCCATATGTAACACTGATTCTTACTCGCATAGTGCCCCCTCTTCTTTCTAGTGACCCTAGTCCACTTGTCCCTCCCTTGTCTCAATGACTTCTATTTCCATGGTGCATTTGCAATAAAAGTATGAATATGTACAAATAATGAGTGTGAATTTGTAGAAAATAAATAAAATTTCGTATAATGTTTTCATAAATAATCAATTCTTAAATTATGTTCCAATGTTGTAAGATAAATTGTTTTAATATTACTATAAAAAATTCTTATTTTTAACGGTATAATATATTGAATATACAATTTTTGTGAGATTATTAAAAATTGTGATTAAAAACATAGTTGTGATCGATGAGATCATACACCACCTTCTCCACTCACAAAAATCAATGAAAAAATAAGATCATTTTTTTTCTAAAGAAGAATTCTCTTCTTGGAATTTTTGTGTGCTTTCTTAACAACCGAAAGAAATTTGTTTTGAATTCAATTTCTTGCTTTGAGTGTTTTACGATAGAACCTACTACAACAATTGATGCAATTGCATCACCACTCATGTCATTACTTAAGTGATTGGCTTGTTGGAAATTCAAATCTCATGAATTTGTAGTGGTTGATGCAAATGATGACACTAAATTGCGTAAGCAACAGGGTTTTAGAGGATTTGGTGATTTTTGGCAGGTTTGCTCAATCACTAACATATTTCTCGTCGCCTAAAAATGTTGATGCAAATTTTGTATCAAAGATCGTGAAAAAAATAAAAAGTGACAATTTTGGTAATGCAATATCATCAAAATCTACTAGTGGACACTGAAATGGACATCTTCAATACTGTGAAGCTGATCTTCTTTAAGTCACTGAAGCGATTGACAGGGTAGTAGGCCTCAAGTTGTCAAATATAACGATCCAATGTTGTAGCATTGACTTTGCCTTCGAACACTAGAATGTCAAGATTGACTTAAACTTTGAAAGGTCTTTAATGTTGAAATGGTGGATGCACTAGCCACGCAGAGGAAGGTGTCACTTGTAGTCCAAATTACATCACGAGTTCACATATTTGGCTAAAGAGTAGGGTGTGCTACACTTCAAGGGCATCCCAAATGAATTTTGGACATTTGGGGATGCCTCGGTGAATGTTTAGTATGATCTTACTCTTTGCATGGCATTCTTCTAGATACTTTGAAACATAACCAAGTGAGGGTCCTTCCTTCTATTGTTGTGCTCGCATGTTTACAAGCATATGAAAGATCTTGCTCTGATAGCAATGATCCGAACCACAAGGCCCAAGATGGTGACTTGAAGGACAACCCTATAACTTGGTTAGCAAATTACAAGTTATAGAACATATAATGTAAAACTATAACAGCAATAAACCAAAACACATTTGTATGCGAAATATTTATAGAATAGTGCAACTTCTAATCAATGAGAAAAAAAATATGGTGTAGATGGGTGTACAAGGTCCAACAAGGCTAACAATGAAAATTCCCATGATTAGAGAGGGAGAAGGCACTTCCTAACTGATTTGCCTAGATTGACATGAAAGAATAGAAATGGTCACTTTAAATTAGATATTCAAGGCATGCTAACATTCATGCTTATGATCTATAGGATTTTTTATCATTCATAAGATCTCATCTCCCCTTAGGGTTGAATAGATAACAATATATACATCATTACAAGAAAACAGTTACAAAAGGGAACAGTTCATCTTCTCCCCATTTAACAATTCACCTTCTTGCAGGTGTAACGTTTGGACTTTTGATGTCACGGTACACTGACAAATCCTCTAACATGTCACGAACTAAAGAAGTGTTGTTTGGCATGTTGTGAAGCAACAGGTAGTTACCAAATGGTTGTGGAGAATTAATGGTCTTGTGGAGCATTAGAGAGTTGTGTGATATGCCACAAAGCAATGTGCAAGCACATAAGAGTAATGTGAGGATGCATTGATGGCACGATATGCCACGAGACCAACAAGCTCAAATAGTAACCTTAACATGCCAATAATGCCTAATTTAGACCAATAATCAAAAAATTCATAAAAGCCCTAGTATAATGTAATTTTTATAACTAATAAATGCCTAGAGGCCACAATTAGGTGTCTACGCCATGCTTGATTGCCCGTAATTGATCCAATATATCATTTAGGGGGTAACCAATCCTAGTTAAACCCATTAGCACATACTATTCCAAAGCCATTTTAAGTCCAAAGGGTTAATTATGGCCATCTAGGGTTGATTAAACCAAATTGCATCTATTATCTCCAATTTTCCCTATATTAACAATTCATATCGGTGTTTAACAACCCCAAATCATTCAAATAAATCCTTTTATCATTCAAAGGATGACTATAATCTTCCCTCAACGCCAAATCACCTTAAATCCTTACTATTTAACCCAAATTGTTCATCTTAACCATTTATTAATAACCTCGTAAAATGTTTTAAATGTATGGTATATGACACTAGTGGTAAAAAGGACATTAGAAAAATATATAATGCTATGTTCTTAGGAACGTTAGTAGCATTTTTCAATGGTACTAGCAGTTTTTTCGAATAACACTACTACCATTTATTAAATGTTATAGCATTCCTTAATACTAACACATTTCAGTTCACAATGCTTGTAACATTGTGAAAGGAACACTACACACATTGCACATTTCTTGCGGGTTGTCTCTTTTTCTTTTGAAGAGAATCATCTTTTTTACCCATCTTGACGATGGATTTTACTCAAAAATGTTTAAAAAATAACCAAATGCTCAAAAACTAAAATTTGAAGAGCCTATACATCATCAAAATTTTGGCAATATGAATTTTTATAATTTGATATGAAGTACCCAGCATCCAGTAAAATTATTTTTCTTAATAAAACATTAGAAATTTAACATAGACTACACAATATATCATGAAATTATTTATAGAAAATTATCAAAATTATCATAGAAACGAAACCCCACTTATAGTGAAAAAACTGTGTTTCTTATCGTACATTTAAAAAACAACCATCCACCAATTTGCATACTCAATTGCTATGTTACCACTTTGTCACATACCTTCAAGGTATGTCCATTACATTATTTAAACAAAACAATAAATGGTTGATGATGAGTAGTGCACAATAAAGATTCAATCTTAATAATCAATAATCAGTGATATGTTATATTTGCACTCACTCACTTCCGATGCTTGGTAAATAATGGTCGAAATATTTCTATCTGAACGAATAACCTCACATATTCAGTGACATTGCAAAAGCCAAAACCACAGCTTCAGTTCCCGACATGATCGATACCATTTTCACACCGGCATTATAATGATTCCATTGTGATTGCACTTGTTTGAAAGCTCACTGCTAAACCAATCTTTCTTTATGAATGCCAACTTGTTGGATTCAATCAACTACTAAAGTAATGAGCCCGCTAGTAATCAATTTCAGTTCTCATTGTTTTTTCAATCCACAAACCACTATTAGGAGGTTCAAAATAGCAGTACAATGCATAAAAACAAAAAATATGATCCCTGAAGAGATTAACCTTTAAAAAATAATTTAAAAAAGCCATGTTAATGCATTTCAAAGATTCAAACACTACACTTCTGCAACTAATAATACCAAGCAATCTTAGTAGATTGAAGAGAAGTGACCCCGTAATCTTTCAGACATGTACTAGTTGCCACCTGAAGCAGCTACGAGTATGATGTAAGTTGCCAACTATGACACCACAATTATATATCAGAGTTGAACAACGTCCCTAATGGGCTTGTTTCAATGTTATTTTCAATTTCAAGCATACAAGAAAAGGAATCTGTGAGTCCATTACTTCTATCAATTGTACCGTCATCCAACCAGTCATGTGATCCAGCCTCTTTCTTATCTTTGCGATCCTTCACAATAACTTCAATGGGTTCTGCACAAAAATTTCTCCGAACTTGTCTTGCTGGTTTCTCAGCTACTTCAAATTTTTGACCATCTCGCTTTCTTTCAGGAAAGCCTGCCCAAACTGAAGGAAATAAAGTCTCAAAAGTCTAGAATGCATTGCTTCACAAAATGCTGACAGCATCAAACGGGAACAGGAAAACATGGGGCAAAAAATACATCACCATTTCCTTTAACTTGTAATGCCTTGCATTACATTACAGTCAGCATTTGTAACAAGTGAACAACAACTTTTTCGAAATAAGTCTCAACAAGCAATTCATATGAATTTAAAGAAATGTTAAATACAAATGTCTTAGCTTAACGAAAAAGCTACCTCAAATTTTGTATGAGAAAAACTGAAATAGATTAGAAAATCTCAGAAACAAACTTGCAAGAAATAAAAACATTCCCCTCTTTGATGCCCAAATTGAGTTAAGCTCAGTTTATTAAAATAAAGTGCATAGCTGAGAATATGCCTATTCTATTGTTTGGATGAGAGAGAATGACTCCAAAACGTGGAAAACAACAACAAATTACTCGAGAAAGGCTAATATAAGTCCATATCTGCTGACAAACCATCTCCATTATAAAGCAACTTAATATTGACAATCATAACTTGGTTAGCATATAGTTTCAACCTTATTTGGTTATATGGTTTTTAATAATGCTCAAACTAAAAATCATAATAGCTAGTATAACTCAATTATCAGTGTGCCTCAACTCTCAAGGCTTCTGGTTTCTATCCTTTACAACATCAAGGAAAACAGTGCTTATCTATCATCAGTGATGCATAGGGGGTGCACCGCAAGGTCCATGACTTGTTCCTTGTGTCTTATAGACGCAAGGACACATCTCGGATGTCCCCCAACGTCCCCAAAACACGGGAACATGGGAAAGATCCAAGACGATGTTCCATGTGAGGCTATCTAGGGAACATCCACATAGGAAATTTCTGAGGGAAGTCTAAGAGTCCCCCATGTCTAGCAGTAAAAAAAAACATAACGCTCTTTAAAAATATTAAAGAAATTGCAATTATTTTAGTTGGCCATAGGCCCCACTCTCTGAACATGCCTCCAAAGCCCCAAGCCACGAATTTTAACCCTAAAACATGCTGCCCAGTTTTCATTTTTCATTTTTAGCTTGGGAAAAGAATAGTGCAGCTACCATTACAAATCATTTTTAGTTGAAAAGTATTTTAAGATCACACTTTCTTTATGCACTCGCATTTTAGATCCACAAACTAGAAGCTATGACCAAAATTGTAATGTGTCTTATGGCAATTCTACCTAATCTGGATAAGATCCCAGTCCAATTTGCACAATATTTTTATTTAACATGCTCAGACGAAATATGAGTAGGAGAATTAAGACTTGGAGGCTATCCAACTTTATCCAGCAACAAATACACCAGTGTTAAGAAACTTCTTAGCATCAATTTGAATAGAATAGAGAAAAAGTAAAACCAATGGCCAACAATATTTAGAGCATGGTGACGTGTGGGTTCATCAAGAATATGAAGTCGACATAAATAGAAATAGCCTGTGATTTCTCAACCAAACTACTGTGTTATTGCTACAAAGTGCCTTGGACGGACTCTTCCATTATATAGTCCTTGTGCATTAGAACATGTGGCTACAAGAGACTAGATTTGTTTTTGTTCTAGGAGCTTTTTTAAATGAAATTGCTTTCCTCACTCACAATGCCTCAATGTTGGTTACTGTATTCATACGCACATTCGTGCTTCTTGTAGATAGTGCAGTTTTTTCACTTTGCCTTACTAGTTGTTTCCCACATTAACTGCAAAATAATATTGAAAATACTTCATAAAACATACCATTAAAAACATCCGAGTCTGGAAAATTATAAATTTTAATTGAGAGAGAATATATTCAAATAAGCAATGGAGTTGAAAGTTATATTAAATATAAGCTCTAAACCTAAAGGTATAACAACTAAACAATATTAAATTATTTTATAATTAACGTAAAAATCCACTTCTCCGTGCATGTTGGTTCCATACTCTATATCCACGCTTGCTCATTGATAGTCTGGAACCTAGAAAAGGATGTTTTGTCTTTTATAAAGCCAACATTAGCACAAATTTCTCAAGACTAAAGAATTGTATTGTTTCAAGTTTGTGATGTATGAAAGACAGGTGTGAATACACCCTAACACATTAACAGACTTGTTAACCTTGGATACCTCTCAGATACCCTCAAACACAGCTCGGTTCATCTTAACAATTGCTCAACATTTCCTTCCCATTTCAACTTGGTCCATTTGACAACACCCCAACTCGTACCCATCATTCCAATAGTGCATGACAAACTGAAATATAAAATGATGGCCGCTTTACAACTTTGGCTATAAAATTAATGTGACAGATCTTGATTATTCTAAAGATTTGAAAATTATTAAATCCATGTCCAAATCTGTCCTTGTACAATTACCATGTTATCCCCACCATTCAATCAATACCAGGCATCCAGAAAACATCTTTCTTGGACATTTTGCAAACATAGTGGCAGATAATGAGTACGAGCTGTTATTCAACCACCTTGATAATGTTATTCACCATTGTAAAATATTAGGGTGTTATAAAAAAAAATTATTTATATATTTAGCTTTGCCCAATGAAGATAAAAGAAATAGTGCAAGTGAGAAGTTGTAAAAATAAGAGATGGGAACCCTATTCAAATTTATACTTAAAACATAAAACATGAAACTTGCGCATCATGTCTTCTATACTACGAAACTGTGTAGCTAATGAATGGATGTAAATAAACAGCAAGTGAAAATGCACTAGACTACTGACATCAATTGTGAGAAAGTAACCAATCAATAATTTATCAATTACTTGGCAAGTATACCCTCTTTTTATATTTAGGTTAATTAACACATAGGACAACTAAAGAATATAGTCGTTGACATTACTGAATAATCACTTTTCAAACAACTTGTCTTGATTACTTGGCTCACTTGTACCCTCTATTTGAGTATAAGACTTAGGGATGATGTCATAATAGCTGTATCTTTAAAATTGAAAATATTCTTTTGTAAAACGTTAATAGGAGCCTTAATCTCCATTACTTGATAACGTCTAAGAAATTCTTGGGGAAAATGACAGATTAGTAAAGTTCAAACTAATAGAACAAAATGAAACAAAGCAATGGAAGCATTAGAATTTAGAAAAGTGAGATCCTTAAAAACAAAGAAAGCAAGAAGCTACAATGATATCAATGGAAGATATAAAATATTTCTAGTGAATAAGATATGTTCATATCAAGTACAAAAGAGAAAATTAAAAATGAAATGAAATAGCATACAGTTCATTTAATATTGGTGACACTGATGTTAAACAGTGTAAGGATAGTAAAATCATTACAAGAGAATAGCTCCATGAGAAGGTGAATACATATTTGTAGGGGGATTTTAATAAGAATGATGAATCTTCCCTAATATTTAATATCAATATTCTACTCAGTGTAAATAATCATATAATGCATTATCATGTAAGCTTCCAAATTTACACCCGCCTTATCTTTCCCAAGAAACAAGAATGCCTAATAAGTTAATAACTCTGCAAGTCCAATATACTATTCAAACTAACAGCTGATGTGGATGGTTGGTAGCAGAAGGCTGAAAGTAAACTCCAACAGAAGTTTAGATGTTGTAATTCCCTGTGGTTTATGAAGCTATTAAGATGTGCATTAGACTAATTCTCTCTTCTTTCTGAATAACTAGGGTCTAATCTTTGGCATTTTTCTCCTGTCCCTTAAGCTTATTTGTTCCTTTGTAATGATTGCTCAAAACCTATCAGCATACCCATGGCACCTAAAGGTGCTATTGCTAATGAGTATGTACTGTTGCTAGGGCGCTATAGCCCCTATTATATTCTCTGCTTTATTCAATTAATTCCTTTAAAAACAAGCATGGAGAGCATACAATTACCTCCCTTCTGCAGTCAAGTAGCTTATATAGCTCTAATACTAGATTCAATTACTGAGAGGAAAGAATAAAAGAGCAAGGATATCCCACGTTGCTTTTAAGAATCAAGAATAAATGCAATATAATAACCTAATTGGTTAGTTTTGCTTTCCAATTTAGATGGTCCGGAACTCAGCACAATAGAAACAGTGACATCATAGTCATATCTATGAATCAACCTTCAGTATTAATTATCTCCTATGCAATTTCAAGGTTGGCAATTACTTATCTCAGACAGCCCACATGTTTACACAGTACATTAGTGCAATTTTAAGACTATCTTCAAAATATTTAAATATTGATTACCTGCAAAGTGATGAAGGACAATGGATGCTGCTATGGTGACATTAAGTGAAGCAGTACCACAACCATATTGTGAAATGTAAACAAAAAAGTCACAAATTTCCATCTCTTTGGTTGAAAGTCCTGTTCCCTTAAGCAACCATGAAAACAAATAAATATTGTATTAGCATGTATAGGAAATCAAAAACAATGAATACAAGTTTAAAACCAAGTAGAAGGTTAAGGTATCACAATAGAAATCACTGGCTCTAGAAGTAAAAATCAAAAATCTGCCGTAAGATTTTGAGATCCAATAAGTTGTGGCACCCATTAATATCAAACAAATTGCAAGAATATATAAAAATGCCAAACGCTTCCCAAGAAACAGTATCAGTAGAAGCAAAGATGCATAATTGCAATCCTTATAAAGCTGAAAGATCACTAATTAGAGTATGAAGTTGTGGAAACACAGGCTAGCAAGTGCAGGAGTCTGTCGTACAGCAAAACCATCTTGAATTCCAAACTAAGGTGGCAATACCAATGATTTGGCATTCATCTTTTTAACAAGTTCCTGTTACAAAATACGTGTTAACTGCATTACAACAAAATGCAATATGAAAGATATTTTGTATGGGGAAAACAAGGTGTTGGTTAACTCCTTGCGAGGGAGGAACTGAACAATAATGTTATTATAGACAATTAAACCAAAGCATAATTTTCCAAAAGCTATAGAAATATTATTCTAGACAATTAAACCAAAGCATAATTTTCCAAAAGCTATAGAAATAATTTATAAAATTTTATGAGGACAGAGATTAACTATTTTCGAGAAACAGCAGGCAAATCAAAAAATGAGATATTAATATAGGAACGATGGACAATAAAAATAAGGCAATGACCAACATGTAGTCTTCAATTCACAGCAGGTCTCTTAACAATAAAATGACCCAAATTTAGTCAGTGATGTTGGCGGCTATCTGGGCCCGATGGGGATAACTTGCCAAAAGAATCCAAGTAGAAACTAAGGGAGTGTTGTAGTTTATGCATACAACTTAGCAGGTCAGTATACTACAGTAGATTACCTGCTACATCTCATCTGGGCCATCTTAAAGGGCAACCAAGTCCCTACAAGATATTAATGCAAAATAAAATTTCCATGCTGTACCAAAAAAGCATATAAACGAAAATTCGTCCATTCACCATACTAAACATTCATAAGAATAAGAACAAATGTTATGCCCGACTTAGCCTTCTATTAATCCAACATACAAATCAAAATTAGGACCATATCAGGGTTAGGTACAACCATATTCCACCATGCCATTATTATAAATTCAGTCCAGTACAATGGAATCCCATCTCAGTTGTTTTCTCTTAGATGATTCACTAGATATCTATCCAGGCAAGTAAAAAGCAATCCCATCTCAATTGTTTGTTCGCAGAGGCATCATTAATTATCTATGAGCCTAGCAATCATCTATGATACTTCAGGCTTCTACAGATCCTCTTCCTTTCTCCTAGCCATCTACTCAATAGTTCTCCTATTGATTCCTCTATTAGTTCCTGGAACATGGCAAACCATTGAATTTATGAGAAGAAATCAAATTGGGACTAAACAAGACAGGTCAGCATTCAGGTATGGTGCAAGGAACAACCCAAAAATGGATCACTGTCATTTCTTTTCAAATGCCTTTGAATGGCATTGTGTCATATGTTGCAATCATTGTGTCGTATCGCCATGTTGTGCTGTAATGCCAGCCATGAATTGTTTGCCCATACACAATGCGGCCATGCGTTCCATCCCCCAAAATATTTTTTGCAAGGGACTCGACCAATTTTCCTGTCAATGTTTGTCCTTAGACAACCGCCTCTATTGTTCTTGAGACAAGGAAAAGTTGTGTTCAGGAGAAATATACGAAAGGATTTGAAAATTTTGAATATTTAAAATATAGAAAAATATATGAATCATCAATGCTGCTAGCACATACATACACTATTTTGGAGAAGATGCTAGCTTAAGAACTGTATAAAGATTCTGTTTGAAGGTTATCCAATAGGAAATTGCATTGGGTATCTCATCTAAAGCTACTTCTGTCTTACTGAAAGATATAGCTTAGTTTGTAACTGCAGATTCCTTTGTTGGGTTTAGCTTGGTGATATTCAAAGTAAAAAACAAATTATATTAATCTCCATGAACAACCAAAGTAGGTAAAAATTACTTGAATGCACAGAAAGTTGCAATAGAAAGGACTACTAAAAGAAACTGCAACAACCACAAATGTAATTACAACTAACAAGGGGTATGAGATCTCGAGTGTTTTTATATTGCTTTGCCTCTATTTGAACAGACTCAAATAGTGACATGTTCTTGATTGCTCATCATAAATGGGCTTGATCTCTTGCATTGTCTTCACATGCAACTATAACTTTTATTTGCTAATGGCAGGATCTACCCCCATTTGAAGCTTTATTTAGCACTTGTTTTGATCCATCAAGATGGGTTTCATATGCTTATCTTGCTTAAACAAAACAGTTGGTGAAGCTTCAAGTTGTGTTACCAAACCACTAAGTCTCTTCTTTGTTGCCAAAATCTTGATCTGAATAGATGCAATTTGCTTCCTGATTTTTTCAATAAACTGAATGTGTTGCTGAATTGCTTATTTAACTTTGGCAACATCTATTTATGACTCTTAAATTATTTACAATATTTTGATTAGCATGGTAGATTTTATGTACTGGGTCATCACGTGCATTTTCTCCTAGCTTGTACCAAATGATACATAAACTATCTCCATAATATGTGTAATTTTCTTATGAAGTGTCTTAAACTTGCTGTCTTCCACCTACAACTGAATAGTCCTGCTCAAATACTCCTGTTTAAAATCGTAGTAGTTAGGAATGTATGTGGGTAACTTAGATCCTCCATTTAGAACTGAACAGTCCTGGCAGATTCATGTCGAAAATCATTGCAATGGATAGGAGTTTATCTGTTGGTAAGTAAGCCGATCAAATAATTAATGCCAATAAAACTATTGTAATTACATGTGCCTTATGTTCAAACATCTGAAACCATACCGTGTGATCGTTTTTCTTTTCTTTACAATGCACCTTGAGATGACCTTAGGGTCATTATATACAAACTGTCTCTTCCTAAAACATAGAGAGGACATCAAGAATATCTTTTTCTAACTCCCAGCAAGCATGTGTTTTATAGTTGCTATTATTTCTGACCATTATTCTCTGCTGTTCCAGTGTTTCATCACTGTTTGTATTCTTAACGATCGCTGTCTGTGACTTAATTTCCTCGTATTTTTGGTACTCTTACCTATAAGTTTTTGTGGTTTAGATCCTCAAATACAACTCTCGTCCTTGACTGTATCCTTCATTGGCTTCTAAGGCTCAATAGTCCTGGATATACAGATATTGACAGAGGCTGATGCTGTTCTTACTTGGTCTTTGTGTCCTGGCTGATCCTTAGTGTAGATTTAATAGTGTCCCTTATTTTAGTTAAATTGAGAATATTTAAGGGGACCAAATTGTCTGTTAAAGTGTGAAGGCTAGTGATCTTGGGTGCCAACGGATTAGGTGGCAGCCAATTTTTCTGTCACGGTGATTGTGAGAAATATTAATGTTGTTAAGGCCATTGTTATTGCAATGTTGTCGTATCTCCATCCTGTTTTCTTCGATGGTGTTGTCTCAAAAAATTAACATCTTGACAAGTGTGACACCAAATTCTTGTGAAGTGTCATCTGCTGATGCCTGTCAACTGATGATGTTTTCACTACATTTAACATCTTTGCTGTATGCTCTCTGGGAAGCCTTCTAAATCCCAATGCTTCTGCTTCCAATGTACGGCTATGACTTTTGCTCCTGACGCTTGAGTGTTGACATGTTCCTTTTTTAACTTATGTGGTGGGGAGGGTTTGAGTCTTATCGCAAGATTGTTCTCAGCTTGCATTTCATAATTCTATGCAATCTTCGTCATGATCAATGAAAGATAAGCCCCTACTTTTGCCTGTTTGGCAACGATCCTTTTTCATGTAAATTTTTGTCCCTTCAGGCTTCAAAGGCCCTACTTTGGCTATTCCTGCTTTCAGCTTGTGCCTTTAATAGATCCTCAACTCCTGTTGAGATTAAATTCTATAACTACCAAGTACAAGCTTCCTATGATGATTTGAATGGAGAAATGTTTTAGCTCTTCCACAGGCCAAAAACTAAGTTCTTCTTCTTACCTTTTTCATCCTGATCCTTCTGTGTATGGTTTTTTGTCCATTCACACTTGAAAGATCCTACTTGAGATATACCCGCTTTAGGCCTGTGCCTTTTTCAAATTCCCAAGCTCCTATTGAGGTGAATCTCTTCTAATTGCCAACTAAATACAAGCTTCATAGAAGTTTCCAAATAACATCATTGATGATGATCTGGTAGGACAGATGTTTTGGCTCTTGCACTTCAGGACTTCTGAAGACTACCTAGATGTCATGTTGTGTATAAGCCTAAATCTTCCAATAGTCCACTAATATTTAGGTACTTTATCCAAGATCAGAACTTTATCAGCATAAATCTCCTGCAATTTTTTTAATCAATTCATGAACATGGTCTTTTTTCCACCATATAATTTCTTTAGTCTCCTCCAAATCAGCATAATAAACATCTAGCACTTCACTTGGGGTATGATTAGGATTCAATATTAATCTTCCATATGGTGCTTCCCAAAAATTATATAAGATAGAAGGGCAATGAAATTTTTTCCCTGTATATATGTTGCTGACAAGATGTTTTAAGAAAATATCGTGTTAAGGATTTCACCCACTTCAGTTTTTTCTCCACTAGAACATCTCTAATGCAATTACTGCCCTAACAGGCAATGACTCCTAGTCTCCTATATAGCTAACGTGCATGAACTTTGCTCTGATGAGATTGGAAGAAATCCTTTGTTCAATAGTAACAGCTCTGCACGATACTTCATTCAGTCTAATATATACAGTTTCCTCCTTTTTCTCCTAGCTTAAGAATTTAAGGGCCAACATTGTCCCATTCATTCGGTGAGATTGTGTGTGTGTAACTAGAGTCTTCAATAGTAGGTATGGAATTCTGCGACCACAAAAGCCTAGATAAAAGAAAATATTTGGCACCCCACTAGTTTACCAAAATACAGAAGCTTGGCGGTATTCGTAATCTGTGACTTATATGGCCACTAGTATCCTGGTTTGAGCTTTACCATTATGACACTTTATTGCTGGCCCTGGTTGTTTTCTTTATCAAATAAATTTTCTTGTGGAAAGTCCACCATTTCTTATAATTGTAGTGGGTAACAAGGCACACGTAGACATTGGCTCAGATCTTCCTTCAATGTCAATTGTAGATTTACAATCAACTGTCTCCATTAATTATTACTCCAATGTTCTGGTGCCAGGTAATATTTCCTTACAAAGTTCATATAATTTAAAGTGATTCAAAAGTCAATTACAGACAGAACAGCATTATGATTGAACAGAAGACTGATCTATAATTGTAGTAGGAAATCCAGCTTTGTGTATGGTGCACAGATTTAGTAATAAAAACTTACAAACGCAGCAGCCTAATCCTAGAACTGAAAAGAGCAATTGTTTACCATGCTCAACTAGGCATTTTTATATGATCTGTACTCACCAAAGTGTGTACCACATGTCCTCCTCTTTAATGTGTTTGTTAGACAAGATAATGATAGCATTGAAGATGTCCAGATGTCCATATAATCATTGTACTCCTGTTGTCAAAGGGTTCACGACATATCAGCTTCTTCCACGTAGCAGTGTGTTCTTTAATGGCGTGTCACTTCATTTACTTGCATACTACCCTTGTCTCTTGACATTTTTACTAGTCCATTGTCGTGACTATGTATCACCATCACTTCTCAAGTGTCGTGATGATGTAGCTTCCATGTGTTCTATCCTCAATGTTGTTGTCACTCAACCACAGTGTTCCTCATTTCTGGGAACATCTTTCATCATAATTACCATTGGTCAATAGCAGTTGGTTCCCTCTAGATATGATTTCAGCATACCTACAAGTTATTCCTTTTGCTATACATAAACCTCCAATTTTTAAAAACAAAAGAAAGACAAATCTCCTTCTACCCCTCTATCTATATACAATGACAATATATTCTTAAATTTTCAATGTCGACAACTTATGTCATGAATGGATCAAGCCAGCTACTATTCATATATCCCTTCATCTTGCAACAAACGATGATTTAAGTCTTATATTTCAGTTTCCTAAAATATGTCGAATAACGTGGGGAGAAAGCTAACTGATCTTCAACTTACTTGATACTTTAGGAAATTGTCATAAAAAATGTTCTGCCCTTAACAAGCCTTTTTCTTAAATATTTCTATCATGCCAAGCCTTTCGTTATCATTTTCAACCACTTGGTTCTAGTTTGCAATCATCGACTATCTTCTTGTTTTCCAATATGTTATAAATCTTTTCTAAAACCTTGTCACCAAGTCTTGACATGGACCCAATCCTTAAACTTAAGACCATGAACTCATGGGTATGATAGCTTCTAGTCTATAGACTAAATGGAATGGGGTGCACGTGATTACTGTCTTGTATGTTGTTTGCACCCACGAAATGGCTAGAACATGCTAATCCCAATCAACATTGATCAAATTGCATACATTAATCAAGACATTCACTAAAATCTTATTAAGAACTTCTATTTTTCCATTTGCTCTCAGATAATACAAAAAGCGCAGAACTTCTATGGTTCTATTCCCTCTATGATAATACCAAAAAACTCATGCGATATTGTATTTTACTCTCTCTTCGTGATCTGATTGTCTTGTTAACAAAGTCTTTGCTTGATTGTTTTGTTAAACTCTTTAAAAATTTCAATCTAATGATTATATTATTATATTAAATACCCTTGGCGTATCTGTTGTGCAGTACATCATTGGTAATATTTCTGCTCATATGGTGGCATATATAATAGTCATCGTGATGATAGAGTTGACTTTACTCCACTTTGTTGGAGTACTTGGGACGCAAACAAAATCAATATCCCATTTCCCAAACAGGTTGTGTCAAAACAGCTTGCAATTGTGTTTCAACCTGTCTAGTAAGATTTCTGACTTTTGACAAATGTTAGGCCTTCACACAAACATGTGCCTCTTTAAATAAAGTTCACCACCATTTGCCAACATGAGAAACATTCCTCGCTATCATATCTCCTTGATAGTGCTCTACAATTACTTCATGCATTTATATAGGATATCATGTCACCTATTGTAAAGGGCATATAAGTCTCAACAAGGACTCATATCCCAATTTATACAGCCACCCTTTGAATTAAACATATGTAAGTGCTTTGATCCTAGTAGCAGCTCAACCCAAGAGGTTTTGCACACCACTGTCATACAGAGCACAGCCAAATCAACAGAATCAAAATAGTTTCCTCACTTTCCTCTAGCAAGGTCCAAGGGCAGCAGCAACTCGTTAAATCCATGGGCAGTGCCTCACCCCGCAATATTTGCGACCATACAGTCAAAGCGTTTGGCAGTAGTGACAAAATTCCAGATGGCATCAGTGTTAATGCCCTGTCAACAGCAAGAGACCCCAATCAAGAGGCCCTACTTGGACCCCAAACCTCTGACCCTTGAAGAATAGTGGGATTAATGATTCAACATATCTCCAAAGGGGTATCCTGGAAGTGAATCTAAAAACAATGGTACTCCAGAACAGAGAGGGAAGTGTAACTGAGATGCCAGGCTTCAATTTGAAAGTTGGACCTGTAAACTAAACTCCCAAGTAGGTGGTGTACCATGTACGTTGTTGTGATCTCCACTGGCTAACCTACACAAAAACACTGAAACTTGACGGAAGTGTCTTTAGAAGCATTGAAGACCAAAACTAGAGTTAACCACAGTCTAGCAGTTCATAAAAGTGAGCAAGCGCACCTAATGGTCGTTGTGATCCCTTAGGAGAATGAGAATGTAAGATCCCTTTCCCGGAAAGACAGATTTTTCGGTTATTTCAGTTCGATTGGTGTTCCACTTTATCAATCTCAAAGCATAATAACATAGAAATATAGATTGGTATTCAAATTACAAAGCATAAGCAGAGCTAGAAATCAAACTATGAAATTCTTCCTTCAAACATGATTGATATCACAGAAGGATCTGATCAGAAATTAACAACAGTCTGATACCAGGTTATTTGCACTCAGAAAAGATCAACAACAGAAAGTATTTATTGCTGTTTATGACAGCAGTACATTAAACACAAACTATGCTCAGATTAGCAGAAACAAAATGACACAATAACAATTTCTGAGTATGTAATAGACTCTAAGTTGCAGATGAAAACTATGTTCACACCTGGGAATGTATATGCCAAGGACTGAATTGCAGTACAAGCTCCAGAATAGCTCAGTATGAAGGATCAGCAGCTACAGAAGCATTTCAACCCTCACGCTATGGACAAGGATGTACAATACAACTTCAAATGCTTGGGTAAAAGAGAATTCCACGTAGGCTGGAAAGTTAACTCATTTGTCTTTATTAGCCTTTGTCTTTATCTCCTCTTTGTCCAGCGCAGGAATTTCTGAATAATCTTTTGTCTTATTACCACATAAGAATCCTTGTAATTGTTTGTCCTTTTCTCAGATTTGTCTTTTATACTGCTCCACGTCAGAACCACTTTCTAAGAGACCTGCGTCCTCCTTGACTCCCCACGATTTGGCCCAATCTTTTATTCTGGGGACTATTGAAATTCTAATATTACCCAAGCTCCCTCGATTTATATTATTTGCCTCATATGTTTGGCGCTATGTGAGACTTATCTTGCTCTGTGAGCAGCCTGATTGCTTTTTTTATATCAGCTATGGGTAATAACACGTCTCCTTTAGAAATTTGGTGCCTTTAAAAATAAATCGGCCTCCCTTAGATATAATGACGGCTGGTCAAAAACCTTCAATCTGGTTTGTCTTTTAGCTGTTATATTATTCCGTCTTCTTTCACCGCTTTGACTTCCTGCAGCCTCGTGAATCAGTTATTAAGAGACAAGAATGCCTTGTTTTATTGAACCGCACTGTTACAATCCTCAAATAATCGGCTGACTATTGACCAGGCGGCTGTGCAATTTTATTAAAATCTTCAAATAATAATCTCATTCCCATTCGAATGATGGAGAGATAATTAAAATCTGAACCTCTTTAGATTGAAACAAATTGAAGACTTCCACCACAAACCCCAAACTGAATAATCTTTTGATTCTTTGAAGCTCCAAATCCGACCAATAAGCTCGATGTGAATTCCATCACGAATCCACCTCCGAAAAGAGCTAGGTTTTCGTCCAACCCTTTTCCAATTTGATGAGGGTTTTCGTCCTCAAATATTTAGCTGAATCTGAGATTCAAGCCCTTGCAACAATGCATAAGAAGTAATAACTTAACAATGGATGCCAAATGCTTTGCCTTCAACTTCTTTTAAAAGCTCCAAGGAATCTTCTAGAAGAAGCCAACTTGCAACTAACTCCAGCTTCTAGAAAAAACTTATTTAATAAAGCGACATTTTTAATATTTTATTATTTCCATTTTATTTTAATTAAAATAATTAATTAAAGTCATCCTTTTGAAATAATATTAATTTTTGGACAACTTAAATTAATTAAATCACTTTATCATAATGTTGGGGACATTACAGAGAAACGACCACATCACCTACAAAAAGCAACACAATGATGAACACGTGATGTAAAGTACAGCCATCCTCAACATGAGAGTTTTCTCTAACAAAGTCCACAAGCTAATCAATGTTGATCTGAAAGAGAGTTGGCAATAAATAACACCTTTGATTGACTCCAATCATACTCCTGACAAAGTTATAAAGTTTGTGGACAACCCTAAACCAACCAATTACTATCTCATAGGGCCTCTTGATAGTGTATAACAAGTTAGGGGCATACAATAGGACTAAAATATTAAGAGGCATTATCAAAAATGAGACCTGCTGTAAACATGTTAAATATTTTACTGTGATACATATTAATTTACCAAAGCTACAAGCCTGAGTGGACTTTATACTTCAACAAGACCAAATACAGTCCAAGTAAATCTCCATGTGTTTCACTCTCAAACCGTGCAATTAGAGTCACTTAGCCTTGTAAAGTGAAGTTACCTCATTGCCAAGTAAGAATGCAGTGCTTTTCCTGAAAGGATGTTCATGAACTGCAAGAGCTCCATCAGCAATCTCTACACCACATATGTCGCAGTCCTTTCCCTAAAGAAAAAGAATAAAATCATCTGTTTCACAGTTCACATAAATACAAATTGTCAAAAAAGTAGTGGCAGTAGTAGGCAATCCACAAACAAAATCATTTAGCAACACATATTTAAAAGGCTTATAGAGTAGTTATTATTTAACCAATACACAACCAAGCTAAAGCTTGACTCAGATGAACTTAAAATGTATTATTTGATACTTCAGACTTCAAAAACACCAGACTGCCTGAAAATAGAAGCTATAATTGGAAAAAATAAGTTCGATTATGAACATTGATGGGACAGATTAAAAATCGAGGTGTTTATTAGAAAATAACCATTATAACATTGATTGTCAGATGCAGCATCAAAAACTTATGCTGCCATATGTGATGATCGTGAAAAAAAAAGGACCGAGTACAAATCTCTATTTCAACATTCAGAACCATCTTCAAAAATTTGTCAAAAATTATCTTGATATCTAATAACCACTTTCTCATTATTATTTACAACTCAATCTCCATAAGGCTGAACAAACAAGAAATCCTTATTCCAGCAAATGCATGGGCTCCATCATGTGAAACCAAAAATTATCAATCAAATAAAAAGGCGAGTGAATATTCATGTGTGTACGCATAAATTAGTGCATTTTTTACTAATGAATGCATAGGTAACATTCTTTTGATGATGCCATTTTATGTTCTCTTCTATTCTATTTCATTCCATGTTTTATTCTATTTCTTTCAGCATTGTTTTTCTTGTTTTCGGAGACCTTTTTGGTTTCCCACTTTTTCAATGACACATTTCTGTAATATGGTCCCTTTAACCTACTTTTGTGGTCACTAGTTGGACATTAATATATTTATCTTATCTTATCTATGCAAGACACATGTTAATGGAATGAGAGTTTAGAGTTTTTCTCGAAGGAAGCCTCAAAAAATTTGTCTATGGGGGAAGATGCATGGGATAGCTGTAAAAGTAGGTTCAGAGGAGTTGCCACTGAAAAACGCAATTCAATTACATGTCAATGCAAACCCCATGGGATATTACAACAAAGAGGACTAATCAGAGACGAAAGAAGCCATTGGTGGTTTCATAGAAAAGTTTTTTCCATGGGTCAAAAAATTGGACTTGGCAAATACTCGGCAGCCCAAAATTTTGACTCAAACTCGCCAATCGGCAAACTAAACAACTCATAAAATAAACTCAAATAACATACAAAATACTGTTAAAAATCATAAAAAATGAATTTATAGAATGCATAGGCATATTTTCAATTAGTTTTATGCCAAAAAATTAAAAACAAAATTGGAAAAACAAATTGAAAAACAAGAATGTTTTGACTGGCAAGTTTTTGAAGAAAACTTGCAAGGACCCGCAAGTGCTCCGCACTAAAAACTCCCCTGGCAAGTTTCTTATGAGTTACCCAGCAAGCTTCCTAACTCACGATGTAATGTCCCCTTTTTCAAAATGTGACATATTCAAGAATACCAATAGCTTATTTTATTTCCGTAGGCTATTTTGGGTGTTGTAAGAGATTTTTTGTATGAATCACTATTCACCAAGTATTATTCATTAATACTATTCATGGATCACTATTCGCATGTCACTATTCATGGTGATGTGGCATAGTTTTGAGGTGGCATAGTGATGAAATGTCTTGGGGGATATGGCTTAATCCACATAAGTAATTATTAAATGTTGAAAATGGAGGAAAAATAAAGTGAGATGAAATTCTAAGAGGGAATTTTCATTAGGCACATGGAGCAAGTCAAAAAGGAGATTTTGAAGATCTTTGGCACATGTGGGAGACGTCACATGTGGGAGACCAAGGCACATGTGGGAGACCTTTGGCACATGTCAGACATTTGACACATGTGAAGACTTTTGGAAGCACATGGAAGGCAGGAGACAAAGACAAAAGAAAAGGTGATCATGTGATCCACTTTTGACCATTCCCACATGGTGACAAGCTTGTCACTATAGCTCAATAGTGCACCCACTCAAGGAGGTCAAAATTCTTGGCTTGGGCATGAAGTTTCCTTCCCCTCTCTCTCTCATGCTTTTCTATATAAGCATGTTTCTCCATAGTGATTTAAAATGCTAAATATTTTGTAAGCCCCCTTTGTAAGATTTGAACTTGTTCATTCTTTAATCTTCCTTGAACAAAAACCCATTGGAGAATTGGATCATGGAACGAAACCCCTTTGGTTCAATAGGACAATTCCATTCAAAGATTGTGATTGTGCTTCAATCAAAATTGCTAGTCTTCGGTGGTGAAAGATTCTTCACTAACTAGCTGATGTTGGTTTCAATCAAAAACCATAAATGTGCTTCATTGGAGAAATGCTACATTTAGTGTTGTTGTAAGTTGTTATCATGTTTTTATGTTATCTTTTAATGTAAGAGTTGCAAGAGTGTTCCAATCTATTGTTATAAGGAATATGTTGTAAGTTGTGTTATTTAGTCGTGTTATTTGATGTTATAATAGTTGTTATGAGTAGTTGCTCTACTCAGTGTTGTAATTCAGTAATCAATGTAAAAGTGTATGTGAGTTTATTCTCAGAGTTAAGTCCATTAGTATAAGTGTTGAGAGTGGATTTTATATATTTGTGTGTTGTGAGCAAATATCTCACTTGGAATGTTTCAATGGTATCAGAGCTTTGTGTGATAGTTAGGATTTGTTAGAGTTTTGTGTGTTTTCAGTAAATATCCTTAAAAATGATATTTCAGTGGTATCAAAGTTATGTAACCTATTACCCTGTGTCAGCTGTGTTGTACATTTGTTTGTTATAGAATTTTTTTTTTAATTTTGTGTTGATACGCTTTAGGGAACATGGAGTGGAGACAACTTCCAAAAATTTTGCCTACAAAAGAAGTGTTGAGGCAAAGACAAAATGACTTCATTTTGCAAAGACTCAATGAACATTTCCAAAAACAACAACAATTCTTCTAGCAGAAACAACAACTCATTGATAGGCTAATTCAACATTTGAGAGCAAGAGAATTGCAAGGAAAGGTCTCCAAGGAGTTGGAAGCTTCCAAACAACTACAGTTGAAGAAAGGCACTGAAGAACCCACCATCCAAGAAGAAGATCCGGTCCCACCAAAATTTGATGAAGACAATGGAGAAGTGGATGCTGGAGAATTACAAATGTTGAAAGAGTTTTTTAATCCATCTGAAGGACATCATGGGAGTTCTCCTGATTTGCCAATGAATGAGAGCATGGAAGCAGAGTTGCCAACATGTAGAGATTCAGCCATATGATGAGGCTGAAATCCAAGACGGGGTGAATGAATCACTTTCTCAGGGTATTTCTTCATTTGCACATGAGTTGGAGCAACTGAGTTTGCTTTTGTTCCAAGCACGTGGTGCAGATAGGAGTGTAGCAATTGGGGTGAAGAGAGTGTTTACTATGGCATCCTTTGATGCAGGGCTTCTAACCCCTAACAACATCAGAGTGGCACAAAAGAAGCCACAAGAAGGATCGTGGATGGAGGATTGCAAGCTTCCACAGTTGGTTTGGGATCCACGTATTTGGTTCCATGAATTTAACCAGGTTGCTTGAGGACAAGCAATCTTTGAGAAGGGAGGATTTGTAAAGTCTCATTTTTCTAAATGTGACATTCAAGAATACCATCAGCGTATTTTATTCCCGTAGGCTATTTTGGGTGTTGTAAGAGATTTTTTGTATGAATCACTATTCACCAAGTACCATTCATTAGTACTATTCATAGATCCCTATTCACATGTCGATATTCATGGTGACGTGGCATAGTTTTGAGGTGACATAGTGATGAGGTGTCTTGGGGGATGTGACTTAGTCCACATAAGTAATTATTAAATGTTGAAAATGAAGAAAAAATAAAGTGGGACGAAATTCTAAGAGTGAATCTTCATTAGGCACATGGAGCAAGTCAAAAAAGAGATTTCGAAGATCTTTAACACATGTGGGAGACCAAGGCACATGTGGAAGAAATTTAACACATGTGGGAGACCTTTGACACATGTGAGAGACATTTGACACATGTGAGGACTTTTGGAAGCACATGGAAGGTGGGAGACAAAGACAAAAGAAAAGGTAATCATGTGATTCACTTTTGACCATTCCCACAAGCTTGTCACTATAGCTCAATAGTGCACCCACTCAAGGAGGTCAAAATTCTTGGCTTGAGCATGAAGTTTCCTCCCCCCTCTCTCTCTCATGCTTTTCTATATAAGCATGCTTCCCCATTGTAATTAATATGCTGAATATTTTGTAAACCCCCTTTGTAAAATTTAAACTTGTTGTTCATTCTTTAATCTTCCTTGGACGAAAACCCATTGGAGAATTGGATCATAGGACGAAACCCCTTTGGTTCAATAGGACAATCTCATTCAGAGATTGTGATTGTGCTTCAATCAGAATTGCTAGTCTTCTGTGGTGAAAGATTCTTCACTAACTAGCTGATGTTGGTTTCAATCAGAAACCATAAATGTGCTTCATTGGAGAAATGCTACATTTAGTGTTGTTGTAAGTTGTTATCATGTTTTTATGTTATCTTTTAATGTAAGAGTTGCAAGAGTGTTCCAATCTATTGTTATAAGGAATATGTTGTAAGTTGTGTTATTTGATGTTATAATAGTTGTTATGAGTAGTTGCTCTTCTCATTGTTGTAATTCAGTAATTAATGTAAGAGTGTATGTGAGTTTATTCTCAGATTTAAGTCCATTAGTATAAGTGCTGAAAATGGATTTTATATATTTGTGTGTTGTGAGCAAATAACCCACTTGGAATATTTCAGTGGTATCAGATCTTTGTGTGATAGTTAGGACTTGTTATAGTTTTGTGTGTTTTCAGTAAATATCCTTAAAAGGGATATTTCACACGAGTTTTAGCATTTCTCAGCAATTAAAAACAAGTTTTAAATCTATGGTTCTTCCTTTAATTAACAAAAGTGTGATAATGTGCATTGATCTGGTCCATGTTTTGCTAGGGAGCCATAAAATCAAATTGATAGGCACAAGATGCACCCAGATTAAAAAAGGCTGCAACTGTCAACTAGTAAACCATCTTTTGATTTCGGTATAAAAGGAGGTGATAGCACCTTCATTCGGAATCATCAATCTACAATAAAATCAATTAAAAATAATTTTTGTCATTTATGCAATTCCCAATTTCTTCTACAAGTTTTCTCATAAAAACAAAGGGAACAACAAGAGTTGATCCCAATTTATCACTGTAGTGAACAATCCACCATGTATTGACAGGATCATCTCACTTACCTCATGTCAAGTGGATATTCAAGACATAGCCTAAAGTTTATTTGTTTTGGAGCACAAAAGAGAGGAGATGATCTGACATGCGATACAAGAAAATTATACATTTGACTGTGTAAAATTAGCACTGGACTTGCACAGGGATGACAGAGCATGAGAGAGACTTGTATCATTCATTAATCAATAACCATATATGAAGAAGACATGCTTTTTATGACTTATTCTTTCAAATAATTTAAGAATGATTTACAACTGACCAACATCACATATGACAGAAATGACACAAAAAAACAGTGCTCATAGCAACCAATTTTTCCATGTCCCCATCATAGAGGAGATTTCCCAATGCCTCATTCAGAAGTTTTGTACACACGATGTTCATTGTTCACATGGAAAAGAGAAAGGAGCAAACAGATAATCATCTTGAAACAGAGCATAATAAATTGTGTCAGGGAAACTTGGTTATCATGGCCCGTGCTGTCCCAATAACTAAATCAATCCCACCACATCCCATCTGGTTATTCCAGCATGCACCATGAAGAAACTCTTGATTTTTGTCTCGTTGTATGTTTTGGCTCTTGATAATCATATTGAATTTAGATGCTAGCAAAGTTTTTACATGCCTGATTATTATGTGAGCAATCTGACCATTCCTGGGATGTACTTGGAATCGACGCATATTAAATTAAATATCTAGTAATGTATTCTACTGGGTGTTTTCCTGTACCTAATACAACATATACTTTTCCTTCTAGCAATAAATGACTCATGACATATCGTCCTTAATCGTTCCTCTCCTAAGTCTCATTTTTAAGAGGACATTGTCTCCAAATTATTTTCAAACATTAAGCCTAATTACAATGACAATGAATTCGAAACTCAATTAAAAAGCTGCTACCACGCAGCATATACAAATACACACCCCACCTTGGACCTCAAAAACCAAACTACCACCTAGTAAGGATATGATGTTAATTAATTAAAATGATGCAGGTTTTGTTATCTATTGAGTCAAGCTGCTCTATAAACAAGAGGGGCATCATCCCTAACCCAAATTACCAGGCCCCTAGCAACAGCATGTATCTTTATTCCCACCCAAAATGTACGGGAGCAGGCCCATTTAAAAGATGCAACATAACATGGGGACCAACTTTGCTACTAATCAAGTTTTCTTTTTCAATGTTTCAAATGGTATGCACATACCTTCATGCTTGGTAATTTAACAAGCAATGAATGCAAATGCAGCACATTATCTTTGGAAATTTTATGCATGCAAGCACCGTATGGGTACAAAACAATTTAAACTCCAGTCAATCTAATGTTCCAACAATTAAAATGCTATCCAGCCTAATAAATTCTCTCTTGGCATCCCCAACAAGTTCACGAGGCATCCATCCTTGCATCATTCAAGGGCCAATTCCAAGAGTAATCTTTGCACATATAGTATCACCCCCCTATCGGGGAGTAGATTAACCAATTGCCACCTGGGTCACAAGAAAATCTAGATATTGCATAAAATGTTATGACAACATCATACCATCTGTTAAGTGGTATCTTGTCATGCTGATTCAGAGAAAATTTATAATTATTTACAGCATCTTTTAAATCCTCGAAGCAATGAATCTCTTACCATTATCCATAGAACTCATCTGCTTCACATCAACAAGCCCAACAAGAAGCAATCACAATGAGCAATCCTACTTTCAATCCTTGTCTACATAGTCAATCAAGTATCTATATAACTCGTTATTTCAAGCATTGACAAGTTATGCAATCATGGTTAGAGGTTCTAATGAATGACAGCCTTAGGCCATGCAGCCTAAGATTTCAACACTCACAAATGTACAAATATACACAGTCCATGCACAAAACATAAAACAACAGATTTATTTTTATTGCTTTCAATGAGGAGATTACAAAACACACACCAACAACATACTTCCAACTTTATGACAAAGTACAAAACATGCAATGTTACAATATCAGTCCATTAATGGACGTGGTTCACTCCTACAGCTCTACTCAGACCTGTACACTCCTCAGTAAGTCTCTGCTTGCAGTTTTCTAAGTGCCTTGAGAATAAATCTACACAAACCTCTAGCTGTTGAACCAACTCTTGTTCCTTCTTCTGTCCTTTCGCGTCTCCTCTCTTGGAGAACTCTCCAATACACAGCTTCACTCCCACATAATCTTGTTCTTGCAACTTCTACCCTCTTTGGGCCTTCAATACACTTATCTTCAAAACAACACTCTAGCTCCACTATCCACTTCATGAGCTATTTAGGGCTCCCTCTACCTGAAAATAAATGGATATTGTTAGTGGACTTACCTTCTTCCACCATAATCTCCGCATCTCTCTTTTCTTTTTTGGTTCTTCTCCTCTTGGCTTCACGGGATTCTTCTTCACAAATATTCTTTACTCTTTACTTTCTGGCCTTCTCTCAAAGGGATCCATCTTCACTTGAATGGATATCAATATCCCTTCCATTGTTTCTAGTTCTGCAACGTGTGGTTTTTGACCACCTTCTCTCTCTTTCTGGACTCTTCCATGTGCCATTGCTGTAACTCTTTGTTTCCTACCCACCTCTACAAAATGGGGAAGTCTAACGCATTTCCCTTTCCCTCTACCCACATTTCTCATAATGAAGGACATTTACTCCAACACCTTCTACCCAACACTCTTTGTTAAAAGATGTCTCTCACTCTCAACAATGACAACACTACATGATTCTCTTACACAACTTGCAATTGACTCACCTAAAGCCTCACACCCTCAACCCAGCAAGGAACAACCTTGCTTTGATACCAAATGATGCAGTCACAGTTGGGGGGTCCAATGAAGGACGGCCGTATATTGTGCAGCCTAAGATTTCAACACACCCAAATGGACAAATATGCACAGCCCAAGCACAAACTAGAAAACAATAGACTTATTTTTAGTTCTTTCAATGAGGAGATAACAAAACACACCAACATCATACTTTCAGCTTAATTACAGACTACAAAACATGCAGTGTTACAATATCAATCCATTAATGGATGTGGTTTACTCCTACGGATCTACTCAGCCTTGCACACTCTTCAGCAAGTTTCTACTTGCAGTTTTCTAACTGCCTACAGAATAAATATATTTCCACAAACCTATAGCTGTTGAACCAACTCTTGTTCCTTAGCCAACTGTTGTAGCTAGCTGAGCCGAACCCCCTCTCCAATGGAACTTGATTTCTTTTAAGGCATTGCCCAAGAACCGTTATGGAAGTCCCAACACTTCAACTTCCATTTGTGAGACATTTTATCTTCCAGTTGTGAATATATGGCTTCCATAAGTTATGAGACACCTCTGACAGGGGCCTGAACCCTTGACAAGCGTGTTGTCAAACCGCGAGCCCTACATTTGACACTGGGTATGCCACATCCCGATGCAAAGTACCCACTTGGTTGTTTCAAGGTTTAAGGAGCTCTGCATAGAGCTGTATTCATGCACCATGTTTTGAACTTTGAAGTTATGAGGCACTTCCTGAGGCTATCTAGAGTATGTATACAGGGCACAAGAGGGTGCAATGTAGTGTGGCATATTTTGGGATTTCTTGAAAAACCATAATGGTGCCCCATGTTCTGATTTGAGAGATGATCATTTAAATTTGCCTAGATGTTGCACGCACACCACAAGATGCCGTGGTGCACTGTTGTGTTTTTTGGAATTTCGTGTAAAACCATAACTGTGCACCATCTTCTAATATGACAGATGATCTTCTAATGCTATCTACATGTCGTATGCATACCACGAGATGCTACAGTGCACAGTAGCACTTTTTATAATTCTGTGTTGAATTACAGCTCTGCATTAGGTTTTCAGGGGTTTGTTGAGGCTATTCAGATGTTCTGGGAGATGCCTCGATCATCTGGAATGGTTCTAACGTCTGGGATACCAAAGTCAATTCAAACATCAAAGACCTGCAAACACTGCTTATTGATACTTAACACTATTATTTTTAGTTTATGCAAGGTTGTTTGTGAACCTGGATGCTCCTGCATCAACAAGTGTATTATTCCAATGGATTTTTGTTTTATTGCAGCTTATCCTTGTTGAAAGGCATTATAGATCATGCTTCACACAGAAACCCTTTGTGGAGCATTACAGATGATGCCTATTTCCTGAGTATAGGACACCATCCACAAGAACTGAAACGGTCAGATGTTTCCAAGTATATACCAGATTTACATATGCACATGGTATTTCACTTTTACTTATTGCTCTAAATGAATTATTCCAATTGTGTTCTATATCTACTAATGTCATTTTTGTTCCACTTCGTCTATATTTGTCATCTTACATTCATAAGGTCATATCTTAGCCTTGCAGTAAATCTAGTACAATGGAGATCCTCAAGAAACATGCTCATAATAGAGTGAATTATTGCTCTAATTGTATTATTCCCATTGTCTTACAGATCTACCATCGTGAGTTTTGTTCCACATCGACTGTATTTTCTTCTTGCATTCATATCAAAGGTCATATCTTACCATGTTTGTAAATCTAGTAATAGAGTCCTTAAGACACATGCCCAAGATATAAGGGTCACAAAGCATGTGCAAAAACCATTGCAAAGCATGCTCGCAAGTGAAAAGGCATATATGTAAGTGGATATAATCATAATATT
Source organism: Torreya grandis (assembly GCA_037957365.1). Taxonomy (NCBI): domain Eukaryota; kingdom Viridiplantae; phylum Streptophyta; class Pinopsida; order Cupressales; family Taxaceae; genus Torreya; species Torreya grandis. The sequence goes on from JARHVA010003226.1 coordinate 1,737,172, forward strand.
ACAATAAACTTAGTGGAATATGCATGCACACATTTATAGCCATGAAAACAAACTATGTTCATATGCGTTTATGTCATAAGCATGAAAGGGAGGGTGAATTAGACAACATAAACCTAGCTTCCAAGGAGAATGAAGCAAAGCAATCAAATCCTAAAAGAATGCCTTTATGCAATGGGAAAGGTCATTTGCATACATTATTTATAAAATCATTATCATCATACAAGAAATGGGAGGTGAAATGATAGGAATCTCCATAGAATAGAGAATATATCATGAATCCTAAGGTATCAAAGGTACAAAAGGTTGAAAAGATATATGCCTTGCACTTATATCATGCTCAATAGAGGGATGGAACATTTGTTTGCATACAGGCATGATGTTTGCACTGTTGTTACAACCAGAAGTTTCTCTTCCGACAGTCTCCAACCACCTGCAACAAAGACTATCCTGACGATCTCTCATATCCCACTTACCTGGTGGAACTTCAACCCGTTGTTGGCAAATGGTCATGATGTGCACTGTGTTGCAGCTAGAGATTTCTCCGCTGACAGTCTCCAGCCACCAGCAACGGAGAAAATCCTGAGATCCTCCTATATCTCATTTACCTGGTGGAACACTACCATTGACCAAAATACTTAGTAAAAAGGTAGCCTTTGGCATGCATTTGATATTACTTTTTGTCAAGGGTGGCTGAATGACTCAAAGTTCCCCTAATGAATACTAGATTTGTGAGCCTTATCAAAGTACTTGATTAGAAGATAAAAAGTGGGCAGGGAATTTAGTATCCCATCTAAACCATACCGTTCTAAGCATAGTCACCAGAAAACTTGGTTTCAAGGACTCTTGGTCATTATATGCAAATGCAATATAGTCGTATGCTTAAACTAATACTACCCTACCCTACTTAAAAATGATGTCCCCATACAAATACCTGTAGCCCACGTCTCTCAATGATTATGGGTTAAAGAAATACTTCAAGCCAGAATATCATTCCCTAAAGCTTTGCTCCTGGCTTCTTTCAAATAGAACATTGTGTCACTATCCCAAATGAACTTGGACTTCATGGGTAATAACCATTTTCTCTAAACCCAAATTATGTCTGTATTAAATCTTAACTCTCCCTAAGCCACTTCTCTTGTTTTTTCCCCAGACAAATGAAATCTCCCACCACTTCCTGATGTGGAAAAATAAGCCAGAACATTTTGTCCAATGATCTTGGTGGATCTAATTTGATTTTTATCTGACTATTAGCATTTTAAACTGCCCTATTTTTTCTGAAGAAAAATCTTTTACATAAAATCTGAGAACCCGTCTGTGAAAGAATCAACATTTTGGATCACATTTTGTCACCTCTTTCACAAATGTGTTCAAAGTTGTTATCATCCAAAAGCTTTTTCTTCGAAAACAACTATGGACTGTGAAAGCTTAAAGTCTCTAATTTATATTTTCTGCAGTGCTAATGAATGTGAATATTTTGGCTACTGAATTCAAAGATTTTATAAAAACTTATGCATTTTAATTTCTGTATCTCTATGAGTTTACATATACAGGCTCAAACTTGTAATCTCAGTGTATTTTATAAATGTCTACATAGGATTGTGCACATGACAGTCAGCGTTACTGCTATAGAATTGTGAACATAACTGGTATTAAAGACAAAGCCTCAAATTTTGGCCTATGTCTTCTTTAGATTCAAGTAGGAAGAGACCTCATGGCCAACTCATTAATACTGAAGGCAGATCCATGAGGCGTAGTACAATGAAGATTTAGCCCACTATCTCTTCATTGTCTTTTAACTTTCTGTTTTTTCTTTTTGGAATTTTAGAGGAGTTAAATAGGCATTCCTTTTGTAATAGTTTACATTGTACTGCTGTTCATTATGCCCTAATTTAGCCGTGGACATTAATAATATTTATTTATTTATCTACTGCTATGCAAGAATTGTTTTTGTTTTGGTATCTTGTCAAAATTAATAGAGAAAGCAAAAATTCTGAATAAATTTAAGAGTAAAAACGTCGTACCTTAAGGTATTGTTGAGCTTCTTGCAGGGTATAAAAATGGCGGAAAATTGTATGAAGAGTGGATCCATGGCTGCCGAAAGCGTTGAAATCTTTTCTGCCAACAAGAATGAGCTCCGATACACCAAAGGCCGTAGCGCTGCGTGCTAGAGTGCCTATGTTGTGTCTTTTCGCCACATTGTGAACAATCACAAAGCTTTCCATATTTTCTAAAACCCTAACCACAAACGCTGGAACTTAAAAAAATAAGATTTGAAACAAAGCAAAGAGTTGGAGAGTGCGTATCAAAAATCTTGCCGCGTAAAATCTAAGAGGTTCGCTGGTGGGAAAATCGAAGGCCGTTGACAGCAGGGTTCGAACCTGCGCGGGCGAAGCCCAACAGATTTCAAGTCTGTCTCCTTAACCACTCGGACATATCGACCGCTCGTTAATACATTCTGAATATAAATATTAAATTTGATTCTGAAGTCCGAAAGTACGAAAAGAAACCAAATGTTTAACGTTCATAACTTGTACGAGACTATTGGTAACTTGATTTCCTTACAAAGGTTTTTTCCCAATTTTTTTTTTTTTTTTAACCAAAACCTTTCTGCGGAAATGAAAAACAAAATAGTGTCATTAAGTACCCTAATTTTTTATTTTTATTTTTTACATTACGAGATAAAATCTTAAATTTAATTTTATTTTTTTATTATAATTAAAATAATTAAGAGATTTAGTATTTTCCATAACTACTACTTTTTATTGTGTTAATATATTGGAAAATTATGAGAGTTAGTACATTGTCTTTTATATTGACTTTCCCGTAATTTCTTTTATTTAAATTGTTTGTATATTCTTTTTTTCATTATCTTTTTCATAACAAATTAAATTTATTATTATTACCAACATTTTAAATGTATTATTTTATTATGTGTGTTTTATCCATGTTACAATATGATCTTTAAATTATAGTAGATCTTCTACTATTGAATTAGTTTACAAACGGATATTGAAAATGGCATTTAAATAAATTTGATCAAACTTGTTATAATATGATTAAATGGATTTAAAATTGAAATACGAGTGTTTTCATTAACTCATTCGTACCATCTCCACATTCAAAACGATTAGAAAGCCATTTATATGATTTCCCATAAGTGTCATATTTTAATTAAATTGCATCCAAATATTTAATAACTGATTAAAATATGTATAAAACTAAATGCAAAATAGAATATAAAGAATCGGGATTGTTTACAAAGTTCACCCAAATGGACTACGTCTTCGAGATTACTAAATAATAATTTGATCCATTAAAATAATATAATTGCAAGTAATAATACAACTCACAAGACCATAATAGAATCTCAAACCTTGCAAAATTGTGCCATCAGACCTTTAGAAAACTCTAACAATACTCAGCAATCATCCTCCACCTTTGCGAAGCACTTGCAGCATCTCTTCCCAGCGTTCTTCGTCAAAGCATCACTTCAAATGCACAAAAAAACATCAAAAAACACCAAATTAGGAGCACAAATATACCAAACTGAGCATCTCAGAATTTTGAACAACTTTCTAGTTTACTCTAAGATTTGAAAATGACTCTAGATTAGTCAAAAACACCAATTTCTACAAATTATCTCCTTATAAATTCTTACACAGTGACTTTCCTTCCTATACAAGTAAAGGTTTGTGCCTTTTATAGCACTTACAAAGGTGTGGCATGTTGGTTAGGCCGTTTAATCATTTTTCCATGGATCACGGTTCGAATCCCATAGTTGTTGTGTTTGTTCTAACCACCTAGCCATGACATTACCATGCAAAGATAAATATCCCACATGCATGGGTTTCCAACTGCACTAAGCCTTAAAGAAGGCAATCGTTGGGGTAGGTGATGTGGCTTAGGCCACGCCTATGTCTCCATTTTAGTGGGAACCACGCCAAACTTAGTTGGTTGATGTGGGTTTGTTGGAACCATTTGCAAGTTTGTATTTGTGACTTGGAAAATACATGGATAATTTAATAATTCAAGATTAGAAAAACTAAGTTTGTTGATGTGGGTTTGTTGGAACTGCTTGCAAGTTTGTATTTGTGACTTGGAAAATACATGGATAATTTAATAATTCAAGATTATAAAAAAACATAGACAAGTTTGTATTTGTGACTTGGAAAATACATGGATAATTTAATAATTCAAGATTATAAAAAAACATAGAGGCATATATATGAAAAAACATAACAATGGTAATGTGAAGTAACGGAGGCAAAGGCACCCCTCCGTAAAATGAGTGTGTCGACCTTGACTAAGGGTCTCTAGGTAGCAAATTGTGGGGCCCATTTATCCGAACATGAGTGTCGAAGACTGATGAAATCTGAACTTATCTCAGTTGTTTCAATCCATTTTAATTCCTGTTATGCCAGCCTTACGAATGGGATGATCTAACTCCACTCCCTTATCTTCTTTGGATCATGAGTCATGAAAACAATACATGGCTTTACAACATAGAGGTAATCAAAATTTATAATCACAAGGCGCTTTTATCTCTCTGTATGTCAATACAGAGGCACACATTACCTTTCAAACTGAAATAAAACTTTCAAGGTCAAAATACCTTATCGGTTGGTTTCTCCTTACTCCTTATGGCCTGACTCTCCTCCTGGCTGTAGTGACTTTGATAGCCTCGATCTCTTCTGTCAAAAATTATCCAACTGAGCCTCTATGGCACCTTTCTTCTCCCTTTCTTTCCGTGTTTTGTCTCCCACATAGAGAATGCTGATGAGATAGGCCGTCCAGCTTTCCATGAGACCGTAAAATAGTTGGAAAATGAATCCCGATACTATTCCCAACTGTGTGAATGAATAAGGTAACGTTAACAGCATTTGTGCTACTTGATTAGGCGCACAATTGAACCACGCATCATAAATAGATCTTCCATGCAAAACACCACCACGACAATTACTATGCTGAATGCAGTCAGCAAGTCTCACACTTAATACTAGTGCCCAATTTCTTCTATCTTGTCATCATTCCCTTTACCCTGATCTTCACCCCTTTCTTCCTGTAAATCTGACGTCCAAAGAGTAAGATTATCCCTCAAGAGTTGCATGATTAATGTGCTATCTTTATAAGATTCTTCACTGAAAGTGTCGAGCTCGGCAGACTTTGAATTGCTGGACACCAAATAATACATTCTCATCGACTGTCTTGGGTTGCAAAACAGGGCTTAATTACACTATAGATAAAATATTTTCTAATGATTTGTCTTTGGCTCACAATTTCGGTATAATTTACTCTCTGTCTCTCTGTCAGTCTCGCACCTCTAAAACCGATCTGCCAATGGCAATTTTAAATCATGCTTCGAATTTTCTAGAAGTGGATATTCTCAAAATATTGAAGCATTCCCAGCAACGGCACAAGGGTCATTTCAACCAAACAACCAAGGAGGACATACATATATATAGGTTCGATTAGTGCTAAGCATCATGCAACAAAAACTGAGACTGAGATGTGTGAATACCTTTTTATTGAATAACACTGTAGTTTCCCTCAGCCAATAATCAAATTACAAGGCAACCAGGAGAGCGCATTCGCTAGAGAGAGAGTCGAGAAAACAATGGGCGGCACTGGATCCATGAGAGAGAACCCAGGATATCGATTCCCATCAATTTATCGAAATGATTACTCCTCAATATTTGCATCTGATTCTTTAGATTCTTCTTATACGATTCTTCATGAACAATAACAGATATAAAAACTTTTCCAGTTTCAAATAAATACGTGGGATATACCTGGGACGCACTGGGTTATGGAATAATTTATGCACAACACAATAAAGAAACAGTTTTACATAAAAGGCTCCCCATTTCAGCCGTTAAGGAACAGACAGGATTTGAGGAGGGTGATCTGCAAGTGACTGGGCTTTCTTTGGCGTATTTGATAATAAAAACAGAGACTATTAGACAATTATATAAGATGCACTATACAAACAACACATCACTAATGTCTGTTTCTGATACAGAATGTAAATGGGTTCCAATTGAGGAAGCTCTTAGCAATGTAGAACAAATACACAGCAAATACACAGAATGCTTAACTTTTATTTTCTTGCATACCTGCCTTTTTACAGACTGCTGCTCATTCTTCCTCTCTCCTTACTGAGAGGCTCTCTTTCTGTCCCTCTACATCCCACTGTCATCCTTCTTGCTGAATTCTCCATTACAGCCACTTCTCCTTAAGAGAGGTCTTTCTTCTCTCTTCTACGTACTACTCCTCCCTCTCTCTCTCTTAATGACTATTCTTTTGCTTTTAATAAACCAAAAATCTCTTCTCTAACCTCTGCGCCCAATTTGCGCTGAGGATTAAAACAAGAAATAGTTTGAAATTTTACCGGCATATTCTAATAGGAGAAAATTTATCTTACGGTTGAAAATCTTCCAACCATTCCCCTCATTTCCTCAACAGCTCCACATTTACCTTCTTGCTTTTACTTTTTTTTTTTACTTTTTACATATATTTTATTTACAATTACTCCTCATGTGGAGGGAAAATACAATAATTTGGTTTTAAATTTAAATCATAGCCATGTCTTGTGTAGATGCTCCTGCATCAAAGACCAAAGATGAAAACAAAATACCTTTTTACCATTTTTACCATTAATGTTTTCACTGTCTCACACTAATTGGTCCTCTTGTCAACTATCAACGTCACTGTTTTACTGGGTTTGACCACAACTTGACTGGGCATAACTTTCACATACAAACTCAAAATAGGTCCGTTCAAAATATGTCGGAAAGATTGTGATGAGTTATATGCCATGGAACTGATTTAAAGACATTCCAAGGCCATCAATTTTCCCAGTTTGCCCAGCTTTGACCATATATTGATCAAACTTTGACCAATGATAATTGGAACATACGATATCCATTTTACATGTTTCAATAGGCATTGGAAAGCTCTCAGAATGATCTTCAATTATGTACTAGTTTCGAGAGATATTGGGAAGTATGAGGATGAAAAATCCTCTAGATCAAAACTCCCCACAAAGAAGTTTTTGGTCCCCAAAAGTACAGACATCCATTGAATCTGCTAAATGACTCTCTGCATCTCATAAACTAGAATATAGCATAATGGATTAGTTGACAATATTCAAATGCTAAAAATATCACAAAACTGGACTAGTGTAAATAGACACAAATCACCTTCCAAAAAGACAATGTCTAACTAAACCCATGTGATTTAGCAAACATTGTAATGTAAAATAGATCAATATCAAATGTCCACCAAATATCAAAATAGGCTATGTCCACTAACCCTGCACAACTGCCAATATACTTTACATAAATATCATTGAAATGATCAATATGAAATAGACAACTAAAATGCCAAAATAAGCTAGTGTTCATTGATCCTATGATTTGAAAAGTCCTATAAACTAATTAGTATAAAATAGATAATTGAATGCCAACACTCGGTGGTATCCACTGATCCCTGTGAAACTGTCAATCACGACAACATATCACTGTCAAATCTCACTGCAAAAATAGCATGGAAAATGATTTAGAAATCAAACTACACAAATGCCTATACCAAGGTGAGAGTTAGACTGAATCCTTGAAACTGCATGTGAAATCAAAACATCTATCCAATGTAAAATTGAGAATAGATACAAACTGCTTGCATAACTGTCATAACCCAAATAGTGAATCTGCCAAATGATCACCAGGTGCAACTTGCAAACCAATTTGTTAGTGTAAAAAATATACACCCTAATTGTAACCATATTTGATAGTTACAAATACATGCCCAAAATGAGGGACTTATAAACATGTGCAAAACTCAAAAATGGCTACAACAAGTTTGTACATTAATTACAATTACAAACGGTGCTCGAAAGGATCTTATAAGCCTTAATACATTTGTACAATGTAAATTACAACATGTATATCTTAAATACAAGTTTCCAAAATTAGGCATACTCATTGTGCCCATACAACCTATATATGTTGTTGTCAATACCCAAATTGAAGTGTATAATACCCAAATTGAAGTGTATAATACCCATAAACTGAGAAAACAAATCCAAGTATGATAAACCTGTCACTCGGTTTTTCTCTACAAGTAACTCCAAAAATATATTCAAATCCAAATCATATGGTGAATATGTGAAATCTCCAAGTTAAAATACGAGTTAATTCCTTTTATCCAAATGTAATAGGAACTCAATAACTAATTAGGAGATCATATAGAGTCTAGTAAAAACCACAACTCCATCAAGTATTCAAAGCCAAATAACTATGTAAGGAAAATATCCAATTAACAATCCATGGAATCCCACAAGTTTGCTTTGAAAAGTTTGCATGCTATCATCAATCAATGTTATGCAAACATGAACCTAAAGAATTGCTTTTCAAACCACTTAATCGGATTATCCTTAGATTTTATCTGAGATGGATAATTTAATAATTTATTTTTTCATAAATTAGGACAATTATATGCTTCATAATTAGGACAATTCAATGTCTTTATTTTTAAGATAAAATAAAATAAAATAACTGGATAATTTAATAATTTAAGATTATTAGTCCCACATGCAGCATATAAAAAAACATAGAGACATATATATGAAAAAATATAACAATGGTAATGTGAAGTAATGAAGGCAAAGGCATCCCTCCGTAAAAAGAGTGTGTTGACCCTGGCTGAGGGTCCCCAGTGAACAAATAGTACGGCCAATTTGTCTGAACATAAGTATTAAAAAAAACACCTTTTTACCATTCATTTTTTCACTACCACATGTCACACGCTGATTAGTTCACTTGTCAACCATCCACGTCACTATTTTACCGAGTTTGACCACAACTTGACTGACCATACTTTCACAGACAAACTCAGAATTGGTCCATTCAAAATGCATCAAAAATTTTGTGATGAGTTCTACGCCATGGAACTGGTTCAGAGACATTCTAAAACCATCAATTTTTCTATTTTGACCAGCTTTGACTATCTATTGACCAAACTTGGACCAATGATAACTGGAGCATATGATGTCCATTTTATGTGTTCCAATAGGTGTTGGAAATCTCTCAGAATGATCTTCAGTTATGTACCAATTTTGGGAGATATTGGGAACTACAAGGATTAAAAATACTATGAATCACAATACCTCCTAAAACACTTACTCATGAGCAAATTAAACATATTAATTAAAGAGAGGATGAAAAGAGATGTGTTTTAATGCAGAATCACATTAACTTTTTATATGAAAATATGACAGAGGTCCATCAATGTGACCATCTTTAATTTGGTCAAATTCACTCAACGATTCTTGATCTTATGCAAGAATTTCATGCTTGAGAACAACTTCATAATTAATAATTTGGAAAGATGCATTTAGAACACTTCTAGATCTATGATAATCAATGTCCCTATGGGCACGAGTTGATTCATAATTAGGACAATTCAATGTCTTTATTTTTTCATGTTGACCTCATGATGGTTCACAAGGGCATGTGCTTCCATGTTGGTCACACCTAAGTCTTTGTTAGATATTGTATTACTATTATCTGCTAAGAGGTGTTTGAATTTGTTAACATGTTGAGCCAACAAGGAAATGTTGTTGAGGTTTTAGTGGTTCTTGATCTTCATGTGCCCTACGATGCTTCATATATGTCAATATAGTAATGACTATAAACAAGGATAAATGGTTGTGTTGTATGTAGTTTCGTAAGACCATGCTATCTTCAATGATGCATGAGGGCATTCAATTTTGTATAAAGGTAGATGCTCAATGACAAATATCTATGCCAACATTTTAGTGATTATTTTGACAATTCTTGCAATTTTCCCTTGATACATTATTGTTTAAAATTATTGGCAAGCAATAAATGGTATGGTATCCTTAGAAAATTTCACTTAATCTAGATAGTAATAGTTTTCTTGGTTCTCTTTGGCTTGTGGCTATACCTATTTTACTTTGTGGATCTTTGGGTAATATATGGTATTGACATTTTATATATTTTATTCAAAATGTTGGGTAGCAATATTATTTGTAGGTTGTAGGTTATGTATATGTAGACATTTAATTTTGGTACATAACCTTTTTCTATTATGTTTTTTTATCATTTTATCACATTTGGTATACTTACATCTATCTGAATATTTTTGGACACTTCTTACCCCACATTAGACTCTTTATGGCCTTTGAGTCTTCTAGATGTCTGCAATATTCAACCATTTTAAACTCTAAGCCTTATTTATCTATTTTCTAAGTTGCTTTCCCTCATTATGAATATCTATTTCTCTAATGACAAATTTAATAGTTACAAGTGAATTGCTAATTTTCTACCATGCGTAGATCTAATGGGTGTGTTTTTGTGGGTCTTTTTGCTTTGGCTTTATTTCCTGCACCATAGATTTTGATTATTGCATTCTTCCATGGCCGACCATTACGTGTATCTTGTCTTTGAGATCCCTATATATACAAATCATTCATAGTATTTTTCCTAAGTGTCAAGTGTCATTTAAGGGTTGGCTAACAATCTTTCCCCATTTTCAAGTTAAAGCCTTCGTTGATCATATATATTGTTACATTTGCAATGAGGCTAACATTTTGATACTTCAATCTTTTTCAAGCCATTGTGACATCATCATCTTGTACCAAGAAATGGTTTTGGTGAATGTTTATGTAGTTTACATTGCACATCACTAGAGAGAGGAGGCAAAGATCTCACCAAAATTTCACTCAAATACATAAGAGAACTACATTGACTCGAATTCTAAGTATGTACAATATGTAATTGCAACTCCTTGAGGGGTAGTCAAAGTCAACTAACTTTACACATGTGCTTCTATCATTACTATTTTCAAAGATTTGGTCAAGGAACAAAAATAAGACAAATCAACACATTTTTCTTGGCATTTTTGCATTATGATCACACAAAACCATATGATATCAAAAAAAAACACCTACCTAAAAAAATCTAGAACCTAAAAAGTAACAGATTACAAATGTGGCAGCTTCAAATAGATTTAATAATTGTAGAAGTGCCTATTTGATGGTATGTTACATCTGCCTGTGATATATTCAACACTTGTAATTGAAACACTAATTTTATCTTTTAAAAGTTAGATATTCAAATTTAACACGAACCTATATTGTCACTTTCAAATCACTATTCCAATTTTAAAATCCCAAAATTTTACTTATAAATATTAAATCCCTATCTTTTTTATTCCATTTTTTTGACTTGTTACAATTATTATTCATTTCGGTATTCCAATCTTCCAATAACACTTAAAATTCTAATACACTGATTAGATTATATTATCCCTAATCTCTAAGTGCTCCTTATTTACTTTAGTGTGTGTTAGGCTATTTTCCTGAGAGCATCATTTAGTTAAAATAATATGGTATCATACATGTGGATATAGTTGACACATGCTTATATGTTAATTGTTAATTTTCACTTTTGGCATTTAGTTACAAATAAAGCTTCTAATGGCCATATACATCATAAGATGACTTATAATTGCTCAAGACTAGTTTGAATGTTATACAATTTAACTCTTGAAATTGACTATAACACTTTTGTATACTCATTTTAATATAATGTAAACTTTTTTATAAGAAAAAAAGATAATTTCCATGACAAACTAGAGGTAGTTAAAGATGACCAAAGTTAGGTTAGGGGCTTTATAGTTATGTAAGACAATGATTAATATGGTACTATTGGAGGTCTTTATGAATGGCCTAATTTTTTTAAAAGATATTTATTAGTGTTTGTTGTAAGTTTTATGTATTATTATTTTGGCTTGTAATAATTAATTTGGTCTTCCTGTTATTGATCGCTAATGACGATATGTTGTTCAAAATCATTTTCAAATGTTTGTTGCAAAATATTATTATTTTATTTGTTTTTTAGTTGCGGTTAAATAGGGAAAGTGTCTATGTTTATTGTTTCATGTAAATTTTTGCTTTAATTTTTAAGAAAGAGAGAAAAGAAACTCGATACAGGTATGGTTAAAAAACTTGCTTGTTTGTGTGCATGTTAAATCAAAATATTGTGAAGAGCTCCTATTTGGCTTCGGAGGAAGACATGCATATAAGAAAGCACTAAATAAAACTTGTTCATTAGACATATAGTTGGGTGGATTGCATAATGATAACTAGGACCTGAAAGTGAGAGCTTTATTAAGGGCTATCAATCCACACATTTTAAATAATTAAGTTCACAAAATTGGAAATAAGGTACTTGCATCAATAATCAAATGGTACTGAAATTGAACACAAGAACATTTTCTTAGAAAATAGACTAGAAATGATCAAATTAGCAGTAAACTAATTAATATTAGTGCTAAGGGGTTGGGGCTACTTCAAAAAATATGAAAGGGGTATGTGAGTGATTAGAGACTCAAAAAATTAAGTTTGGTTGGGGGTAGATAGGTGAAAATAACTTGCTAGTTTTTACTGCCACAGTGACCATCGATGATTATGGTAGCCATCGATGGTTAAGGTGACCATCAACGATCAAACTAACTATCAGTAATTAGGTAGACTGTTAGTGGTTGAGTCAATTGTCGATGATTACTATGTGAGTTTTGGGTTGTTAAATTATTAAATAATGGGATCTAAAAGATAGATTCTAAGAGATGGGTAAAGGCTAGGCTAATTACAAAATGGAAAAAAAGTAAATGAATATTAATAAACAAGTACTTGTCTTACTAGAAGTTGATTGGGTGAGTGGTTAAAGTAGTTAAATTATTGGTGGAATCTGACTTGATTCCAGCAGAGTAATGGTACTCGAGAACTTGGTTGAGAGGCGATGATGAGTTGACTCTCAATATGATGGTTGAATTGATCACGTTGATGATGTTGATTGACGTTGATTGACCTAAAAAAACTCTTGAATACATGAGCTATTGATATTTATTACAGATCAATTTCTCTTCCAGGATCTCCTCTTTTTATAGGCACAAGCAAGAGGTGGAAGTCAAGGTGCAACTAGGCCATCTAAATATAATTTGTCCATGCAAAAGCTCGCAACAAGATTTAAATGAGTTATATTTAGAAAATGTTGGTGGATGATTGCATGCCTTTGATTAAGGAGGTGCACCCTAACCGTCGATGGTTAGGGTTTCCCAATGGTGATCATTGATAATTACCTTGATCATCGATGGTCAAGTCCCAAAATTAAAAGGGGGTTGAAGGTTAGGTGGAGCTAGTTTGTGAAACTAACTGCAGATGAGCTTGGTTAGGCCAGATTGGTGTAGATTGGTCCCAAGAGGGTCTTAAGTAACCTAGGTTTTTTTTGACATTTAGAATCATAGTGTGTGTATTTTTGATGTCTACATTTTGCCCCTTTTTGTTGTGTGATTGGTGTGAACGAACTACAAAACAAAAATGGAGTATGAGAAAGTGGTCTAGTTGCCCTGAGAGTGGGAGGAGGTGTTTCCCCTCTAATAGAGAGTTGATGAGGTGAAACCAAAATTGGGTTGAGGTTTGATAAATGGTATATGGTGAGTCACGAGGTTGGGCATTTGAAATGCAAACTTGTGCATAAAACGTGACTAAGTACAATTAGTCAAGATCATGCAAAGATTAAAGTTGCCATAGTTGGTAAAAATAAGGGTCAATACTAGAAGTACAAGTGATAGGGTAACCAGTCCATAGTGCTATTCATGGCTAATTAGGTGACTCTATAAATCATCTAGATAGGGTCAATGTTAGGCATAAGTATCTAGGGTAGGAAGTGTTCCTATGAAATAACATGATTGGGTGGGTCGTGTATGAGGTGGTACAAAGTACAAAATTTCAACATGGAAAGGTTGGTTGGTGTAGTAAAATGGACCAATGTAAAGTTATCTTAAAGCGGGTGAGTAGTTCAGGTCAAAAATGACCAGCATCAAGGTGGATGTGATCAAATGGTGGGTCTGAAAAGGGTAATCTCCAAAAGTTCAAGTTCTGGTTGAAGTAAGATGAGGCGATCTCTAAGGTTAAGCACCTAGGTGGGGGGTTGTAGACCTTAACCACGATGGTCAGAGGTCCTAAGCTCAATCATTGATGGTTACCCTAACTATCAATGGTCAAGGAAAACCCTAAAAACCCATAGATAGAAAGTAAAATGTGAAATTATTTTTGCCATGTGTGACATTTACATTTTGTTCTTTAGGTGATTTTGTGCACTTTGGCATTGTATGTTTAACTGAGAGAGTTGGAATTGGTGGGGTGGTTTTTGTTGAGGTGGATTTTTTGACTGAGGATATTGACTATGAGTGGATTAGATGGAAGGCAGATGAGGATGTGGTCGAGTGAGGAGATAAGGTTTCTGACCACAACAGTGCTCGTGAAATGAGGTAGGAAGAGTTGTAATTTGATAGTTTAGTTGAATTTGGTGGTTTAAAAGTAGATTTTAGCAGAGTAAAATAATGGGGTAGGGGGTTTGAAAACTATTATGGGTCATGATGCCCTAAAATGCATTATCATTGAAATGAGTGAATTAAATGGATGCAATTAAAAGTGAAAGGGTAGGTTCGATTGGTAAGGGGTCATAGGTGAGTCGTAGGGAGATTATTTGTTAGTTGGAGATGTTTTGGGGGTTTGTCTGGGGTCTAGGGTTTGAGGGTTTTACCATCAATGCTCATACCCAGTGACCATTGATAGTTAAACCTGACCGTCGATGGTCGACCTTAGGGGCAAAATGGTACTAAAAGACCATTGATGATTCAAATAACTGTCAATGATCGAGGGATTTGGTAAAAATGAATGAAGGGTTTGTTTATTTCAAAGTGATTTATTGGGTGTTAATGAGGAGTGGGAAAACTTTAAAGATTTGTATTAAAATTTGTAGAAGGTTTTGGTTAATAATTGTGTGAAGTAGGAAAATTTTGATAAAAGTCCTTGAAATCTAGTAAAATGTTTAAATGGTAAGATGTTTTAATGTTTAAATGGTATATGAGGTTCAAACTCTAGTTTAGAAAAAGGGATAAGGGTCGGTGCTCATATTTTTAGCTAACAAAAATATCTAGATGTTTTAAGATGATTAGCTAGGGTTGGCATTGGTGATAGAAGCATGTAGGTTCAGTATGTGGATAAGATGTAGAGTGTTTGTTTAATTGTTAGATTATCAATGTAAGTGGGCAGGTTGTAAATAGGTTGAAAAAGGCAGGTATAGGTTGGTGTTTAACTTGAGGTGGAAAACTAAGTGTGTATGCTAATGTGGTTATTTTGTAGGCATGGAGCAGATCCAGATGCAGGACTGAGTCCTGAAGATCTTCACCGAGGTTCATGATGGTATGATAGATGATGAGTGATGTCATATGAAGGAGGTTTGCCTAGGGACCATGAGGCCTTATCAACACTTGTCATGAGATGTAATGATGATCATGGTTCTCATCGAGATATGGGATCTAACTATGAACACTTTCATGTTGCCCATTAGAGAGATGAGTATCCTACTTGAGGATGTGCATTGGATCATACAATTGTCAATTCGTGGTGATTTGATCTAACATATAGAGAGCGAGCAATGAGACTACTACATAGACTGGATTTATGGTGAGGATAGGGGGCAGGCGAGATTTCATGTGGGTGGTGTGTGCTATGGGCCATTATACCAAAGCATACCAAGGGAAAGACGCCTACTGACATTGATGATGATGGGGATATCCTACTTTGCCCTTCTTGATTCAAGTAGCGACTGCTTCCCATATCTGCTATTAGGGGTGTTAGGAGAGATGTTGTAGGGGAAGACTATATTTGGGTGGGCTTTTGTTTTATTAGTGTAAATCTCTAGAGATCTCTAGGATTTTTGTGCACACAGGTAATACGATATTAGTGTCAGGTTTGTACTCCACTACTGGGCGTATGAGCATATTAGAGTGCTTAAACCATTGGGGCTATCATGGGATGGTTTTATTCTTATAGACTATAGATTAGGCTTTATACGATGGAGAGGTGATTATGTATTGACATGGGTTGATATTGACTAGTTCAGAGATGCTCTAGAGGGCTTGGTGGTTGGTGATGTGGTGTGGAGACCTTACTTGAGCTAGTCGATTTGGGTAGGATACAAGTATCACACTTTATCACTGTAGAGTTGGTAGTGGATATATGGGAGTCGAGAGGGTGAGACTGAGCTCATCTTGATTGACAAGATGCAAAGGTAGTTTAGATTGACACAGGGGATCCTTTCATATTTCCCTTGATATAGGAGGGAGGATGTTGAGTTGTTACTCTTGGAGTCGTAACCAAAGGAGGTTATCTTAGACCATGAGGAGTTGCCAGTGAGAGCTCCCATTGATGATGTTAGTGTGGCAAATGGATATGTAGCTTGGTACCAAACTAGATATACAGTTGTTGATTTGGATGGGGGGATGAGGGCCAACAACCCATGGATGTGGACCTTGCAGGGGCACCAATACAGGGTGGTCAGGTGGAAGTGGCACTGGTAATAACACAGGCCCATATCACAATATTATAGGGATAGGTGGCCACCTTGTAGGCTTAGGTTGTCACTTTACAGGGTCAAGTTATGACATTAATAACTGAACATGATTCAATGAGGGCATCTCTTGTTTCAATGACTCAGAAGAGATATTTTTTGATATAGGGGTAGGATCAACCATAGTAGTAGTAGGAGGACCACCTAACATAGTGCCGAGGACATGGTATCTAGCCACTATTGAGGATTTGAGGTATTATGAGGTGATGGTGTTGGCATAGTGGACTACAGTATTGAAATACAAGGAGTATAAGGCTAGTTTGGTAGGGGGTCCTTTGGTGGCTACCGTAGGACAGTGGGCTAGGTAGGGACACCAGGGGGGCCACCACCAGATGGGAATGTAGGTGCATGTGTAGGTGGGGCCAGTAGTGGTGGTGCCCCAAGAGCATGATTTACATGTGTTTTGATATGTTGGTAGAGATAGGTGTACATTATTTTGATACTGCCCTGCGTGCCAATGCAATGAGATTACATGTTTTGAGAGAGAGATTATACATTGTTACATGTATTATTTATGAGGACACATGATGTATATGATGATGATGCATGGTTTATGATGTATGTTTATGGTTCTTTGTTTACATGCTAATGTGGATATTTATGTTCATGTTTATGGTTGATGGTCTATGGTTTCATGCATGTGCTTTATGAGATGTTGACTTAGCAGCTTAGGCACATGATGTTTTAAAAGATGGTTATGATGCTCTGATTTTGTTCATGGATATGAGATGATGTGTTATGGATGGATATATTTCATATGATGATTAAATCATAATGAATTTATTTATGTTTATGTTGATGTTATAATATAAATTGTTGTGATGTGATGGTTAATGGATAGATAGGTAGATGATATATGATATGGTTCACGATGTTTTGATCATTGATTTTGTTTATGTTCATGATGATGAATGGTGTAAGGTTGTTTATGATATGATATATGTTCTCATGATGTTTTAATGGTAGATATATAGGATGATGTTTATGTTATGATGTGATGTGATGCGATTTCATGGTGTTTTGACCAAAGATAGATATATGATATGTTTCATGGATGTAGTTCACAATGTTGCATTTGTCATTTGATATTTGTCATTTATAATCATGGAGATGAAATGTGAACATGGTTAAGGATGTAATGATAATATGTAAAGTAAGTAGATAATAAAATAAAAGTAAAGAAGTGATAAGAATCACGAGACGTACGTTCACATGAACCAATAAAAGATAAGAAGAGAAACATGATGCCTTTTCATTGGTAAGGATAAAAATGAAACCCAAAGTTGGATTGGCTTAGTGAAAATAAGCCTTTCAAATGCTTCACATTAGCATGCTTAGGTTGATAAATGGGTATCTTTATCACATTATGTCAAGTAAGCTCATAGTCCCACACATATGATATATGGAGGGATGATGGGTGAAACTGGAACCTTTATGTGAAATAAGCATACCTCTTTTGTAGGCTTCCAAGAGAATAGTATAAATAAGTCTATGCTCATATATAAAGTGTATACTGATCGATGCAATAATTTTACTGAGGAGAGTCAATTACAACTTTCCAAAATTATTGCTTTTATGAGAGCCACTTGTAGTGTTTCTCATTATTGTTTCTTTTGCTTGTGGGTATTTCGCTACTTTTGATTGTGCTTTAAGATTGGGGAAGTTGATCGATGTGGGAATCTTATAATAAATTGATAGCTTTGACAAGTTCTTTACTTAGCAATCCTTCAAGGGAGTGATCTAAGTTTATATGCTTAGTTTAAATGTTTTTGATAGTTATCCTTCGAGGGAGAAGTCCACCTTACATTTTTGCAATTTCAAATAAGTTTTCAATAGCTATTCTTCAAGGGAGAAGTCTGCAAATACTAAACAATGACCCATGATTCATTTTTAAATTTGGTATTGCTTATGATTGTATTTGATTTTGATTAACAAATACTTGCTTATACATGCTCAAGGGGTTACCTTTATGAAGACAAAACTAAGATCGCAAGAAGGTTACAAGGGTGAAAAGAAGATTGGGTGACAATGACCATGTGAACCAATCCTGAAGAGGGATGGGAAGTATCACGAGAACCATGCCATGAGTAGAGTCATGGTACCCATAGTTCAATATTAGGCTATGATTATGATGGATAATCACATGATTCAACTGTAGTTGATTACCCTTAAAAAGAGGGAAATGATTGTGGTTGTAGGGGATAAGCTTAGGTTAGATAAATGATGATTGTGACCCTTTTTTAATAATAAAAAGGATGCATATGTGAAGTGTTAAAAGTCTTAGGTTATGGATTGCCTTCAAGAGAGGACAAATGATAAGCTCATGATCCATACCTATGGGTTATGATGTAGGGTCCAATCCAATTGGAAGTAAATTTGCCCCTTTTTATTTTCTCCATATTAGTTACATGTTGATTTTCCTTGAGAATGAGATCTCTGATATTGAATTCTCACACCTTCAGGAGTTTGTTATAAGCATGCTTGATTCATTCTTTATAAACACAAAGATGGGAAAGAGTGACAAAATGATGCTCATTAAGTAGCTCAAGTTGGGCTGAATGTTCTTGATGATAATCATCTTTCGAAATAAGGTCACATAAAGATATGTGAAGAGAAGGTGTTTGGACTTCAAGAGGCAACACAACCTCAACTACAAATACTAGAGAAAAAGGTGTAGCACCTGTAGGGGTTCAGATGCTAGTATGATATACCCATAAGGTGAAAAGGATATGCAAGTGCCAATCCTAACCTGAGGCATTGACCATTTTGGTAAGCATGTTGTTAAGAGTTTTTTTAGAGGCATCTGCTTGTCCATTTTCTTATGGGAAGTAAGGTGATGAGAAGCTTAATTTAATTCCAAATACATCACAAAGACCTTGAACTTGTTTATTTTGTAAGGATTTGCCATTATCAATGATGATCTTATGGGGAACACCAAAGCGATAGATGATGTGATGGGTGATAAATTCGATAATCTTTTCAACTTTTATCAAGACAAGAGGAATAACCTCCACCAATTTGGTGAAATATTTGGTTGCGGTAATGATAGTGTGATGTCATTATGGAGAGTGGGGCTTAATTTCACTAATAAGGTCCAGAACCCATTGTGAAAAAGCCAAAAATTGGTGGAGATGTAAAGACTATGGATAGGTGCGAGATGTAAATTAGCATGTTGTTGACATTTGACACACTTTTTCACATGATCACATCAATCTTGGTTAAGGGTAGGCTAGTAATAGCCTAGACAAAGGATGCATTTAGCCATAATGAGTCCACTAAAATGACCTCCCACAGATACTGTCATGCGTCTCTTTGATAGAATGAAAGGCTTTTGGACCACATAGGTAATGAAAAAGGAGACCATTAAAGCCATGTTTATAGAGGATACCTCCCATAATGGTATAGTGGGAGGTGCTTTGGAGAAATACTTGACAAACATTCCTAGAGAGGCCAAAGGGAACTATACCAAGGTTAAGGTAGTCGAAGGTTTGTTGATATCAAAGGTCAAGCTGGATTTATCCACTTAAAAAATGGTCACAATGTTTGACTTGATGTAGGAAGGTTTAGTGAGGCAATATACAATGATTAATAGCTTGGAGTGCAAGGGTGTTGATGGAATTTAGGAGGCAAGAGAAGCCATGGTGTCAGCAAACTTATTGGTAGATCATGGGGTGGTTTGAATATGGTAGTGTTCAAATGATGTCAAGAGTTCCATGAATAACTATTTGTATAGTTGCAAAATCTCATTCTTACACTAGTAAATTTCATTGACTTGATTGACCACAAATTGGGAGTCACCAAAAATACTAATTATTTTGACTCCCAAGGCTATTGTAGTTTGGAAACCTATTACTAGGGCTTCATATTCAGCTACATTGTTGGTATATTCAAAGTCAAGATTAAAAGATAAGGGAAGTGGGTCACCAATAAGGGGGATAAGGATGATACTAGCTCCCCCACCATGCTAACATTTAGAACCATCAAAGAGCATGGTTACGTGATTGGTGAAATATGCTTGAGATAGGCTTGTGATAGACTTGTTTGGAAATTCAAGAGAAGGAGGTTGGTTATTTGTGAGGGGTGCATCGACCAATTGGTCAGCAATGACATGTCCCTTAATAAAATTTTACTAGAGGAACTCAAGGTTAAACTTAGTTAAAAGCATGAGCCACTTGGCCATACATTAGTTTTGGTATGGCTTGGAGTGCATGTACTTGAGTGGGTCAGTATTTGTTATGACAAAAGTTTTGTGGTTAAGAAGGTAGTGGTGAATTTTGGTGGCCACAAAAACTAGGGACAAGTCAAGTTTATTGGTGTGAGTATATTGAGTTTCATAGTCTATAAGGGTACGACTTATGTAATAGATGACTTGCTCTTTATGTTGTCCATCCCAATGGGCAAGCATTGCCCCTGAGGAATGGCTTGTGGCAAAGGTATAAAGGTTGGTTGTCCTTAGGGGGTGTGAGGATAGGTGGAGATAGAAGGTACTCTTTGAGTACATCAAAGGCCTTTTGACAATCAATATTCCACTTAAAAGAGATATCATTTTTCAAGAGGTGATAGAAGGGTTGACACCAATTAGAGAGCTGAGAGATGAAGCAGCAAATGGATTGGAGCTTCCCCTACATACTATGGAGTTGTTTAAGATTGGTTGGAGGTAGCATCTCGAAGATGGCTTTAATTTTTATCAGATCCACTTTGATTCCTTGAAGGGAAACAATGAAGCCAAAGAGTTTGCCCAACAAGACCCAAAAAATACATTTCTTGGGATTGAGGTGGACATGGTAATAGATAAGTCTTTAAAAAATAATTTTGAGAATGGCTAAGTGGTCCTTGTGATATTTAGACTTCCTAAGGAGGTCATCCATGTGGTCTTCAGTGATTGTATGGATAAGGTCATGAAAGATGTAGGTCATAACACATTGTTAGGTTACACCATTATTCTTAAGACTGAAGGGCATGAATCTATAACAAAAATTCCCCCATGGGGTGATAAAGGCAGTCTTGTATTGATATTCAGGGGCAATCAAAATTTTATTATAACTCGAGAATCTGTCCATGAGAAACAACATCTCATGGCCTGTTATAAGATCAACAAGTTGGTCAATTATAGGTAGAGAAAAGTTATCCTTTGGGAAGGCGAGGTTAAGGTCATGATAGTCCACATAGATACGTAGTCCCCCTATGGATTTAGTGATAGGCATGATGTTATAAACCCATTGGGGATAATCAATGGGTTGAATGAAGTTGACAGAGAGGAGGTGTTGAAGATATTCTTTGATAAGAAGAGCTATGCCTCACATTTGTCAAGGTTTTTGTCTGATAGGATTAGATTCATGATTGGTTATGATTTTGTGGGTGGTGATGGTCGGGTCAATACTAGGCATGCCAGAATATGACCAGGCAAATGCAATGATATGGTCCTAAAGGAAGGTAGAAAAGTCCTAAAGTTCCTTAGTGGTGAGAGATTGGCCAAGTTTGATAATATGAGGGTTGCCCAAAGTGCTTATGTTAATATCTATAGTGAATTCATTCAACATGGTTGAGGTTTCTAGAGGTAAGGATTTGTGGATGGAGGAATCAGATGCACCAAGGTAAGTGAGAATAGATCATCATCCTGACACTGAATATTTTTAATGGTAGGAAAGTCTTCTCCCACAAGTTCCAGATGGGTCAAAGGGATGGATAAGTGTGCCCCTTCCTTTTAGTAAGTCAAGGGGCTAAGGGTAATCATGTTGATGAAAAAAAAGTTAGGTGGGATAATATTCTCATCCTCACACGCAGGTGGAGGGGACGTTGGTGAGGAAGGGGTCTCTTCTTAAATAATGGTAGTTACAGGTTGTGTGGATTTCTTCTTATGGGGTAGAATGAAGCCGAGTGCATACTTCTCGTAAGGCTTTTGAGTCTCAATCAAGATCAATATGTGTAGGCCATGCTCATATCATCCTAAGCCAAACCATTTCCAGGCACACCTGTGATGGTATATTTTGGCAAAGTCTGGGTTGTCCAAGTAAGAAAAGGTGGAGGTGAATGGTTGAGGTGAAGAGGGTGTGATGATAGCGTTGAGTGGATTGTCAAGTCCCCCATAGATGAAGTTGGTTTAAGATTTGGGAGGTCCCAAAGGAATAATGGATCCAATGTTAGGATCATAACCTGGTTGATAGTTGAGTTTTTCATATTCTTGGGGAGTTTGGAAGGCATCAAGGGTGAGGAGATGGTATTATCCAAGGGTAAGGTGTTGAAAGGTAGGTTATAAGGGATCAATGGTGGGTATTTGGTCTACAAGAATAAACAAACTGGTAGATGCCTTTGTGGAAGGAGAAATAATGGCTTCATTTTTTTGTGGTTGAGGGCTTGGTGGTGGATTCTTGGGGTGCTTTTATCAGGGTTAAGAGGATGTCATTAGGTCGGTAGGTCATGTTGCCTATTGTAAAAGGGCTTGGGTCAGCTTGTATTTTGACAACTTAACCTTCATGTTCAAACTTGACACAATAATGGAGGGTAGAAGGTACACAACCCATAGAGTGGATCCAAGGTCTTCCTAGCAGAATGTTGTACTAAAATTCACCTTCAACCACATAAAAAAGTTTAGGGAGTGTGCGAGGTCCTACATAAATGTGGAGGACAATGGTTCTCAAGGTAGTAGTTAAGACATCGTTAAAGGATCTAAGGATGGCTAAAGTTTTAGACATGACATTATCCAGTAATTTGAGTTGGTCTTAGGCATAGGAAGAGACGATGTTGATGCTAGCTCCCCCATCGATCATAACCCATTTGGTGTGGGTTTGGTTTATATGAGTAGTAATAAAGAGAGGAGGATCTAGGTCCTTGGGGTGGATAGAAGGTATCTCTGAGTCCTCAAAGGTAATAAGAATGGAGAGTTGGAGAGCACCTACGAAGGCTTCTTTAGGTTAGGAGTCTCCTGATCTGACCTCAATGGCTTGCATAGCCTATATCATGGCCTGGTGATGGTGAGGTGGAAATGAGCTTGTAGAGGCTCATCTTAGCTAGAGTATGGTATAGTTGCTTAAGAATGACCCTTCTGATGGATTTGGAGGGTTTATCCTTAGAGGTGCCTAAGATGGTCACTTTGGGTTTAGCTAAAGATGAAGAGATTAGGATCTAGTTTGATTTAGGGTGAGAAGGTGGGTATGTCCATATAATGGACACCTTGGCCTCCCATTTATCCTTTTGTTGTGATTATGTGACCACATTAATGGTGTGGATAAAGGGGAAAGATGTGATAAGAGGTTGGGTAGATTCCTCGTCACTTTGAGGTGAGAGTGGGGGATTAGGTGTACTTTGGCAAATGGCTATTAGGTGTGTTGGTAAAGGGGTCAGGGGGAGTTCATCTAATAAGAGGTCATCTTCCTCATAGAGATGATGGATAATGGCCTGGAGAGCTTTGCAGTTCTCCATGTCATGCTCAGGTGTCATGTGATAGGAACAAATTTGACGGTCGTTATACCAAGCTAGTTTCAAACCAAGAAGATCAAAAGGTTTGATAGGAGGTAAGGTGAGGCAAGAAGCTTGTGATAACCTTGAAAAATGGTTGTATAAGATTTATCTAGGGGTGGGAAAGGTCTAGAGAATGTGGTTTTGGCTTGTAAGCTAGGCGTTTTGGTGATAAAGGGTTTGGTGAAAGGGGGTTTAGGTAATGTGGTGTTTCTAGTTAATGGTTTTGGTTTGGGTATACTAATGGTTGAAGGGTTTGAGGTCAATAATTTATTTATTAGTAATTTGATAAAGACCAGCATGTTTGATAGTAAGTGATCTGGTGTAACCAACAACAGTGGGTGACATATTGAAAGGAGCTTGTTTATTAAGTAAAGTTGAGGGATGAGGCCCCAAGATAGAAGGAAAGGTGGAGGGAGGTAAAATCCTGGCCATGTGGCTATTTAACAATTTCACCCCTTTGGTTGGTTTGGCTTGAGGCTTAGGTATAGGTTTATATGTGGCTAATTCCACTTTTAGAGATGGGTGAACCAAACTCTATGTAGGGAAGGCACCAAGATTTGTGAAGGGTTTGGTTGGTGGTTTGATTGCTTGAGATATGATTGTCTTGGTTCGTTGAGAGGGTGATGAGTTGTTAGAGGTTTTGATTGGTTTAAGAAGAGGTGGAAATATGATGGGTTGGTTGGTTAAAGGGGTGTTGGAAGGTTCAGATTTATTGGTGTAAGGGAGCCCCAAGTGTTACCGAAAAGTGGGCTCATTCCAAATCTGGTCTTATGACAAAATCTAATTTCTAAACTAGTTTAGAAAAAAGGTCTATATACTGGTCTCTCTCTAGGTAGTGGATGCAAAAGATACATCCATAGTTTAGGGAAGATGGTTGGTGGCTTGGTCAATTT
This sequence comes from Torreya grandis, assembly GCA_037957365.1. Lineage (NCBI taxonomy): Eukaryota > Viridiplantae > Streptophyta > Pinopsida > Cupressales > Taxaceae > Torreya > Torreya grandis. The sequence continues at coordinate 1,762,022 of JARHVA010003226.1, forward strand.
CCTCGAGTAAGGGATGTAAGGTTGAGATAGGTGGTTTCTACATGAGAGGTGTTGGTGAAAAGGCTTTTCCTCTAGGGATAATGTCCATAGGAGTTAGGGGAGATAGTGAATTAGTAACAGTTGTTTTTTTAGATATGCTAGTTGGGGGGGGTGGTACTTGATGATTCCAAAGCCTCTATGAGTGAAGCGAGGGAGAAGGGAGCATCTTTAGTTCAGGTGTCCAAAGGAAGGGGAGGTGAATCCACCACCCCATCGATGAGGTGGGGGAAGAGCAAGCAGATTAGATGGTTAACCATGTGGGCATCATGGGAATATTTAGCCTGTGTGTCCTTGCTTTTGGTAGGGGCACGGTTGGGAAAAGGCTACTTGAAGATGTCAAGGGCTTGATTTTGAGGGGCATTGGGGTTATCTAATACGAGTTCCCCCTTATCAATGAGACTTTTGACAACATTCTTGAAGGTGTTACATCGGCTGACATCGTGTCTAATTACTCGATGAAAAGCACATAGGTCATTCTCATTATACCAAGCAGGTGTGGGGCAAGAAGAATCAAACTACTGAGAAGGTTTGATGGCAAGGAGCTATATGAGGTTAGATTTCAATATCTTTGCTAAAATCAAGGCATAAGATTCTATAAGTAGAATGAACTATTTTTGGTTGCTTCAGTTTGGATTCCTTGTGTTTCGGTTGGAGGTAATGAGAGAATGCTGTTGATTGACATTGGGTGGAGGGGCGGTTTTAAGGATAACTACATTCACAGTTTCGTTGCTCTTTGTTCTAGTATTGGCTTGGTTGCCTGGTTTGGAGAAAGAGGTTTCATTGGTCTTGAAGGTAGAGTTCTTGCTTCGTAACTTCAATTTACCTTCATCTATGGCTTGGTTCTCTAGCTTACGTGCCATGGTAAAAGCTTCATCAAAAGTTTTGAAGCTTTGGACATGCAGTGTAAAAGATATATGCTTAATGCAAGCCTAAGCGAAAAGTTTTATAAGCTTGGGTTGAGGCAAGGAAAATGAAAGTTGATTAATCAAGCTTCTCCAATGAGCGATGAAATCAACAACAGATTCATCATCAAAGTGACTAATATAATAGAGGTCAGTGATGGAGACCTTTTTGGAAATGTTAATGAAAAAGTGATCCAAGAAGACTTGCACTAGTTGGGTGAAGGAAAAGATTAAATGCTTGGTAATGACACTATACTAGTCAAGTGCAGGGTCGAATAAAGACATGGGGAAGGTTGGGAGGAGAAGGCCGCCATCAAAAACAATCATTTAATATGCATGCCTTAATGCCTTGAGGTGTTGTTGGGGATCTTCCTTGCTTTGAAATTTAGTAAATTTCAAAAGTTCTCATTGAGGAGGATAAGGTCTGATGGGGACAAAAGGATGGATAGGTTTGTTGCAAATATGATCATAGGATAGGATGTTATGAGCCCCCAAAATGGATGACTCAAGGTTTGTCATCTTGTCCATGAGCATATTCATTAATTCAATTTAAGATGGTGCACCCAATGGATTATAAGGTGCATATTGTGGTTGTGGTTGAGTGATATATTGGTAATTGGTTGTTAGTTGAAGGGCTGCCACATATTGGAATGCATATGCTAGAGGTTGGTTAGGTAATATGTAAGGGTAGGTAGATGATGATGGTTGGGTAGTGGGTACATACATACCCTTGTGGGTTAGGGATGCATCCTAGGTTGGGTACGATGGGTACTTATTGAGGGATTCCTACAAGTTGGGTATGGGCGATAGTTGGGTTGGTGACAAAAGGTGAGGTAGTGACCTTCATACTAACTGGGTGTGAAATAGAAGGTATAAATACCACCAAGTTTGGTAGGGGCATTTATCAGTGGGTTGGGGTTGATAGGGTAAAGTTGGTAGTGCTGGTGGTAGGTGCTCCAATAATGAGTGGAGTGTGATGGGTTAATGGTTGGGTTGTCCCTAAGGTAGAGGAATCATTGGTAGGGGTGAAAGTTATAAGGCTAGCAATTGGTTGGATAGGTTGGGTTTCAGCTGTGGCATCAAAGGGGTTAGTAGATGAAGATGCTTGGGTAGTCAAAGGTCGGGTGTTGACCACAGTAACAGAAACATCCCCCATAAGGTAGGATGGCATACCATAAGGAGGATCTTGAGATGGAGTTAAAATCGAGGCATGGTGAGGGGAGGTGTTAAGGTAGTGCTGAAGGGAAATTGGGTTATTGTCTAAAAAAGTGATAAAATCTGTGTCTCCCTGGGAAAATACCCAAGGAAAAGTAGGGCTTCCCAAAATATGGGGTGAGTCTTCTACTTCAGAGACGTACTCCATAGATGAGGAGGTAGAAGAGGTTGATTTGAGTGACAGGTTATACTTTGCTAGGTCTCTTTGTCATTGGTGAGTGAGAACCATGCAAGAAAGGGGAAGAGAATATAAGAGTAAACTCACCACTCAAACAGGAATAAGACAAGAAAAATGATCAAGGTAATCAAGACACACACTGTAAAGTACGTTTAAGCCTAGAGGTTAGTTTTAATCTCATTTTTTGGCTTATGCCTTAGTTTTGAATAAGTATGTGACTCAAAGTGGCTTATAGAACATGTACTATAGAAGTAATCTATGGCTGGTTTTGGGTTGTTTAGGTGCTCAAAAGAATTTGTATTAGATTTTGATATGTGGCTTGGTATTGGGGCCTACCCCTTACTTCACACACTGTAGTGATAAGGGTGTCGAGTACTTTACTAGTATATACTGAATTCTAGAATTTATACTCAACCAGGTAGCTAAGTTGGTTCTCCCCTTGGTAATAACCTCCAATTAGGATTGTTGGGAAAGGGTAAGGTGATTTCTAGGTGATGAAATCCTAGTCAAGCCTTGTCTCAAATTATTTTGATGTTTAATTGATGAAAGTGGTTTGGCTAGTGCGTGCAACAAAAGTGGTGCTATGATAAGATTATTGTGCTTTAATTCAAAGTGAACTAATGTTAAAAGTAAGAAATGGATGTATTTGATTTTAATCCCAAATAAATTTTAGTTTCAATTATGAGCACAAATAGAGAGAACATACAAATGCAGAGAAAAACGTGAGTATAGACTCTAGGTCCCACCGTGCATGTCATAATGTTTCATGTAAATTTTTGCTTTAAGTTCTAAGAAAGAGAGAAAAAAACTCGATATAGGTATGGTTGAAAAACCTAATTGTTTATGTGTGTATTGAATCAAAAGATTGTGAAGAGCTCTTCTTTGGCTTGGGAGGAAGACTTGCAGATAAAAAAGCACTAAAGCAAACTTATTCGTTAGACAAATAGTTGGGTGGATTGCCTAGTGACAACTAGATCTTGGAAGTGAGAGATTCCTTAGTGGCTGTCAATCCACACGTTTTACATAATTAAGTTCACAAAATTGGAAAGAAATTACTTGCATTAATAATCAAAAGGTATTGAAATTGAACACAAGAATGCTTGCTTAGAAAATAGATTAGAAATGATAAAATTAGTGGCAAACTACTTAATACTAGTTCTAAGGGGTTGGGGCTACTTCAAAATATATGATAATGGTCTATGAGTGATAAAAAACACAAAATATTAGGTTTGGTTGGGGGTAGATGGGTGAAAATAGCTTGTTGGTTTTCATTGCCATAATGACTGTCGATAGTTATGGTAACTGTTGGCAGTCAAGTTGACCATCGATGTTTAGGAAAACCATTGATAGTTGAGTCAATTGTCGACAGTTACTATGTGAGTTTTGGGTTGTTAAATTGCTAAATAACAAGATCCAAAAGATGGATTTTGGGATATGGACAAGGGTTAGGCTGATTATGAAAGGGAAACATAGTAAATGAATATTAACAAACAAGTACTTGTCTTACCAAAAGTTGATTAGGTGAGTGGTTGAAGCAATTAACCTGTTGGTGAAATTTGGTTGATTTCGATAGAGTAAAGGTAATCAAGAACTTGGTTGAGAGGTGATGATGAGTTGGCTCTCAATATGAAGGTTGAATTGACCATGTTGATGATGTTGATTGATGTTGATTGACCTACAAAAAAAACTCCTAAATATTTGAGCTCCTGATAATTATTGCAAATCAATTTCTCTTCTAGGCTCCCCTATTTTTATAGGCACAAGCAAGAGGTGGAAGTCGAGGTATAACTAGGCCATCTAAATATTATTTATCCATGCAAAGGCTCACAACAAGATTTAGATGATTTATATTTAGAAAAGGTTGGTAGACAAGTGAATGACTTTAATTAAGGAGGTGTACCCTGATCATTGATGATTAGGGTTTCCCAAGGGTGACTGTCGACGGTTACCTTGATCATCGATGATCAGGTCCCAAAGGAAAAAGGGTGCTGAAGGCTAGGTGGAGCTAATTTGTGAAACTGATTATGGATGAGCTTGGTTAGGCCATATTGATGTAGATTGGTCCCAAGAGGGTCCTAGGCTGTCCAAGGTTTTTTTTGACATTTGAAATCATAGTGTGCATATTTTTGGTGTCTACACCTATCATTCAATAAAAAAATTTGCATTTTTTATGAAAAAATGGATCCTAGGTTGTAGTTGGGGTTTTTAACGCATAGAGGGAACTCACAACAAAGATCACCTGCACCCTTCTTTGTAGCGGTGTGGCAGGGAGATCAATAAGTAAACCACTCATCTTAAAAACCAAGAAACAAGTGTTTTTGGCCTCTATTTTTGTTTTTCGTGAGAGTAAGGTCAAAGAATGAATCAATAGGTACTTTTGGAAGTAGGGTAATTTATAGGGTTTGAGTAGAAACACAACAATTTTAGTTAAGGTATGTCATGGAATTTCTGTACTTGCTTTCAAAACAAAGATAAAACCTTGGTACTGACTAAGGAAGCCATCTATTTGGAATTACTTGTTCACATATTATTGTTACTATTACGAGATGATTATCCTTATTATCTATATTAGCTACACAACTGCTACTCCCGATTGCTATTATTATTGCCAAGTTTTTATTTAATACTTATTGCCAATGTATCTCAATAATATATAATAAAATTGATATTACTATTGTTATTATTTGACCTGTAAATCTTTTGCATATATGCTCTGTGTATGCACATAATTTTTTCATGGGTACATAATAAACTTTTCATATTCTTTTCAAATGCATCACAAACTTTAAAAAGCTTTAATATTTTATCAAAACAATTAAAACTACAAAACTATTTTTGCAAGGTATCCCTCTAGATTTAACACAACCTTCATACAAGCAATGAAAAAATTGGGTTTGGTTGGCAATAATGTAGGAAATCAAGACTAAATGACAAGAAATTGTAGCCACTTCAATTGATAATGTCGATGTTTGGATTTTCTAAGCAATTTAACAAATGCAAATAAATACACCGAAATAGTGATAGCAAATCAATTCATTGAGATCAATACAAATCAATAACATATTGCTCAAATAAATGGTACAGAAATTCAAAATCATTTAAAATAACCAAAAAAAAACTTTTAGGAAGGTAAGAAATATGAAGCTTTTCATCTTGAAACTTTTGCTAAATCCGTTGAGTGACGATCCATCTATGCAATTCTCTAGTGCATATCCTGCACGACTCTTACATCCCTCACTATTTCATCTGTAATCTATTTTGTATGAAATGGTTAGCTATAACTATAATTATTTGAGTTGTAAAACCCCCAAAAAGTTAACTTGTGAAATGCCAACTTGTTGAGGGCTAAAATTTGGCCCTTTGGTGATTGAGAATATGTTGTTATCCCTCTTTTGGCCTAATATAGGCAACGTCTACTCCATATTTAATGGCCACGATCCCATGGGCCGATTGCCTGCACTAAAACGCCTGCCATAAGATTGTATTTACACATTACTATTGTAAACCCTAAAAAAACATTTGGGATAAAAATGAGTAGATGGCGCTCGAAAAATAGATTACAGGTAAACACCAAGCCAAACTTTGAGACATTTGCCTTGACTTGTAAACTGTGTTGCGACCCTGCTTAAATAACAACTGTCAACTACACCATTATGAAATAAAAAGTTTATAACTACCACTTTACAACATAAAGTGTTTATACCATTTGATTTACTAATAATATTATATTTATTATTGAATATAATGTAATCAATATCATATTAACTCTCTTATGTTTGAAAAAAATTTAAAAAACATATCTCATAATGTAATATTTAAAATGTAAAGAAGAATTAATTAATATAAACAATATAAAATATCTAAAATATAATATAATGACAATTATCATATTAAAATAATAATACTAATTAAGAATTGATAATAATTTAAAATTTACATTAATCAAAATTATTAAATTCTTTTTAAGAATAATGATTGAATGAAATAATAAATTATAAAAAAAATCACACGACTCTTATCAAGTCCTCAAGTAAATATTAAAATACAAACACAAACCTTAAAATAAAATACTATGTTTAATTATTATGATAACATAATACTAGATTGTAAATATTTTTGTCATACAAACTATATTTATTTTTAAAAGCACATTTATTTAAAAAAAATGATAAATATACTTACATGATTGAGCATTACAAATTATTTAAGAACTCCATTGAACATTTATGTGCCGTCTTTTTTTTTTTTTTTTTTCTATTTGTAATGGCAATGCTGATAACATTTATGTGCCTATACTCTTTTTCTTGTATTTTCTATGTGTAATGATAATATTGATTTTATATATCATGTTTTATTTAAGGGTTGGGAATAAATGTTTTTAATTTAAAATAAGTGCCAAAAAATTTATAATGTATTTTACAATTTTTATTAATGATTATAATTTTATTTGATATTTTTATTAAGTAATTTTTTTAAAATAATTTTAAATTATTTGTAATTTATTATTATTGGTAATTTAAAATAATCACAAGAATGTTGGGATTAATTTTCATATTAAGTGAAAATAGGTATTTAAGGGATGGTAAATAGTAAAGTTGTGAGATATATTATTTATGTTATAATAATATATCGTGTGTTTAATTAGAAGGATTTTAAAAAAGAATATTGGGGAGAAGTTATAGAAAATACATTTTCTATATATGTGTGTAATATCCCAGAATGTATTATTATAAAAGAATTAAGATTAGAGTGAAATAATATATTGAGTATGTTTGAATTAATTACCTCTGTATATTCGACTTCTCAATTCATGTGTTAATTCTGCATTAGCTCCTCTGAAACTTATTAAAGAGTTCATATCTAAATACTTCTATCATATACAAATGTCTTTTGAAAAATGTAATTGACAACTTTGAATCCAAATACATACACACATGCCATCATTGTGCAACTATGTCATAAGTTACAAGCTTTAGAAAAAGGCAATTAGATCTATGGTTTCATTATCAAAACAATGATCCAATCAAATGTTTACGTTGGAAACATTCTCGTGGAAATGTAAAATAAATATAGTGTTATAGAAAATGCATGCCAAGTTTTATATAAAATGTTTCAAAAAAATGTGGTCATGGAATGAGATGATAACATAATATGTTCAAAATGGTCTTTTGAATCATGCGTTAGAGCTTCTTCGTCAAATACACGCTGCAAGTGTGAAGCCAAACCTCATTGCTGTGAAGATTTTGATTGTGCACCTTTATTTACAACTATTTGTTAATTATCCAACAACATAAAACATCATATTGAAATTGGAACACTTTTTATAACTATAAAAAATAAACACTATTCATAATAATTATTTGAATCCAAAACACGACAATTAATATATACGTCATTTTAATTATTAGCATTTGCAACAACGTAATAGTATCGAAGTTGATATATGCCATCTTAATTTTCATAATGCTTTCTGTAATCTCTAACAACGTTTCTCATCAATTGTTTTATCACGGGCGTGTTCGCAAACCTATTAACAATAGGGAAAATAATTAACTAAGTTATTTACTATTATGGCATGTTTATTTATAAACATCATTTTATCAATATATAATTAACTAAGGTAAGGAAAATAATTACAAACCATTAAATCTTTTTCTGTGTTTTGCCTAACAGGTGTCACCAACACATATGAGGAGAACATATGAAAGCATTTCCCAAATTGCAACTTGCCTAGGCATTCTAGAAACCTTGTTTATTGGTATCCTTGTAAAGAGCATTTCTGAATAGTAAGCTTTTTCAAACTAATTGTATTATTGGCATATGATTGATTGAGTATAATATATGTTTAAACAATTAATACTTAAAGCATTTATTAGTGATTTTTAGTAACTAGGCTTCGCTTTTATAGATTTCATATGTTGCTTACTAAAATGCTTTTTTTTCCAGTACAACTCTCATTTTTTTTGTGCATATGTGATTTCAATAAAATTTGCATCACTCTGTTATGATGAACTTACTTCTACATTCAGATAAAGGTTTTACCACTACATAGAGGCCATTTTTATGGCCTTCCTCAATACTACTAAGGTCGATGCAATTGAAGTCTTAGGTTTATGTGATCAGTTAAAAATCACATATTAAAGTTTACTTTCTTTTCAGGTGTTGCTAATGTTCCATATCAAGAGTTTGGCATAGGTGTAATTTATTAAAATAATAGTTAAATATTACATTCATGAAATCCCTGAAAATGTGGCCACAAAATACTGCCCAAGTGCTCAAGATTCTGAGGCAATAAATTTAAAATAAAATTGACTTTGGTTATCTGCAAGCAAGATCATTAAGCATTAGAGGCATTTAAGGTATGACCCATTGAATTGTTCAGAATATGTCTAAAGCATTAAAACATTCTTCTTTCCAAACAAATTTAATTATAACTTTCTGAAAAATTAATATGCACATTCAAGATTCTACATTGTTTTTTGTCCTAAAATTGTATGACATTAGTATTTCTTCATTATATTTGAATTGGGCCTTTTTTCATAAAAATAGAAAATTTTAATTGTGGTAACTCTATATTTTAATTTGTTAACTTTGTTTTAAATTGGACATTTTATATAGAATCTAGCCTCCTATGATCTTTATTGAAATGAAATTTGCATCAATGACTATTTTCAATCAAGATCATAGCCTCTTTATTGTTAGCTTTGTTTTAAGTTGGACATTCTTATAGAATCTAGCCTTTTATAGTTTGTTAAAATAAAATTTGCATCGACAACTATTTTCAATCAAGATCATAGCTCCTTTATTGTTAATGTTAGATTAGATTGTGAACTACTAATCAGTAAGTGATGTTATGACTAGTAGACAACCATAAAAATTTATCAAAGGGACGTAAGCCAGCATTAGCCATATAATTGCACTCATAAATTTATGTTTGGAGCCAATCTCCATGGTCTCTCTGTAGAAAATGTGATGACCAATATAAAATGGCCCATCTAAAAATGTTATCTGAAATTCTATAAGTCAAAAATGACCAATATAATATAAAAGTTTCATTTCCAATAAGTTTTAATTCATGTCAATATTTCTTCAATTTTTTAGGTTTGTGTTCATGTTTGCTCTTGGAGCTGGGCCAGTTCAAGCAATACTGCTTCCTAAGATCTTTAATAGTCGAATCTGTGCAAAAAGGTATGGCTATCTCCATGTGTGTACATTGGGTAAATCCTTGCACTGTCTTTCATTTGACTTTTTTAATCGCTACTTTAAGGCTGGTCATCTTTTTGGTGGTGCATTAGGTTGGTTTGTTAGTTGATTAAGAAATGGATTCCTCTTTCAAATAACATGGTTGTTTTTGCATCTGTGTGCAGGTTCTAAATTGTTTTGTACGTTTATTGTTGTTGGAATTCTTAAAATAGTTTAGAGCCCAATTTTTATATACTTTTTTTGCATTCATATGCATGATAGTAGTAGTATTCATAAATAAGAATATCATAGAAACAAAGCGTCGGTATTTGGAGGAAATCGATATTACACTCCTCTCTGTGTAGTGACCATTATTGTCTATCAAAGGGGTTGTGATCTTTGCATCTATATGTCATCCCAACATATACATATTTGTTTCACTCATTTAGGTTTATTTGATCGAAAAGGATATGATATGATCATTTTAGACATAGGCAAAAAATTATGTAGAACAATTAGTGCTGTCCTTTACAGCTTAAACTCTGTTCTGAAAGTGGCTGGGGAAAGAGAGATTCTTATCAATTTATGGCTAGCTTTGAATGGGCTGATATCAGAGAAAAGTACTAGATTTGTATGTATAGTGGTGGTGCATCGCCATAAAGATGATCCCAATGTAGGTTTCTCATCTCTACTTGAGAACCAATCTTCAGTGGTCTAATTTATAAAATTTATCACGTGATGTCCACTTTTCTTGACCTAAATATGTGTAACACTAGGAAAAGATTTGATCCTTAGGTTCAATTTAGTTGTCCTTGGCTTATTGTTTTAGAAATTTTGAGGTTATTGATGTGCTATTCTTTAGCCTGTATGAAGTAACATTAGATTTTCAATAATGTAAATACATTTTGACATGATAAAATGTAATTTTTATTATATTTATTTGAAAGATTCAAAGAATTTGTTTATGATTTTTGTTGGTAGATTATTTAATATGATTAAATTTGAGGTTCTTTGTAAAATAGATATATAATTTTGTTTACATTATTTAATTTTAAAGATATACTTTTGTTTATGGCCATTTCACAAAAATATATGTCATTTGCTTGTTTAAAAGGAAAAACAATTACTTATAAATTTATATAGATTTTTTTCTACATTAAATAATTGTTCTTGAAACTTTAAAATTATTCTTAGTAGTAGGTACTAAAATCACATCAAATCACTTGTTTTTCATGTATCTATAGATTGTAGTGCCTCATTATTTGACGTTTCTTTTTTGTAGATACACCTAGTGCATCTTTAGACTATATTATTATTATTTTTTGCTTGCTTATGTTTAGTAAGACTGGTATATTTTGTTTAAATTGTGTTATATAATTTTGTTTTCATACTTTCAAACATGTTGAGACATGCTACATCTTTCTTAGATATATTCATAAATAATTGGATCTCATTTATTTTACATACGTGGTATTTATCAACATATGATATTTTATCAATTGAACATGTTTTAGTTATTTATTGATGTTCAATTTTATATATATATATATATATATAGATATGGTTACATAATATTATATTTTTGGTATCATAATGTCTTATAAGTTATGTGTATAATACATGATTCATGTCAAGAGTGTATCTACCAATCTTCACCTCCACTTTACATTTCCCCTACACAATGCTATCCCAACCTTCCACTAACTAGGTCACTTTAAGTATTTGGGTGCAACTTACACACCAAACCCAACTTCTTCACCATCTTTGTGGACACAAAAATGTTCATGTTTCCACTATCCACCACAACTCTAAAAAAGTCACCTTTTATATTGCACTTGGCCTGGAAAATATGTCTTCTCTAACTCAACTCCTTATTCTTTCCTATGACCTTCAAGGCTTGCTACAAGCAAACTCTCTCTTTGATTGAGCTAATTTATATGATGTATTCCATAGACTCTACATCCACTTGTAGGACTTGTGCACTATCACCACTTCCTCTATTCTCGTCCTGACTTTTATTTAACATAAAGATGACTTTGATGGTATAATGTGTCTTTACTTCTACATGTGGCCAAATGGCTTTGGTGCAATACCTCTCCTTCATTCTCTTTTAATGAACTAAAAAAATAGATTTTTCTATTTTCCCTTACATGTATAATATTCACTCTCCCATTATACATCATCTCATGGTCATACTGCCATGACCTCCCTAATAAGACATGACATGCATCCATCAGTAGGGCATCACACAAAACCTTGTCCATGTATATGCCAATATTCATCTCCACTTAGCATTGTTCCTACATAATGTTATCCCGACTCTCCACTAATGAATAAACTATAACGATTTTAGTGTGACTTGCACGCCAAACCCATCTTCATCACCATCACTGTGGACACAAGATTATCCACACTGCCAATATCCACCACAATTGTATAACATGTACCTCTTGTCTTGCACTTGGTTTGGAAAAAATGTCTTCTCTAAATCATGTTTGCATTATTTTCTATGACTTTCAAGACTTTTCTCATTAAGAGCAAACTCTTTCCTCGCTTAGGATCATTTATATGATGTATTTCCATGGACTCTATGTCTGCTTGTAGGATTTATTGTTTAGTACCACTTCCTCTCTTCTCATCATAGATGTGCACATGAAGGCACTCATATGGATGATGTCCAACTTCCCCACACCTAAAGCATGTTTTTCTTTACCTTCATCCTCTTCCTTTACTAAAATTTCATCTCCCTCTCACGGAAGTGGCTCCTTTTCTTTCTTGTTGTGCTTACCAATTACTCACGCTTTTTTCAATCCTTTGCTCACACATGGGTTGTTATTTACCACTTTAGAGCTTCCCTCTTGTTCTCATAATACTTTTCTTGCATGCCAGCTTCTCCTCTATTCTTGGTGCATATTTATACACTTCTTCTATTATCTGTAATTTCACTATGTTGATCTTGTCTTAGATGACCCATTGCAGTATATTGATGTACCACACCACCTTATGTTGGTTTATATCACTATGACCAAATAGGATAGAGATATTATAGAATTCATTTATGTAATCCTTCACAATCATCTTGTTTTTCATAGAATCTACAACCTACTCAACAAATTCATCTTGTAATCTCTAAGGGGAAACTTGCCTTTCAACTTCACAACCATTCTCTCCCAATGAAAATGTTGTATTTACCCTTACAATACTTCTCAATTAGTACCTCCTTCCACTACAGAGTTGCATGCCCCTTCAACTTTATTTATTCAAACTTTATCTTGCACTCATTCGCTACTTTATCAAATTCAAAATACTCCTCCATCTAGTTGATCATGTGTTGGTCATGCTTCTTCTTCATTTGATTTGTATTCTTCAACCTCTACATCACTCACATCATCCTTTGGGATGCATCCTCTTATTTTGTGAGCTTCAAGGAATAATATATTCAGCTAGCATTAAAATTATTTCATGGGCTATTAAAGCCATGATGGTATCAAAATAACATCCTAGTAATATGATGGTAAAATAATAAATACCCTAAAATAGAGTCATAGGTATAACACAATGAATGAATAACACAACAAACACTTTATGGTAAATTAATCAATGTTATTATAATATAACATTCTCCCCTTAATTCAACATATCTTGAAGTGAATAAGAGAGAAATTCTCTAAATGCCTCAAATTTGTCACATGTAAGTGACTTGGTGAAGAGATCTGCATGTTGTTCTTTTGTCAGGCAATATTAGAGTTAGATGTTATGTTTTTGAACATGTTCACGTATGAAATGTACTTGTAACTCAATATGATTTATACATTCATGAAATAGTAGATTACAAATAAATTTTAGAGCATCCTCATTGTCACAGTACATGATGGTAGATTTCTTATGTGGTACTCCCAACCCTTCAAGTATGTGACGTAATCATATCGTTTCATAGAAAACTCTTGAAACATGATATTTTGCTTCAGTAAAAGATAAAAAAATAAAGTTTTATTTCTTACTCCCTCAGGATATAGGACCATTGTCAGGGAAGTCCAAGAACAAACAGACCTCTGTTTTGATTCCTCTTGTTGGATCTTGCTCTTCAGAAAGAGCACAGTATGATTACCAAATATAAGCAATTATAAATGCAGAAATAACCAGAAACACAAATAGCTAGAATTCACCAATAGCACAGAATATGAGAGACAATACACTATCTTGTATTAACACTTTACAGAAAAGAATACAACAAAGAGCCGCCACACTCTTTCACCTTACAGAGGTTTGCCACACCTCAAGTGTACAGTAATTCTTCACAAACAACACTCTCCTACACAAAAACGGTCCCAACAACCAACTCACAAACAGAATTGGTGTTCACCTCTCCAACTAGTCAGTAATAACCCTGCCAGTTCACCAAGCACTCAAAAGTACTTCAAGTTGATCTCCCATGAACCTGCAACCTGCAATTCAACAGACCATACTCACATGTAGATCTCCTATGAGCTTGCAACAACCTGCAACTCAATGATCTTACAATGGAAGCAACTTACTTGCCTTCCTTTCTATCTCATGCCTTAATTACAATACATGCCAATGGGTCTATAAATAGATCCCTAACTCAAACACTAACTTAGACTTTTAATTTAGACAATTATCCTCGCAGCCAAAGACTCTAACTGGCCTTTACATGCAAACACTTCGTTCACTTAACTAACTGTCCGTGTAACAAGCAGTTTGGGAACACACAGGCGACCGACGTCGGTCCTTGCTAGTCTGGTTCTGCCGACGTCGGCCGACTCCCTGCCGTCGCCGGTGGCCTTCTGCACTGGGTCACGACCGACGTCGGTCCTGCTGCCGACGCCGGTGCTCCTAGATCTCAGCAACATTCCTGTTCCACCTATTTGCAAAGAGTTGAAGCTTTTAGCTCCACAACTCAACAATCTCCCACTTGGAGATAAATAGCTGTAACCTGTACATGTACCTGTACTTAGTCTAGTTTGTTCCCTTGGCTTTGTATCCCTCCTCAAGATCACTCTTGAATACCAACCACCACAAACCTGTAGTGTAAAACCTGTCATCCAAATCACCTGCCACATCCACATCTACAACCATGTAGAAATTAACCTGAACCTGCATAGCATGTGCACCTGCTGCTAGTCCCTGTAAGAATCCACTGAACTGTCCTCCAATGGTTCTCTCCCAGATTGGCTCCAACTTGTGACAACTCTCACTGCTTGGAAAAACTCAGGTTTAGTACATACCATGCACTCAACCTCATTATGTGAATCAAGACACCTGTTCATAGAACTGTCCAACCATCGGCGTGCTAACCGGTGTCACACAATCATCCTGAAACAAAGTCAACATATGACCTACCATGTCTCTAGAACACACTCATGCCAAAGAATCTTGCTGCTCCTAGATTCTCCATGACAAACACCTGAACTAGCTTTACCTTTAGTTCAGCAATACCTGTATATGTAACCCTGCAACAAGCACATCATACAGAAATAGGATAGTGTAGCTAATATTATCCAACCTAGTAAAGAGAAACACAATGATCAAACCTCCATTGCCTTGCAGTTAATACAAGACCATATACCCTGATCTTCCATCTCACGTATCCATTTCCGCTCTTCTTTATCCTGAACATCCATTCGTCTCTCAGTGCTTACTTCCAGTTGGCCACTCTACTCAAAACACCTGTTTGGTTCTCCTCCAAGGAATCACATCCTCATCCATGCCTAGCTCCCACTGTTTCCTGGATCTACCTATTCTGCTTCTTCAACAACTTCCTGGTCCTATGCCATAAGTGAGCAACAAGTAGTGTAAAGAAGGGAAATGATGAATTTAAGAACTTACTTACACCTTCAGTCCTCCATATGGGCGCTTGAGACTCCATGACAACTTGCTGTCCACCCAAAATTCGTCTCAGTAACCGATGCCGATCACATCTCAGTCTGCAGACGACCGAAGTCAGTTTCCTGCGACTACCACCTTGCCGACGTCGGTTTCCATTGGCCGACGTCGGTCAATATCTGCCCCGAGTCACCGACGTCAGTCTGCACATAGCCGACGTCGGTCCCTATCTGGACACCGATGCTGGTTTTCCTGCCGACGTCGGTCTCTGTGTTTTTCTTGTGAGACCTGACTTTTTCCTGCGAGCTCTTTTTGGATCAAATCCTTGTCCAAATCACCCTTGCTCTGCTCAGAATTCTTTTGCATCTTGTGCTGAACTCTGTCTGTCACCTTCTCCTTAAAAACCAAGGCTTTCCTATTCTTGTCACTAACATCGGGTTTCTCAAGAAACTTTACCTTCTTCTTTTGCATACAAAAACCATGATCCATACCTTCCAAATCCGAAAGCATATCATTTGACTCAAGAACAAGCATCTCCTTCTTATCTATGTGACCAAGCCTATCAAGCCACATCTCTGAATCTATAGTTGAAGTAGAAAACCCAGAAAGAGAATCAGTAGTACAAGTAGATAGATAAAGCGTACCTACTTTCTTACTTCTAGCTACAACAAGTGTACCCTTGGTAACCTTCCAAGAGTCCGCTGTGAGAGTTACTGTGCAACCCTCATCACCCAAACTTCTAACAGAAATTAAATTCCGCTCCAGAACTGGGACATGCATGACTTCTTTTAACACCCATGTGTTACCTGTCTGCAGTTTCAGCTTCACTTTCCCTTTGCCAACAATCTGACAAGGCTTACCATCCCCTACATAAATTTCTCCAAAATCTCCCTGGACATACTCATGAAAAAATTCCCTATGTGGGGATGCATGAAAAGAGGCACCAGAATCTAAAACCCAAGATTCTACTTTATCCAAAGAACATACCAAAGCATCCCGTGCAGCATAATCTGCAACGTCTACTTCTTCTTCATGTTCTTCATGCTGATTTGTACCTGATCTGCAATCTCTCTTTAAGTGCCCTTGCTTTCCACACTTCCAGCAGGTTATTCTGCCATCCCTGGACTTAGATCTTTTGCCTGTCTTGAACCTTGATCTCCCATGCTCTATCTTTTCTCTTTGCCTTCCTCTGCCTTCAACACTCAAAGCATTTCCTGATGATTCACCTGTGCTATTCTTGCGTATCTCTTCATTCAAGATCACACTTACAACATCATCCACTTTTAAGACTTTCGAAGGAGACACAGTATTAGAAACTGCCATTACCAAACCTTCCCAACTTTCAGGTAATGAACACAAGATTAAGAGAGCTCTAATTTCATCATCAAAAACAATATTGACTGAACTTAACTGGTTTACCAAACCATGGAAATCACTAAGATGGCTATGAACAGATCCACCTTCCAACATTTGCAAATTAAATAAACGCTTCATAAGAAATACCTTATTAGAAGCTGAGGGTTTTTCATATAAATTTGCCAAAGATTTCATCAACTCCACCGTTGTCTTACAATGTGATAAGCTGGAAATCACAGATGATGCAAGACTCAATCTGATAGATCCCAGAGCCTTCCGATCAAGAACCTCCCATTCTTCATCTTTCATATCTGAGGGTTTGCAAGTAACCCCTCCCAACAGTAGGTACAAATCTTTTTGATACAGATAATCTTCAATCTGCATCCTCCATAATTGGTAGTTCTTGCCATTAAATTTTTCCATCCGTAGCTTACTGTCTTTTGTCATTGCTCAACTCCCACTCAAATAGAAACCCTGTGAGTACCTGTAATCAAAACACACTAACCAGATCTAATCCAATCTGTTAGTATCCCAACCAAAAGCTCTGATACCACTTGTCAGGGAAGTCCAAGAACAAACACACCTCTGTTCTGATTCCTCTTGTTGGATCTTGCTCCTCAGAAAGAGCACAGTATGATTACCAAATATAAGCAATTATAAATGCAGAAATAACCAGAAACACAAATAGCTAGAATTCACCAATAGCACAGAATATGAGAGACAATACACTATCTTGTATTAACACTTTACAGAAAAGAATACAACAAAGAGCCGCCACACTCTTTCACCTTACAGAGGTTTGCCACACCTCAAGTGTACAGTAATTCTTCACACACAACACTCTCCTACACAAAAACGGTCCCAACAACCAACTCACAAACATAATTGGTGTTCACCTCTCCAACTAGTCAGTAATAACCCTGCCAGTTCACCAAGCACTCAAAAGTACTTCAAGTTGATCTCCCATGAACCTGCAACCTGCAATTCAACAGACTATACTCACATGTAGATCTCCTATGAGCTTGCAACAACCTGCAACTCAATGATCTTATAATGGAAGCAACTTACTTGCCTTTCTTTCTATCTCATGCCTTAATTACAATACATGCCAATGGGTCTATAAATAGATCCCTAACTCAAACACTAACTTAGACTCTTAATTTAGACAATTATCCTCACAGCCAAAGACTCTAACTGGCCTTTACATGCAAACACTTCGTTCACTTAACTAACTATCTGTGTAACGAGTAGTTCGAGAACACACAGGCGACCGACGTTGGTCCCTGCTAGTCTGGTTCTGCCGACGTCGACCGACTCCCTGCCGTCGCCGGTGGCCTTCTGCACTGGGTCACGACCGACGTCGGTCCTGCTGCCGATGCCGGTGCTCCTGGATCTCAACAACCTTCCTGTTCCACCTGTTTGCAAAGAGTTGAAGCTTTTAGCTCCACAACTCAACAACCATATCTAGAAAAGAAGACATATGTAAGTGGATTTTTTGTCATCAATATTTCCTACATGATCTGAGTCTAAATATCATGTCAAGAATAAATTATCATTCTTCTTGTATTTTAGGTTGAAGTCCATTGTACCTTTGATATATCTTATTATCTATTTTATTGCTTTTTAGTGAGACATCTTCAGCTCTTGCATGAACTGTGAGAGATAGTTAACAACATAGCTAATGCCTGGCCTAGTATATGTCAAGTAAATAAGACTACCAATCAACTATCGATATAGATGTTAGGGTGTGGAGCTAAAAGCTTCACCAAGGAGCATACTAAAACAGGTTCGGGTCTACACAGACGCCGGCGTCGGTCAGGAGCGACCGACGTCGGTCAGTAAGGCGCCGACGTCGGCAATATGGTCGGCCGGCGACGGTCACAGGCAAACAGACAAGAACCGACGTCGGTTACCTGTGTGTCCAGAAAGCTATTTCCGTGGACAACAGCGAGTGTTTGCATGATAAGTTTGAGTCGTGGACTCAAGCTTGCGTCTCTATTATTAGCAATATTATTTTTAGAGCCCTTGTTCAAGAGGTTTAACTGTTTATTGTAAGAGCATGCTCAAGTTTCCTATTTCTATATGTAGGAAGATCTTCTTAGCTTAGAATTGTAGAGTGTTGTAGAATGATTGTAGAACTGTAAGAGTAGAACATTGTGAATGTTTGAAGGACAGTACAGAGTTGCATCAATCCAGGTTATTGGATTTGAGTGTACTTGAGAGAGAGCTCTTGAGGAATAGAGATCTAGTGAGAGATCTTGTGTGCATCTGAGAGAGGTGTGGAAGAACGAAGTTTCTTCAAATTGTATTCCTATTGTAAAGAGTTTCAATACAAGTTTTCAGGGTGTTTTCTTGTATATCTTGTTCTGTGCTATTTATCATTTCAGTTACTTATCTATCTGATTTATTTCTGCGTTTATTGCTTTCACAAGTGTAATCTATTGTTGGATTGATCCCCCAACAAGTGGTATCAGAGCCTTGGTTACAGGTTACAGGTTACAGATTACAGGTTGCTCACAGGTGTTTCTGCAGGAATTTCTGTTTGAGTGGGAGAAGCAATGGCAGAAGAAAGTAAGCTGAGAATGGAAAAGTTTAATGGCAAGAACTACCAACATTGGAGAATGCAGATAGAGGACTATCTGTATCAGAAAGATCTCTACTTACCGTTAGGTGGGATAGCAAAGAAGCCCAAGGACATGGAGGATGAAGAATGGGAAGTTCTTGACAGAAAGGCTCTTGGGTCTATAAGACTGAGTCTGGCCTCCACTGTGATATCTAATTTGTCACAGGCAAAAACTACGGTAGAGTTGATGACTACGTTAGCAAATATGTATGAAAAACCCTCAGCTTCAAATAAGGTATATCTGATGAAGTAATTATTTAATTTGCATATGAATGAAGGTGGATCTGTTTCTACTCATCTGAATGATTTCAATGGAATTGTTAATCAGTTAAGTTCTGTCAATATTGTATTTGAAGATGAAATAAAAGCTCTTTTGATATTATGTTCTTTGCCTGAAAGCTGGCATGGCTTAGTAATGGCAGTTTCTAATACTGCATCTGCATCAAATATTTTGAAAGTAGAGGATGTGGTTAGTGTTATCTTGAATGAGGAAATACGCAGGAAAAGCACAGAAGAGACATCTGGGAATGCTTTAAATTTTGAGAGCAGGGGAAGGCAAAAAGAAAAGAGCAAGAGGAGATCAAGATCTAAGTCTAAGGTGAGAGGAAGATCTAAATCCAGGAATGGCAGGAAGCCACAATGCTGGAACTGTGGAAAGATGGGGCACATAAGCAGAGATTGTTGGTCAAAGCCCAAGGAGGACAACCAACACGAAGGAAAGGAAGAAGCCAAGGTTGCAGGTATTGCACAGGATGCTTTAATTTTCTCTTTGCATAATAACATAGAATCTTGGGTATTAGATTCTGGTGCATCTTTCCATGCTACCCCTAACAGAGAGTATTTTAGTGACTATATCCATGGAGATTTTGGAATAGTGTACTTAGGGGATGATGAGCCTTGTAAGATTACTAGCAAAGGTAAAGTGCAGCTGAAGATGCAGAACGGGAACACATGGGTGTTGAGAGAAGTGATGCATGTTCCTAGTTTGAAGAGAAATTTGATTTCTGTAGGTAAGCTAGGTGATGAGGGTTGTACAGTAACTCTCACAGCAGATTCTTGGAAGGTGACCAAGGGTGCACTAGTTATGGCCAGAGGTAAGAGAGAAGGTACTCTCTATTTGTGTAATTGTGTTACTAACAAATCTCCTTCAGTTTTATCTACTTCAGGTGTGGATTGTAAATTGTGGCACTCAAGGCTTGGCCACATGAGTGAGAAGGGGATGTCAATACTTAAGTCTAAAGGTATGCTTTCAGATTTGAAAAGTATGGATCTAGAATTTTGTGAGCACTGTGTATTTAGAAAACAGAAAAGGGTTAGTTTTCTCAAGACCGGGTCTACTAAGAAAAGGCAGAAGTTGCAGCTTGTTCACACAGACGTGTGGGGACCGGCTCAGGTAGCCTCTATTGGCAGATCACGGTACTATGTTACATTCATAGATGATGCCACAAGAAAGGTATGGATCTACTGTATTAAAAAGAAATTTGATGTTTTTGAGACTTTTAAGTTTTGGAAGGCTATGGTTGAGAATGAAACAGGCAAAAAATTAAAGTGCCTGAGATCTGATAATGGCGGTGAGTTCTGCAGTCTTAAGTTCAAATTGTATTGTTATACACAAGGAATCCGTAGGCAAAGGATGGTTCCAAGGACACCTCAACAGAATGGTATTGCTAAAAGGATGAACAGAACTATTATGGAGCGTGCAGGATGTATGAGATTGCATGCAGGGTTGCCCTTAGAGTTTTGGGCAGAAGCAGTTGACACCGCAGTGTATCTGATTAATAGAGGACCCTCTACAGCTCTGGATGGTGGAATTCTAGAAGAGGCATGGACAGGTAAAAAGGTAGATCTCTCATATCTCAAAGTTTTTGGTAGTGAAAGCTTTGTGCATATAGATAAGGAAAATAGAAAGAAGCTTGATCCTAAGTCTATGAGGTGCACGTTTATAGGCTATGGCTCAGATGATTTTGGTTTCAAATTTTAGAATCTAGGAACTAACAAGGTAATCAGGAGTCGTGATGTTGTTTTCAATGAAAGAGTGATGTACAGTGATCAGATAAGGAAGCTGGATCAATCTGGGCAGAGCAATAGTGAATTGGACGAAGTTATGGTCCAAAATGAGCTCGCGGGAAAAAGAAATAATCACTTGCAGGAAAACACAGAGACCGACGTCAGCAGGGTTGGAACCGGCGTCGGCAATTCAGAAACCGATGTCGGTCATACAGAGACCGACGTCGGCAGACCAGGCACCGAGGTCGGTCAGGAAGAACCGACGATGGCGAGTGACAGGTCTACAGGTGGCCGAGGTCGGTCACTGTCAAAAAATTTGGGTGGATAGATTGTTGAAAACAAGTCCAAGACACCCACCAGGAGGTCTGAAAGGGTAAGTAAGACTCCAATTAGATATTCTCCTTCCTTATATTATTTATTGCTAACTGATGGTGGAGAACCAGAGAGTTTTGAAGAAGCATTACAGGTGGAGTCTAGGAGTAAGTGGGAGCGTGGCATGGTTGAGGAGATGGAGTCCTTAAGAGAGAACCAAACATGGGATTTGGTTGAGTTGCCAGCCGGTAAGAGAACACTGAAGAATAGATGGACCTACAGGTTGAAGGAAAGTGAGGATGGTTAGATGCGATATAAGGCCAGATTAGTGGTAAAAGGATTTGCACAGAAGCCAGGTATTGACTTTGGTGAAATTTTTTCTCTGGTTGTTAAGATGACTTCAATAAGGGTTGTATTGTCTTTGGTTGCTTTTGAGGATTTGCATCTCGAGCAGCTAGATGTTAAGACAACATTTCTTCATGGAGATTTGGATGAGGAAATCTATATGGAACAGCCAGAAGGTTTCGAGGTCAAGGGTAAGGAGAAGTTTGTGTGCAGGTTAAAGAAAAGCTTGTATGGCCTCGAGCAAGCTCCAAGGCAATGGTACTTGAAATTTGACAGGTTTATGACTGAGCATGGCTACAGTAGGTGTCAATCAGACCATTGTGTATATTTCAAGAGATTTGACAACGGTAGATATATTATTCTATTGTTGTATGTAGATGACATGCTGGTTGCAGGGTCTCACATGCAGGATATCTCAGAGCTTAAGGAGAAGTTAGCTCAAACGTTTGCTATGAAGGATTTGGGAGTAGCGAAGAAGATCCTTGGCATGAGCATTAGGAGAGACAGGAAAAATCACAGGTTGATATTGTCTCAAGAAGATTATGTGAACAAGGTGTTGGAGAGGTTTAATATGCAGGATGCAAAACTGGTATGTACACCTATGGCTGGACATTTTAAGTTAAGCAAAGAACAATGTCCCAATTCACATGATGAGGTAGAGTACATGAGTACGGTTCCATATTCTTCCGTAGTAGGGAGTTTGATGTATGCAATGGTGTGTACTAGACCAGATATTGCCCAAGCAGTGGGAGTAGTAAGTAAGTATATGGCCAATCTAGGTAAGGAACATTGGAAAGTAGTTCAATGGATCCTTAGATATCTGAGAGGAACCAGCAATAGGCACTTATGCTATGGAGGTTCAGATACTTCTCTACATGGCTATGTAGATTCAGATATGGCAGGGGATTTGGATGGCAGGAGAAGCACCACAGGTTATGTTTTTACTATAGGTGGAACAACGGTTAGTTGGATATCTAAGTTGCAGAAGGTTGTAGCCTTATCAACTACAGAAGCAGAGTATATTGCAGCTACAGAAGCTAGCAAGGAGATGATATGGATGACACGGTTCATGGAAGAGCTTGGAAGGGAGCATGGGAGTTGCAGATTGTACAATGACAGTCAGAGTGCAATCCATTTGGCTAAGAACTCAGCTTTTCACTCTAGAACCAAGCACATATAGCTAAGGTACCACTTCATACGGCAGGTATTGGAAGATGGTGAGTTGAAGCTGGAGAAAATCCATACAGACAAGAATCCTGCTGATATGCTAACAAAGCCAGTTACTAAGGAGAAGTTGAATCTTCATTCAACTTCTATTGGTCTTCATAATTGAGTTGAAGATGGAGGAGCTAGAAGATGATGCTGTACAAGTTGGTGCAGTTGGTTTATCTCCAAGTGGGAGATTGTTAGGGTGTGGAGCTAAAAGCTTCACCAAGGAGCATACTAAAACAGGTTCGAGTCTACACAGACGCCGGCGTCGGTCAGGAGCGACCGACGTCGGTCAGTAAGGCGCCGACGTCGGCAATATAGTCGGCCGGCGACGGTCACAGGCGAACAGGCAGGAACCGACGTCGGTTACCTGTGTGTCCAGAAAGCTATTTCCGTGGACAACAGCGAGTGTTTGCATGATAAGTTTGAGTCATGGACTCAAGCTTGCGTCTCTATTATTAGCAATATTATTTTTAGAGCCCTTGTTCAAGAGGCTTAACTGTTTGTTGTAAGAGCATGCTCAAGTTTCCTATTTCTATATGTAGGAAGATCTTCTTAGCTTAGAATTGTAGAGTGTTGTAGAATGATTGTAGAACTGTAAGAGTAGAACATTGTGAATGTTTGAAGGACAGTACAGAGTTGCATCAATCCAGGTTGTTGGATTTGAGTGTACTTTAGAGAGAGCTCTTGAGGAATAGAGATCTAGTGAGAGATCTTGTGTGCATCTGAGAGAGGTGTGGAAGAACGAAGTTTCTTCAAATTGTATTCCTATTGTAAAGAGTTTCAATACAAGTTTTCAGAGTGTTTTCTTGTATATCTTGTTCTGTGCTATTTATCATTTCAGTTACTTATCTATCTGATTTATTTCCACGTTTATTGCTTTCACAAGTGTAATCTATTGTTGGATTGATCCCCCAACAATAGAGTTGTATTCACTTATGGTGATGGATCTGTATGAGACAACTGAAGCCTTGTCTCTATAGGTGTAGCAATTGGATTAATATCCATCATGTCCAAAATTTATCAAGCATTATTTTGGCATATTTCATCTGGGACATAAATATGTGGTGTTTTTTTTACCATACTTCTAGTCCAAGACAATAGTGTAGAATCCTAAGATTTGTCATGTCAAATGATTGATTAAGATCTTTCTTGGTTGCATCAATCATATTCACTAAACTACCAGTGATGACTAGATCATTGACATACATAACACCAATCACAATCTCCCCCTTTATTGTTTGATGTAGATATTTAGATCATAGGGATTCCTTTAGAATCCATGTTGAATGAGATGCTCATTGATTTTTATGTACCAATCTTGGGGATCTTGTTTGGGACCATACATAATTTTGATGAGTTTACATACTTTTACTTCATTTCTAGGTGTGATAAAACATTTTGGTTGTGTCATGTAAAATTCTTATTGTATATCTCCATTCAAAAAGACATTTTCTACATCCATTTGATGAATCCTCCATCTAAATTGAGCAGAAAAAGCAAATATCATTATGATAATCTTGATTTTGGTCATAGGAGAAAATACATCATCATAATCCATGCCTTCCTTTTTCATATAGCTTTGCTATGAGTCGTGCCTTATGCTTGTCAATACCGCCATCTTCTTTGTATTTAGTTTTGAAGACCCATTTATAGCTAATTGGCTTCTTCCCAGGTGGAATATATTCAAGTTGCCATGTGTTATGTTTCATTAATGATTAAAATTCTGCATTCATGGCATCCTTCCAACATTTAGACTCCAGATGAGTTTGTGGAAGGCAAATTGGTCTTACCTTTCTCATCAAACTCTACATCTCTAATTATGGATATTTTCCTTCTTTTAAGATCCATAAGTTTGTAGGCTAATGACTCTTCATTGTACCCTAAGAAGATATAAGTCATGGATTTATTATCCATTTTCATTTTCTTCTTCTTAGGAACATGCATATAAGCCTTACATCCAAAAAATCAAAGATGAGCAATGGAAGGTTTATGCCCTGTCGAAGCTTCATGTGGAGTCATATTATCAAGAGCTATGGTGGGTTACCTATTCAACAAATAAATTGTCATCTTTAATACCTATACCTAAAATATGTGCCAAACCTGAATCTTCAATCATGCAATATACCATTTTCATGATAGTATGATTTCACCTTTTTACAATATCATTCTGTTGAGGAGTATATGGTGGAGTCATCTATTGGCAAACTTTGTGTTCTTTTAAATAAGAAAAAAATGCTATACTTGTGTATTCTCCC
Organism: Torreya grandis; assembly: GCA_037957365.1. Classification (NCBI taxonomy): domain Eukaryota; kingdom Viridiplantae; phylum Streptophyta; class Pinopsida; order Cupressales; family Taxaceae; genus Torreya; species Torreya grandis. Next base: position 1,787,492 of record JARHVA010003226.1, read on the forward strand.
CTTGATCTGAGTGGAGAACCTTGATTTTATGATCAATTTTAGTTTCCACTACTGCTTTGAACTCTTTGAAAGTACCAAAGGCTTGGTATTTGATCTTGAGACAATATACCCACATTTTTCATGAGTAGTCATCAATAAAGTACATAAAATACTAAAATCCATAATCCCAGATCTCATGTGTCCACATAGATCGGTATGCACTAGATCTAGCTTTCTAAATACTATTGAATAACTTTAACCAAATGAAGTTTAATGCTGTTTTCTTATGAGATAACTAGGGCAAAGATCTATATTTTTATTGAATTGAAGAATCCCATAAGGCATGTTATGATGACTTAGTGCATTCAGGTATCCAAAATTGACATGACCATATATGTGATGCAACAAATTGGATAAGTTTGAATCCTTAGCTATAAGTGCCTGATTGTTTGACTAAATAAAGTCTAGTTGGAACATTTTCTTGAATCCTGAGGCTTGTGTAATAAATTTCAAGCATTTTGACTTATCTTTGATTAGACACATTTTTTATGCCTTTATAATTAAAGTCAACCTTAGGTTATGCTCAAGTAACGGACTAACTGAGAGAAGATTCTTTGTGAGTCCTAGGGCATACATGACATCATAAATATTGCAAGCTATTGTCTAAGTGGCAAGGAGTATTCCAATGCTTTGAACATGATAAGATGGATCATCACCCAAAGAGACATGATTTTTAGGAGAAGTCTCATTCTTAATAAAGAACCAATCTTGTCTTCTAGTCATGTGTCGAATTGTATTTGACTCAACATACCAGATATAAATTGTGATGTTGATTCTTCAAGAAATTGTGTAGCATATATGAAGTTCTTGTCAGAGTGGGCATCTTTCTATTCAACAACATTGCCTTCTTGATTTGTTTTCTTCTTCTAATTACCTTTCTTCTAACCTTGTCCTTTTTGTGGATGTTATGATTGTTGGTTATTGGGCTTCTTGTTACTTTTAGAACCATATGTGACTGAGTTATACCAATAATCCTTTGGGTCATGGCCTTTCTTTCCATAAATAAGGAAAATTTTATGTTGTTTATTCCCTTATGAATTGTGTTGATGACCTTGCTTGTGTTTAGAAGACTTGATTTGTCTCTTCCCTTCTTGTTGATGGGATGCAAGAGCATGTTCTTATAATTCTTCTACTTTTGTATGCATAAACTCTTCCTATTGCAACATGTTTACCAACTTGTCAAAATATGGTTTATGTTCTATGATAATTAAAGTAGTCTCAAATATATTGTAGGTGTAGATGATATTTATGGATTATATAACACCTTAGACTTGTACACTTGGAAAACTCAGACCTTGGTTGTTCCTCTTAGTTTTGGACCTTTCCCACTTTTAGAAGTCTCACATCTACTCTATCTTGTGCCTTTAGCTTATCTCTTGGTCTGACTAGTCTTATTTTGATGACCTAGACCTTCTATCTTGTCTAGAATGCCTAAAATATGCTTATCTTATACCTCTGCAAGTTCTTAGTCTATACCTATTTTATAACTACCAAGACATAAGTGTTAATCCCAGACACTTGCATTGATGCTAGTGTCCTACCCTGACACACATGTCTAGTGCCCTAAAGTCATCTAATTTATATATGATATGTATCCTAATGGTCAACCTAAGTAATTTAATGTGAGATATTTTACAATAGAAGTGGTATATATTCACAATCACTCCTCATTCATTCTTCACCTAACATTCATACCAAAGAGAGATCAATTGAGCAAAACTTCTCCATTTATTCCTATTTCCATATCAGTCATAGGGGTTGAACATCTATAGGTATGAAGTACTAAAGAAGTAAACCAAGAGCCCAATTTACCAAGTTACAAGTTATGTCTATTTTATTATTTTTGGAAAACTAGTGTTTAGTTCTTGAACAATAAAGGGTCTAGAGTAAGGGGAAAAATCTAATTTGATATGGCAAAATATATATTTTTATCGAATAATTTACATGAGAAAAAGAAATAAACTTATTTGAAAATGGATTGAAATGAATGATTCAAGAGCTGGAAACTATGGTGCAGGACTGGGATCCTATCATAAACTAGGATATGACCTTCATTTTATGATTGGATAGGAGCGTCGAAAGTAAACAATGGCACCAATTTGTAGTCCACCTCTGCCACTATTATCTAAGAGCTATGAGCTTTTTGGGTTTTGTCTGCTACCTTAGTGTGAAGTTGTGTACAAAATTTTGGAGGCTAGAAGTCAACAGAGCTTTCTATAAATCTATTTTAAACTCTAGACCCTATATCTATTTACACACATGCAAAAAACAAATGCATCAAGAGTAAAAAGGGGAAAAATTAGGTTAGAAAAAGAATGATAGCATGATCTAAAACCTTTTTTATCCTAATTATTACCTACATTAACCCTCAAGCTACGGTCTCAGATCAAATGTAGTTCTCCCTTAGAGAAAGTGCATAATCAACATGCATAGTAGATGCAAGAATGACTTTTGCCTAGGTCCTTCCTTAATCAAGCAAGCAAGTCTATATGTGATACAAAATGTTGAGCTATACTATTGACTAATTTTTAGATATGGACATGTCAAAGTAGTAAGTGCGAGATATAAAATGCCTTGTGTAGTCCTTTATATAGGAGACTCATTATTTCTAATTTGAGAGCTTTATTTACATTTAGTCGATATTGGAAAACTTAAGGAAGAAGCTTAAAAAGGGGTTGGGACTCATTAAGTGAAATAAATTGACTGTTAGAGCTCAAAATGACCTTGGACAAGAGCGCTAAAAATGGACACTAATGGCATTGGCACTGTAGTCCAATCATAGCACTCTTGTCCTATAGTCCCAAGACTTAGGGGGATGGAAAGAACACAAACCTGACTTGGTTGAGGTGGAATGACTATTTGAAAGGCTTGGAATGATTGAGAATAGGCAAAAAGGTGATTCAAAAATGAAATGAGATCCAAATGACTAAAATTATAAACATGGCTAAATGTGAATAAAGCTCATATTCTCTAATCAAAGTCTCCTGTGAAAGAACTGTGAAAAGACATGATAGGTGTGGTTGCTTGACCAATTTAGGGTGTATACATTAGCCCCCCTTTTAATTTAGTGATATAATGAAATGAAGTACTAGAGTAAAAGAAAGAAAAGAAAAATGTGTACCTGAACCTACTTGTGTGGAGATAAGTGTGTTGAAAAAGGGTCTAACTCACTTCCTAGCCAGAGAAGTGGTTAGAGAGCCAAATAGTGCATGGAAAAAGAAGGAATCCCTAAAATGGATCCCTCTTATACTAAATTTGGAAGTGGAATCCGTGTAATCATGAAGAATGAGGGCGATGCTTATCCCTTGTGCTAAATCTAGCTAAAAAATGAGAAATGATTAGAGGCCTAAAACCAATGTCTGTCCTCTATCCCACATAAACTCATGTAATCTAGAATGTGTGGATAGAATATGTATATTTTGAAGAGAAAAATCTATCATGCCCCCATTATGGATAGTCTAAATTAGAATTGAGAAGTGCTTAGAGGCCCAAAACCAATGTCTACCCTCTATCCTACACAAACTCTTGTGTCTGGGTCTAGGTAATGCTATGGACCAACCGTTGCAGATAGCCATATGGTCCAACTTGGTGACAACCTAGATACAACTAGGTGTAATCTGAAACTTTGGTCAATGTGTAATAAGAGAATGACATGTCTTACCATTAGATTTGTATAATTTTGGATGATGAAAAACATGATCATCTATGTCATATCGCCAAATATGGTATGTGAGTGATGCGTATGTATAGTCTGGTAATCTGTATAACCACATGTGATATGACCTATCATGTCATGTCTCATGTGAAAAATTGGAGATCAAAATAATGTGCTCTATATTATGCCTATAATCTACTATTTGGTCATGTAAATGTGTCATGTCGTATGAAGTTGTATGTGTGAGACGTGTAGTAGTGTACATACCCCTAAATCTAGTATCTGATATGAATTTGTATTAAAGTCACTATGAATCCATATAAGCTAAACAATTGTATCTAACTAGTATGTATATCTATAAACTGAAGGTATGCCCCTCTAAATGTCTTGAGTAATGTTGAATGACCCATATAATCTGAATCATTATATATCTTGATCGATCTGAGCTAAATCTAATAATCTGACTGATGGATGTGTAAGAATCTTGGTGTATCTATAAATTGAAGGTGTATCTATCTAAATGTACTAAGTAATGTTGAATGACCCATGTAATATGAATCATTATATATCTTGATTGATTTGAGTTAAATATGATAATCTGACTACTAGAGGTGTATGAACCATGGTGTATCCATCTATGAGAGTGGATAGGCATGTTGGGTAGTTGTAAGACTATGAATAATCAAAGAGGCAGTGATAATGATGTGCCCTTAGGAATACATCAGAGAGGTAGTGATAATGATGTATTATTGTTAGTTATTATGTAGTCGAGTGTTTTGCATCTATGAAAGTGGTTGGTTGTATTATTAGCTTCATTTGATGGGGTGTCAATTACATACATGATGCATATGATTATACACAATATAGAGGTATTTGGTACTATGTTCTCATGGGGTAGGACTATGATTACCTACTTATATAGGGACCTTTTTAGGTTTACACAAGAGGCATTTTATGGTGGTGTGAGTGTGGCTACTTTATTACATTGTTGGGCTTATGAGCACATAATGGTTATGCGACTGATAGGATTATCGAGGGAGAGGTGGGCACCTCCACAGCCATTTAGAGAGTGGTAGACGAGTACTTGTGCTATCCATTCTCCTAGGATAGATCACTATAGATGAGTTTTAGATAGATTGGTGGCTTAAGATATCATATGGAGGCCCTATAGAGAATTCTTTGGGTGGTCCAAGGATGGAGTGCAATTGCAGTATATGAGGGTTAGTTGTTGGTTACATAACCACTAGGCTAGAGTATATGAGTGATTTTAGTATAAGCCTATGACTAGACAATTTGGGGTACCACAAGATGTGCCTTTAGTAGCATGGGTGTGGGTGAGGAGTGCATGAGCACCAGTGAAGATAGGAGCTCATGGGAGGCCTACTGAGGTTGAGTTAACACCATTACCTTTGGATGCATGAGATGTGGCTATAGATATTCTTGATTTAGATGATGTTTGATGCATAAAGGCATATACCACATGGTGGATGAGGCATCGATGGGCTCCATTGTATCCTATTGATGGGGGGATGCCCTCGAGTACAATGATCTTATACCGATCCAGATGATAGGAAGTAAGCATTGATTATATTTGAATTGTGTATAATTTTGTGCTTGTTTTAGTTTGTTTTGAAAGTGTATGTCTAATGTAGTGTTGTGATTTTACATGCAGGTGGATTGGGAGGTGCCCAAGATGAATCAACTATTGGGTAGGAGGTGGAGATGATGAGTATTGGGAGACTATCATTGAGTCTACACTCCATGAGCTTACATGGCATGTACCTGATGATGATTTGGAGGAGGGATTGATAGAATGAGCAATAGTTATATCTAATGTTTATGCTCATTTATTTGATAGGGCTACTATATTTATGGTTGCCTATGTTAGGGTAGTGAGAGAGAGAGATGAGTTGAGGGCTGAGCTGCATAGGCATAAGATGCCTCTACCTGATTATGGATTAGTGAGTGCACGGATCTTCATAGATAGTACATAGACTTTCATGAGGAGTATGGATGGTTACTTGAGTGAGAGAGCCATTGTAAGAGGCATTCGAGAGTTCAAGGAGGTGCAAGGCTATCGAGTGCTAGGCTAAACTATGGGACTAGTACTGGAGGAGAGAGTGAGACTAAGAGTGAGGGCATCATGCCCATCCATGATTGATTGTATTTTGATATGATGTATATGTTTTGAAAACTTCATTATATATATGGATACTGGGTTGATTTTGATTCAGGCGTGTTGTGTTATGGATTGTGGAATAGATTGGTATTGCAATGTGTTTATTAGAAATAGTTGATCTGTTATTGATGTTTAAGGTTGTATATGTGTGGTAAAATGGTACTTGGGATATGTGATTTTATTGTTTTGTTGATAAGTTTAGGTGTAATGTTAGGTTTGATTTGTAATCATATGTAAACAAAAAAAATTGGTTTTGTAATTGGTAATTTGTTTGGATAAAATGAGTTGGTTTAATGTTGGTAAAATAGGATTTAGTAAGACCTAGATTTTGATAGAATAATTCTTTTTATGGATAGTTATTGGGAATTAGGAATGTTAGTTGTTAGTATATGGGGATGTAAGATAGCATGCTGTGCATATTACTTCCCCAAGAGTGGATCAAGAATACAAAGGCTAGCTAAACCTTTAGATCTATCATTGCCTTGCTAAGTGAAGCTATGAACTGATGCTGGTATGAATGTGTGTTATATCACTCTATATTGCATCACTATCTCAACCTTGATGTCCAACTGAACAAGTGCCCATACTACTCATGCTGTGTAGGAATATGCTCTGTATCAGAGACTGTCTGCTATGTACCAACTATAGCTTTACATGGAGTTTCTACAAAATATAAATTTATTAGATGTGCAAAAGGATCTATGTGCTATGAAGAAGGCTCATCTATCTATAATCGTATACCCTGTGGCCTCTATTATGATGTGTATGTTTGAATAATATATCAAGATTGAGTTGAGATTGATGATGGGGTTTCATTTAATCTTAATTATAGTGGATTTATACATGAGATAGGACCTAAAAAATCTAGCCATAGTGAATATCTATCTGGATTAGTATTATGTGCTATGGGTTCATTTAATCTTAACTATAATGGATTACTACATGAGACATGACCCAAACAATCTAGTTGTAGTGAATATTTCTCGAGTGGTACTGTGTTACAGTGTTTGTGACTCTACTGGATATGTATATGGAACTGCACTATGTACTCGTCAAATTATAGTGCTATATGTAGGTTGTTCTCAATGTATGGGTTTTTAAACCTTCTGAATAGGTAAAATAAGAGATCTCTTATAAGGTTTTGTCCTAGAACCTACATTACTCTCATGATGAGTGATCAATGATTCCTATGAAGGAATGTATTGGGATGACTCAGTCATGGTTGAATGAGGTTTATAGTTGCATGGTGGAAGAGATATTGGTGGCCCTTGTGTGAATGCTATGATGCCATTGTTAACACATCTATCAATGCAATCCTTGAGTCCATAACAATCATTATCTCTATTTCCATGAATATGATGATAGTTACAAAAGGGTCAATGTGGCCATCTATGTAAGAGATGTGGATATCATTGATGAGTAGAAGGCAATGTGATTAACCTCCTATCAAGTAGTGCTGATAATATGACACCTAGGTTATCTTGCTCTAAATCAAATTGTAGTGGTGCCTTGTTGTTGTTTTTTGCAGTGCATACTATAGGTTGTGCTCTAGAAACTAGCTCTTTCTTCTTAACTAGTTGCTTTTTTGGTTGTGGTCTCCTATCTTATTTAGAACATGGTGGATGCTAGATGTTAGAAGCTATAGATAGTGTTTTGAAATCAAGAGTAGTCCTATCAACTGAATCTACCTCAATCAATCCTATTTTCTTTTCTAAAACTAGAATTGTATAGCATAAGTGCCTGAAAGAAGACTCTGTTTGATATAGTAGATGATCAAGGAGAGGTTGGCAAAGCCCCTTAATAAAAATATTTTGAATATCTAAATCTATTGGTTTGTATATCAATCTTAACATGTAATTCTTGAATTTTAAGATATAAGCGCTAACTGGCTTTGAAGTATTCTGATGTAAAGTTGTAAGTTTCTCATATGTAACATGAGGGCCCGTGTTTACTATGTAATGTCTGAGAAATGCCTCCTCTAAGTCATCATACGTGTGTAAGGAGCCAACAAGAAGTAGATGAAAGAACTAATTTTTTGCTTCTCCCATTAATGTCTGTTGGAATAACTTTAGTAGAATCAAAGGACTCACATGAGATGGCAAAGCCTTGTGAAAGGCTTGAAGGTGTACAAATGGATCTCCCATTCCATCAAAGTGAGGCAATGATGGTATCTAGAAATGCTTCGATAATGAAGCTTTTATGAATGTCTTCAGAATGGGATTACCATGTAAATCATTGGCATCCATGCAAGACTTATAAGCCTTGTTTTCCAAGGTAAGGAGGTGTACTTGGTGTTGTAATTCACCAACTTCATGCATCAAATAAATAATCTCCTGGGATGGTACATTAGTATCTTAAAGTGGTTCATTTATTCATTAAATTTGATTATTAATTTTAGCCATGGGAATGATACATTTAGCAATTGGATCATAAAGAGGGGGTGTGCTCACTTGAACCTTGAGAGCAATGGTAACTTGGACCTTACTTGAGGGATGTGGGCTACCATTCTCTTTAGGTGAAGAGTGAGAACTGGGTTCTATTGTAGTGAGGTGTGGCTTGGGAGATTTATTGGTATCTTTATGTTTTAGTGTATCACATTATAATTGAGTAGAAGATGTGATATTAGTATTAACATGTGCATTATTTGAAATAGAATCATGCATAGATGTAGAAACAACATTTGGTAGTGCATTATGTTTAAGAGGAGAAATGAGAGAAGAGTTAGAGGCATGAGATGCATTTTCTTCTTCACTATGTGCAAAATAATCATCATTGTTCCATGTATTATAAGAATTACAATATTGTTCATAATCACTCTCATTTTCATATTCATTTGCATGTTCACTATCATATTCGTTATCACTCCATCATTGCTAGGGAGAGTTGTAAGAGAAGAATTTAATTCATTTCAAATGTGTAATAAATTATCATTTGAAATTGGAATATTATGTGTGTCTATGCTATCCATGGATGGAGTACATGCATTATTTTCATGAGAAGAAGAGAAAGAGAGTTATCATTTAGACCTTCTTGTGACAAAGTAGAGTTAAGAACATGAGATGTATCATTTGAACTATGCATTGGTAATTTGATTCTATTGTGTTTATATTATTGTAATTTGAACATAGAAGTAACAAAAGAGAGAGATATTAGGTTCACATGGAAGCAAATTATCACCAATTAGAGGTTCACTTGAAAATGTATGACTAATTTTTTTATTTGGTGCATTGTGCATAGGAGAATGAGGTGAGAAGTATCTTTCCCATTTATCAAAATTATTTTCTTTAGAAGAAGGAATACAAGAGATAGGTTTGAGAGAAGAAGATGCATCTATTTATGCTTCACTATCAATGTCACATATATCATCATATTCCTCATTACAATAATAGTAATTATCTTCATTGTAAATAAAATCATTTTCCACATTTTTAGTTAATGTGCAATTTTGCAAATTTATCCATTCATTGTCATAATTATGAGGAAAATTTAGAAATTGGTCTATGGGATGAGAGGGAAGAAGTGACTTAGTGGCCATTTTATTTATTTTACCAAAGAGAGTGTGTAAAAGTATTATTAAGCAAATAAATGCAAAAATAACTACGACCATAGAGATTTTGAAATTACTTTTGACAATCTAAATAATTTGAAAAAAATTCAAACTATTTTTCTAAAAATTATAAGGGAGGAAAACTTGGGGTTTGAGGACCTAGTTTGGAAATCTAGGGTTTTAGAATTTTTGATAATTATGCCAATAATTTAAATTCTAAAAATAGTTTTGAATAGTAAAAATGCACAAAAATTTGTATAAAAATCAAAATTTTAAAATTAAATTTTTGTATAAGATAACTACTAATATTGAAAATTTGAAATTATTTTTGACAAAGTAAACATTTTGTAAAAGTTCCAAAATATTTTTCTAAAATTTGCAAGGAAGGATTGGGGTTTGAGGACCTAGTTTGGAAATCTAGGGTTTTGAGCTAGGGTTTTTAGGATTTTTAAAAATTATGCCAATAATTTAATTTCTTAAAATAATTTTGAATAGAATAAATGCAAAAAAATTTATACAAAAATTAGAAATTTGAAATTAAATTTTTGCTCAAAATATGAAGAAAAAACCCTAAGGGTACCTAGGATTTTAGATTTATTTGAAGTAAGTCAAGTTCACCAAATGTTTTATTATTTTTAGGAATCTAGTGTTTAGTTCCTAAACAATAAAGGGTCTGGAGTAAGGAGAAAAATCTAATTTGATATGGCAAAATATAGATTTTTATCAAATAATTTACATGAGGAAAAGAAACAAACTTATCTAAAAATGGACTAAAATGAATGATTCAAGAGATGGAAATTATGTTGCAGGATTGGGATACTATCACAAATTAAGATTTGAACTTCATTTTATGATTGGATAGGAGCGCTGAAAATTGATAGGAGTGGCGCCAATGCTATAGTACACCTCTGCTTCTATTGTGTAGGAGATCTAAGTTTTCTAGGTTTTATCCACTACCTCAGTGTGAGCCTATTCTCCATGAAGTCAACAAAGCTCATTGTAGATCTATTTTAATTTTTAGACCCTGTATTTATCTACACATGTGAAAATAACAAATGCATCAAAATCAAAATGGGAAAAACTAGGTTAGGGGAAGAATGATCTCATAATTTTGAACCCCTACTATCCTGATTGCTGCCTACATTAACCCTCAAGCTAGGGTCTCAAATCAAATGTAGTTCTCCCTTAAGGAACATGCATAATCAACATGCATAATAGATGTAAGAATGAATTTTACCTAGGCCCTTCCTTGATCAAGCATGCAAGTCTATTAGTGACGCAGAATGCTAATCTATACTATTGAGTGATTTTTAGATATGTATTGTGCCAAAGTAGTAAGTGCTAGATATAAAATGCCTTGTGTAGTCTTTTATATAGGAGACTCATTATTTCAGATTTGAGAGCTTTATTTACATTTGGCCAATATTGGGAAACTTAAGGATAAATATTAAAAAGGGGATGGGACTCATTAAGTGAAGGAAAATAATCATTGGAGCTCAAAATGACCTTGGACAGGAGTGCTAGAAATAGACACTAGTGACACTGGCACTGTAGTCCAATCCCAATGCTCCTATCCTATAGTCCCAAGACCTAAGGGGATGGAAAGAGCATAGAAAACCTAACCTAACTAAGGTGGAATGACTGTTTGAAAAGCTTAGGATGACTGGGAATAGGCAAAAAGGTGATTCAAATATGAAACAAGACCTAGATGACTAAAATGAAAAACATGGATAAATGTGAATAAAGCTCATATTCTCCAATTAGGGTCTCCTATGAATGGACTATGAAAAGACATGATATGTGTGGTTTCTTGACCAATTTAGGGTGTATACAGGGTCATTGTTTTACTTGCTTTCCATATATTGCATGATTCACACACAAGCTAACATGTAAGGGAGAACTACATTAGTTTGAGGCCATATTTGAAGTAATTATATGTAGGTAGTGCTCATTGACAGAGGGGTCTTTGGGGTTAGCTTGACACACTAACCTATTTTTATCAAGGCCACTATGAAGATGAAGAATTAGGGTTTTGTAATTTCATGAGGAGTGACAGTCCATGACCTAGATCTGAATGTACCGAAGCAAAAACAAAGACAAACCTAAAAGTATCTAGGTGGTCACATCTTTTTCCAATATGTATTATATACAAGACACCTATGTCTAGTTTAGACAATAATATCAACATAACTTTCCCAAGTTAATTCTAGTGTCTACAGCTCTAGAGGCACTCATTCTAGAATTTGGTGACTATTCTGAATCTTCTTCTAGTCTACTTCCTGCCTATTCTAGATCTAGAATTGTGTTAGCATCAAAACCAACTAAGTACATTATTTCTTTGTCATTTCCATATCTAACATAATTACACTTTCTATTTTTAGCCTATCTTAGTTTAATAAATTGAGATGTTATATCTGTGTTTAACATTTAATTAACTTTCTATAGAGATAACATAACATCCTTGTTCCCTATACTATCTCTATCCCCTTTAACCCTAGATTCCATAATCTAGATTTTTAAGGTTAAACATTTAGTTAACCTGATCTTTGAACTCCAAACCATAGGTCAATTAGGGTTTTCTAATTTTTCTATTATTGATCCCAAATGATATAAAATATGTGCAACATGGATGCATTTGTCACCCACTTTGGGTTTGAACTCGTAATAGTTATTGTGGTTTGTTATATCACCTCCCTTGTAAAATAAGTTAAGCGAATTCATAAACATCATGAGAGGGTTTTAAACTAGAGACAACATTTGATATTTCTTCAAAATTCCTTTTGTAATATCATAAAGTATCTAGACATGAACATGCATGCTCAAAACCATTTGTTATACCTAAATATTATATGAATGACAACTACCATCCCACACCCATTATTTGCCCATAACTTATATTGGATTCCGCAATCTATATTGTTATTAATTGAAGAGGTAATGTTGCTCAACCCATTTTGTCACCTGTTAATATAAAACATGTATCTCCTAAACCTAAGCTTATAATAAAATATAAGGGATATGATATTATTGACCAATCGAGCAATACACATGCTAAGATTTAAATCTTTGAGCTTCCAAATCAATCTAATGTATACAAAGATATCCTATATGAGGCATCACATGAGACCCAAGTTTCAATTGATATTGAACTTTCTTATTTCATAGACATCATGAAAGATTTAAAGAATAATGTAAAGCTCATTACCTTTGATCCAACATATTTACCATTCATAGATATTATTGATCAAAATTCACCTTTGTTCATACAAATGACCATGCAATATAAGGGCATAAAAAGGGTGCTCATTGATAATGGATCGAGCTTAAATATTTGTAGCATAAAATTCTTAACCACCATGGGTATTAACACCAATATTCTTCAAAAAATGGTTATGCATATAAAAGGGTTTGACAATTCACATATCCCTCTAGTTTGTCAAATCATATTGGATGTGACATTGGGACCAAAAATGGTTTCAACTACTTTTTAGGTAATGTCTCAGTCATTACATTCTAAGTTATTTTTGGGTAAACCTTGGATACATTCAATGGAAGCTGTCACATCTACACTTCACTGATGTATACAATTCATAAATGATGGGACCTTAATAACCATGCTTGCCAATGATGAACCTTTCAAATTTTGAAAAATGATACATTCTAAAATTGAAAGCATTTTTACAGTGGTGCCACCTAAACAATGCATTCCTCTTGATCATATGCATACGTATGAAATAGGTAAGTCAAGTATAATGGTTCTTCTATCCCCATATGCTAATAAGACACTCAATATTGAGGTACACATAGATGCAAATCAATAGAAAGAACCATTACTAAAAGAACCAATAGAACCAAAAAAGATCCCAACATTTGAGCTTCCTTTGTTTGTTAATACTGAGAAAAAAGATGGTGATGCTTCAAATTAGTATGAAAGTGATGATGATATCACTTCTAATATGACATATGAAAAAATATTAAAATTAAAATTTGATCCACTTGATCACCTATCACTAACCTATTCAAACCAACAGGTCTTGGTATATATAAACTAAATCTACTTTTAGAAAATATAGAATTGAATCTAGATAAGGAAAAAACAAAAATAACATATGAACATGTAAATGTTTGTTACTTTATACATCCCTCTTGGTTAAAAACATTGAGTCAACCATACAAGGGTCAAATGCAAATATATCATGTGAACAATGTGGAGTCTTCTCAAAAGGCTTCACACCAATTATTATAGATCAAAACAAAGCATGATACTACATATACCATACTATCTATGTTACTTGAATATAGATTGATTTTTTACCCTATACCAGACATAGATCAGGCATCAGACTTCTAATTATAGAGAGAGTACCATACTATAATTATCACCAGTGACCATTGGCAATAATACCAATCAATGAGAGGCATTGAAAAACCTAATTTTGAAATACAAGAATGAAGGGCACATACAAATTGTGTCTAAGAAATAAAAAGACCACATATTTTCAATCTTTCAAAAGAGAACAATTCTACAAAGCAACCAAAGCATGAAGATATAACCATTTCTATAAATATTGATGGGGTCCATCACCCACATCTCATGATTGATGTAAATAATTGGAACATAACTTACAACATTACTACATCACAACAATTGGGACATAATATATATGAATAATGATATTCCCCAAGATTTCTAGAGTCTCTTGGATATATTATATTACCTATTTCATGTGGCCCAAAGGTATTGAACCTTGCTATATGGGTCATGGACTAAAAACCATACTTGACTTTACATCTTGGACAACAATGGTTGACTAATATGAAAGCAATTATTAGTGTTACAAAACAATTTTTAATTTTTCAACATGATAGCAAAGAGTCTCATTTTCCATAAAGTGGATATGACGGATAAGTACCAATGATTTTTGGTAGTGAGTTACCATTAGACACAACACTTTTAGCACTCATGCAATATAAACAATTTTGGAAAGTAAGGCCACCATGTAGTACCTTAGCTCCTGAATTTGAAGATTTGTTTGATTAAATGGTTTCAAATATTCTAAATAAAAAATCAATCAAAAAATTTAAAACTCCAAAAATATTTTTATTATTGACATGTTCTATTGTTTCCTTAGCATCTATGTGTTAGTTCCATGTTGATGGATGGCATATCAGTTACTTACACATACACATGTGTGTCACACTTCTACTTGAGTGTGAAACAAGCATATATAGATACATGATTTATTCCTATGTTGGGCCCTCCCTCTCCTCATGTCATGTAGACATTGGGGGCATCCCCTTCTTGGATATTGATACTCATAGGTTATATGGTTCAATGATTACCTTTCATTATCATGTTTGAGATTATATTTACTTACACATGCCTTTTATCTATGATTATATATTACACATGGTACTCGATATGCTATGCACTTGACATTTTTTACTAACACATTTGATTGATGGGATAATATGACATGTTTATTTTGGTTGTTTATGATTTTCTTTATGTATTTATTACTATTGTCTTATTTGTTTGAGAAATTGAGTATGTTCCTTTATTTATAGCCCCTATGCCTATGTGTGCTCTATTTGATATTTGAATATATGATTGTTTGTGGTATGGATAATTGAATATGTCAATTTTGATTTTGGGGACATTTGACTAATTCATGTCTCTTCGATTATGCAAAGCTTGAACATGCCCCTTGTTTGTGATCCCTTAAGACTATTGTATGTTGATTTGATTTTGAGTGCTCTTATGTGTGTATTTGTTTTCTTGAGCTAGTCCTATTTTTATCTAGATGTTACCATTATCTTTATCATGTATCTTAGGCCTTCATGTGATCACATTGTTCTATGCGCTTTAATGTTATATCTACCTAGACAAATGTGCCTTATATATGTTACGTGGTTCCATTCACAAATCATATAGTTGTCTTATCTTTTTGAGGTGAGGTAACTTTGATCACTATTCTTCCCTCACCTCAAAGCGGGGAATTTTATAGAGGCATGTTTTCCACATTTTTCACAATTTTAGATTTAGTGGGGGCATGTTTTGGAAGCATGTTCTCCATGATGGAACTTATATCAGTTTTTAGATTTATCCATGCATAATAGGGGCATACTTTGGAAGCATGTTGCTCACACTTACAAAATTTGTGAATAGGCCAAAACACATAGTTCCCCGGGAAACCCCAACCATATAAAGCTAAGTTGAGTTAGTTTCCTATATATAGAAAGGGGAGAGGGCCCCTATATCTAACTGGGAGAGGGGCTCCCCATAGATAAAGAGCCCCCCTATATAGATCTACTCTATATATTGGGGCTCGATCTATATGGAGTGGGTTAGAATTCTCCCATATAGATAGCCTATATCTTACTAGATAATTAGATGAGATCTCTTTTTTATATCATGATGGTTTGCTCTAGGCATGCGAGCATAGAGGGCCAACCCTATCTTGGTCTAATACACACACACACACACACACACACACACACACACACACACACACACACACACACACACACACACACACACACACACAAACACACACACACACACACACACACACACACACACACACACACACACACACACACACACACACACACACACACATATAGAGAGAGGGTAGTGAGTGTCTCCCATTGTATCATGTATATAATATATGGATAGATAGGGCCCAAATAGATAAGAAGATAGGCCCCCTATTTATCCTTAATCTCCCATATCCCATAGACATAGTTATAGAGGGGGAGGGGGTGAGCATAACAAATACCCCTCAAACCCTATCTATCTAGGCCTATTTAATCTATCTATGGCAGATCTATCTAGGGCCATATAGGGTTGCCAAAATAAAACTATACACAATTGGTTGGGGATGGCCCTCCCCCCTCTTTATATATATAGGGAGTTAGATAGAGTTAGTTTAGTTTAGATAGAGGCCACCCTATCTAACCCATATAGATAGGGCTTAGTCCCCCCTATATAGATCTAACTAGATATTTGGGCCCTCTCTCTATACTATACAGATGTCTCAATTTTATATAGAGGGAACCCTAGTTCTTTTTGCCCAAGATAGAGTTTTTTTGGCCTTGGCCCTCAAAGTGGATACTGAAGTGGGACCCTCCATTGCATCATGTATCTGAGTATGCAATCCTATCTATGTAGATTTTTGAACAACACTAATAGGGATTGAGATACAAATCATAGTTATGGTATGAAATCTCACATTACAGAAAATGAAAGAATTATGGGGTTCAAAAAAGGCACTATCACAAGCAAAAATGGTCAAGGAGTCTTACTATTTAAAAGATAGTGAAATGACCTAGAATACTGAGAGCTAATCCAAAATCACCTACTCGATTGACAAGTAGGTTGATTCATTATGTGCATGATAAGTCCAAATATTATTCCATCCCATTCACTAAAAAAAGTGATCTCATTTTTATATTTGCTATATTGAATATTATAATATTTGTACTTCAAATATTTCATTCAATATGAGCACTTATTCATAAATCTATCAGTCAATAATAGCTTCTGATCAATCATACATGTGACATTCTTAATGGAATGTCAATTAAGATTATTCATTCCCAGTTCATTAAAATAATATCTTATTTATCAGTCTTTTTGATCAAACTCGGTAGTTTTTGACCCATTTGATCCTATTCTTGATCCAATGTGGAGACAAGGTATGTTTGTTATACCTTTTATAACTCATTTAGGAATAAAGGATTCATGGGGTGGATGGAACATCATCAAAAAAACTGTATCTAATTCAGGTATTTGGAGTTATGAAGGTGTGGTTGAGGGGGAAATGACCCCCCCTCTATTTTCTATGGGATATGGGCACTTGGGCATGCATTTATATCGACTGCCTATATATCTATCTAGAGGGCCCCTATCTATATACAATATACATATAACCATGAGGTGATAAAACTAACTCATCCATTAGTTTGGCTGATTAGTTTAGCTATATCTATATAGATGGGGGGCAAGAGAGTGGTAGTACCTTCTGGTGATAAATAGATGGGTGATAACATCCATATGATTCAAATACACTTTTATGGTAGAATTCTATACATCGGTACCATTGTTATACACATTTTTAGCATGAGACATATCTAAAGTGCATATGTTATGTAATGTGTACCTAATATTGCCAAATACAAATCTATTTAATATTTCAAAACTCTTATATGGAATGCCATCACCCACTAGGATAGACTATTATGGACTATATTGATCTAATCTACTACAATAGTTGGTTTACTTTTGGTATGGTCAAGATGATCAAATCACTCAATCTTTCCAAGTTTTTAGGTTGGACTTGATTGTATCATCTAGCCTCACCAATTTTATAGTGTGAGTTTACTTGGTTCACTCACACTCACCAGGTTATAAGTATGATTGGGTTGGACAATTGAGCTAATCTCAACTATTGGGTGGAGACTCACTTTTTCTCCAAGGTTAGGGGCATATGCCTTCCAATATCTCTTTATATCCTTAAATATATACTCTTTATAGATTTATATATATGTCTTAATGTCAGTTTCAAATCTTTATAATTATACATATTTTCAAATAAATTTGCCAATAGGCAAGGCGGTTGTATCAATACATAAGTGCACTCTTAAACTTTGCTCTTTTAATTTCAATTAATTTCAAATACTTTTAATTTTTGATTATATGCACTAATTATATACTGTAACATGATCTTAGTTGTAGGTAAGTCACTAGCAAAGCACTCAAGTTGGGTTCACAAAGGGTTTTATACACACCTAGGTACGCATTTATTCTCCTTTAAGTTAATAATTACATTACTAGATTAAAGGGGGGAGTAAATGTAGATGATATTTATGGATTATATAACACCTTAGTCTTGTGTACTTGGAAAACTTAGACCTTGTATGTTCATCTTAGTTTTGGACCTTTCCTACTTTTGAAAGTCTTACATCTGCTCTATCTTGTGCCCCTTATCTTATCTCTTGGTTTGACTAGTCTTATGTTGATGACCTAGACCTTCTATCTTGTCCAAAATTCTTAAAATATGCCTATATTATGCCTCTACATGTTTTGAGCCTATACTTATTTTATAACTATTAGGGCATAAACATCAATCCTAGACACCTATGTTGATGCTAGTGTCCTACCCGATGCAGGTGTCTAATGCCCTGAATCATTTAATTTGAAAATGAAACATATCTTAATGGTTAACCTAAGTGATTTAATGTGATATATTTTATGATATGAGTGGTATATATTCACAATCACTCCTCATTTATTTCTCACCTCTCTTTCATACCAAATATCATTTAATTGAGTGAAGCTTCCCTATTTATTCATATGGACCACACATCTATAGGTATGAAGTATTGAAGGAATAACCCAAGACCTAGATTTTATAAGTCACAAGCTAGGTCATTGTTGTACTTGATTTCCACATATTGCATGATTCACACATAAGCCAACACATAGGAGATAACTACACTAGTCTGAGGCCCTCTTTGGAGTATTGGCTATGTAGGCAATGCTCATTGATAGAGGGGTATTTAGGGTCATCTCAACACCATGAGCCTACTAACATATTTTTCCCAAGGTCACTATGAAGATGAAGAACTAGAGTTTTGCAATTTCATGAGGAGCAACAGTCTATGACCCAATTTCAAATACACCAGAGTGAAGGCAAAGACAAACCTAAAAGTATCTAGGTGGTCACATCTATTTCTAATAAGTATTATATATAAGACAACTATGCCTAGTTTATATAGTATCATCGATGCAACCATCCCAAGCTGATGCTAGTATTAATGACTATAGAGGCACTCAATCCAATATTTGATAACTATTCTAGAATCTTCTTCCAATCTATTTCCTACCTTTCCATATCTGGAACTATGTTATCATTAGAACTAACTAAGTACATTATTTATTTATCATTTTTATATCTAACATAGTTGTAATTTATATTTTTAGCCTATCTCAATTTAATAAATTTAGCATATGTTATATCTAAGTTTAAAATTTAATTGGTCTGTTATAGAAACAGTCTACCATCATTATGTCCTAGGCTAGTTCTATCCCCTTTAACCCTAGATTCCCTAATATATATTTTTAGGGTTAAATAGTAGGAAATTAATAGTTCTTTTAGTACTATGGGTACAAGAAAGACATCTATCACTTGCTGGAGTGAAGCCCTCATGTTTGCAACATGTCATAGAAAACTTCTACTTTTTCACCAAACTTCAATTTGAGTGAATGAAGTTGAATTTGTAAATGAATAATGGTGCCTTCATTTTTGGCCTCATAGATTGTTTTGAGCTTATCCCAAGCGTCATTAGCTATTGTGGCCTCATAGATATGAGGTTGTACCTCATATGATACCCTGAACATTCTTATCAATTTTACCTTCTGGTTTGCTTTATCAAACTTATGTTATTCATCAACGTCAGAGGCATGTTGGGTGAGGGTGACATTAACAACATGCCAAATGTATTCAAATTCCAAACATGTTCTAATTTTTGTTTTCTAAGTGGCATAGTTGTCACTATGTAGAAGTTATGAGTCTGACAAAAATAATTTTATGCCATTTCCAAACATTGTAGAATCTGACCAAAGGTGATATATTAGTTCCTTATCACTCCAAGTATCAAGGTATCCATTTATATATACTATTAGACCAATATAACAAACCTTTCTATATACATACCCTTCCTATATTCATGTTGGTGCATGGAATAAGCTCAACCTTTCTATATACCTGGCGGTACATGAAAGAAACATAAACATACATGAATAAGAATAGTATGTTATACCTAGACAATACTAAAAGAGGTTTGATAAATCATTGACATCTGTTTAGATATAATTCCATAGATGTGGATGTAACTTCCCTATATACTTAGAATTTTCACTTGTTAGGATTTATGTCTATCGATTGAATTGAATGGGTAAATGGAGGGATGGATAATGAAAAGTTTAACCTTATTTCTCCCTAATGATTTTATAGGGTTGATGCCTAAAAATTATTATTATAGATATGTTATGTTATTTATGATGTAACTCAATCATGATGGTTTTACCCATAAATATGAGTTAGAGGCATCACTTGCATCAAACACTTTAATTATGCAAAAATGCATTGTTTTGTGTTTTTGTGTGTATCAAATGTACTATTTTTAAAAAATAAAAGTTTTAAAAATTATTTTAAAATAAATGATTACATATTATAGAAAAAACTAATGTAATTTAAACAATAATATCCCCTCCCTATTAAAAACAATTTTATTTCCAACACCAAATAACCACCTCACAATGTCAAAGCTTTAATAAAGCTTGCAAATTAAAAGTCTACTCTTCAATCCAACAATGTATGTATAACATACATAGGTCATTTATATAAGAGATGAGATTTGGGGGTTTGAAATATCTTCTAGACTCCAAATAATGTTAGATGGTTGAATACTAATGTAGAAAATGAGAGCATGGGCTTCTCATTACTTCCAGATTCCATGATCTGAAACCAAATGTGAGATTCAAAGAATAATATATTTAGTTAGCTTCAAAACTATTACACATACTATTATATAGCCATGATGATATCAAAATAACATCCTAGTAAATAGGATGGTCAAATAACAAATACATTGGAATAGAGTCACATGTATAATAAAATGAACAATTAATATAATCTAACAACCCCACTAAGGTCAATTAAAATTACATGATTTTTTTAATTTAACACATATACCAAAAATATATTATACCACGAGAATCTAAAAAAATTATATGAAATATTCAAAGTGTGATAATAACAAATAAGCATATTACATCACATATCACTGATCTCTAATAACATGAGAGCACATCAAGGTACAAATATAAAAAGTAATTATATTAACTCAGCCATGACTGATAAAAGTCTATAGCCACCACTATCAAAGTATAAAAATAAGTAATTATAACTCTTTATGACAATATTCAATAATTAGTACAATTTAATACAATGCACATATAAGATACATGGCTCCCCACAACAAAGTTCTCAAACTCAAGCATCTGTGAAAATTTCAAGTGTCATCTCGATAAGTAGTACTATTGTGGGGAGAGGGAACATCATCTGAGCACTTTTACACATGAACCACATACCAACAATCTCCTGCACCAATTCCATTAAGGAATGTGCCTCCCTTTATGAATGAGTAGATAGTGATGGCATGGGAATCTAGAGAAACAAACAAGTACTTGTGTGCTGTATAATTTTTAAACTAAACATGTAGTGCATCATATAAAGTTGTTTTATTGTAAGATATTACACAAATATTTAAATCATACTGATGAAATGATAATGTCCCACTAAACATACTTTGGCATAAAATTTTATGAATAATAAATAATAATGATCTATAGATCAATCAAATTCATACACACCACTTGATCAGACTACCTTCATTTGGTATTGTGATGCTAGTAAGTCAGTGAAGTCCATCTCACTCCTTACTTAGTATTAGTAATGCAAATTGGTCAAATACATTTCAACCATAAGATTAATTTAGTTTACATCTTACTAGAAAACACATCATATAACATGTTAAATATAAGAGTAATCGAATCATACATTTATTCCATCAAACATGTGAATGAATATTACATTAATTTCTATCTCATACTAGAAATAATGACTATAGTTTATAACACTTGGGTAAATACATATTTAATTGCATATTTTCACTATCATAATTAGTTTTCAAACATTTTACATCCTATGATAACCCATATTACCATAGTCTAGTATTCTAAGACATACCTACTAATTTTCCACAATCAATCATATAAAGTAGTCTTAAATACATGGAAACATAAGCTTCTATTTAAGCAACTAGACATATCAAAACACTTCAAAGTTCCCATGGGACACAATAATATAATAACTTAGTATATGCTACACTATCAAGGTTATACTCACATATACAGAAAGTCCTACTAACTATCACAAAACATACTATTCATAGTAATAACTAACATGCATACATTTAATTAGTTAAATGTAGATGTGAGTTTAGACATAAAAATTAAACCATCTAGGTACAACATGCATTTATACTATAGTACTCTATGATATCCCATATTATCATAGTTCACAACTACATAAAACACATAATTAACTTACGATTACATGAATTAAAATGACCCAGATACATAATAATAATCAATCAAGTATGAGATTATACCACCCTAGTATATCCTAGTTTAAACTGCACACTAACATTCAAAGTAATATAGCTTATAAGCATGCATCACGATGCATAATTATATGCTATATATAACCAAGCATTTATACATATTAACACTCTCATAACATGTATTTCACACAAGTATTCAATACTGAATGTATATAACTAACAACCAATAAATCATTTGTAGAGAAACATATAACTCATATATCTATTATAACATTCATTTAAACATCTCATTCCATTTTATATAAGACTGCTTTAATATGGTTATAGTTTTGGTCCCTCGGACATCTGATGATTATATAAAATCATACTTCTAGCTATGAGCTTAGGCTTATGACCCAACACAGCCATTTTCATTATGTAATTATAATGTAAATTTAAATCCTTGTGTAGATATAACAAAATAGGACTCAACACACATAAAACATAGGATAATCCAAACTAACATTTGCTATACATTTTAGGAGTTTGAATGCACACATTCATTAACTTTAATTATGTATCATTATTTAACATAGCTAGTACTCCACCCGTGGATCTACAACCATTAGAGTATATTAACACCTATGTTTTTGCATTTAGCAACTCATAGCTTATTCTAATGTTATTTTAACATCACATGCTTTTAACTCACAAGTTATATATGATAAGCTACCCACACCTATCATGATGAATACTTTGTTGGGTATTCTATCATTCTCATGTCTTATTAAAATTTTAAAATAGTCTTGATATATTAGTCTTAGATAATATATAAGGTTAAATATATTCTCAATGAGAAGTTTATTACATTATCTTATCATTTACATAACCAAAAGGAGCTAACAGTCGAGCTTAGTTAAATTTAAAATCTCTATAAGAGTTCCTATATTTAAGTTAAATATTTATAATAAAAAAATAACTGATACTATGCTCTATGTTTCACAACCATCTCGTATATAGAACATAATCATTATTTAGAAAAAGGGACCATCTTTACTAAACACATCCTAAACCATATTTAAGGAAACATATTTATGAATTGATATCCAAAAACATATGTATAGAAAAACATACATATACCTTGTGTTAAATCTATTTTACACCATAATGATATTATTTCTTTATTTTACTTATGAAATATATTGCTTCCTTCTTTTATAATTATGGCTATGCTATGTATATTTGATTGGGAATATAAATCCCAACATCCCACCTTTGACTATAGTAAACAACCTTGACAATATGGCGATGCCATGTTACTTATGCCAGTGATTTGTAAATAAACTCAATTACTCATAAAAGCTATCGATAAATCAACTAAATGGTAAAACTAACCACATTTTAACTAGACTTGATTTATTTATTGTAGTAACTTAATAAATTAAGACACATGCAGGGAATGATTAGTATGGTGATGCCATCCTCTTGGTTCCTCTTAAACACATAATGATTTCTTTTACTGAGTATAAAATGGATTAGATCAAATTCAATGCCAACAACAAGCATAAATAAACAACTTAAAACCATAACATTCTTTGAGCATGGTTTAAGAGATGCCATCAAGGAACGAAATCCAGTGACTTAGCAAAAGATGTTTTCTACATAAAAAAATGATGCCACAACAAGATGCATTTCCATAAATTAATATATTTACACAGCATCAAGGTTCAATAACTTAACATAGATTATCAAAAAATATATGCAGTCCATTCTCTATTTCATAAATATGATAAGGTAATTAAAAAGCGACATCCAAGATGTATTAAAGTGAATAAATATTGCATGCTGGAATAAATAATGAACGTACAATGGTACCATTATGCCCAACAATAAATAAGTGATTCCCAATATTGATTCACTCCCTAATAAACACATTAAACAATGACTATGATGTCTCACTACACTATACATATGCTGCCCAATAGACACAAGTCGACACCACACTTATAGTGGCTCCTTAAAAGTTTTGGGCTAAGTACAAGAATGTAAACCAACTCAATAGTTAATTAGGAGTTAGTATAAACAACTAATCCTTTCAATAGGTTGGGAATACATATAGATAATATAGTTTTCTAATAACCAGATAATATAATTTTTTGGTATTGTATATTAGATGTCTAGTAAGAAAACTATGTTAGATATTCAATAAATTAGTTATATATATATATATATATGTGTGTGTGTGTGTGTGTGTGTGTGTCTACTAATATGATATTAGTTATTCCTGTATTATATACTAATCTTTTTAATATATTTTTCCTACATAATTAACACAACTAACCACAGTGCTACTTTGGATTTCTAACTACAACCAGTTTTCTCTATGTAATGTTTTAAATAGATATCGGATGCAATATAGGGAAGATTTTTCATAATCCTATGTTAAAATTGAAGACATTGCCTACCTGGCAATTAGCGTTGAATTCTTTATTATGCTTCCCTCTTTCTCCTTCTGGCTATGATTTGCCCTTTGCACCTCTTTCGCTTTGTGTCTTTATCATAACTCTAGAAAACTCATGTGTTAATTCCTTTCTAAAAATCCCTTTCCTTAATAGGATAGGCGTAGCCCCTTCCACGCTTAATATATATTTTTTGTTTTACTTATTTTTTTAATATATTTAATTTATTTAGATTTTCCTAAATTTAGTAATTTATTTTTAATTATTTATTGTCTTTTTTTCTTTTTCCAAAGTAATCTCTATTTTTTTAATATATTTTAACACTAAATTTCAAAATTCTATGATTTTATTAAATTAAATTAACATCCATAAATACTATAATAATTCAAATGGGAATTTCATAAGTTACTAATAATCCATATTTTAAATCTAATTTTACTAAAAATATTCCCACTAGCTTAAATGATAAAATGTACCAATTCATTAAGTTTATTAAACTATACTAGTAAATTGAAGAAATTGACATTCTAAAACAAGTAGAAATAAACACATCATGTGCAAACCATTTTTTAATGCATTCTATCATGTGATAACTACTGTGGTGTGTGAAATATTCTCACCAAATCTCTATTATCTTCTGACTTCTCCATCTATATCACCCTCTCCTATGATGATCTCCCTCTGACACACTCTAAGGGATGGGTTATCCTGCGTCAACTTCGCAACAAAATAAGTAGTTAGACAATAACAGTCATTATATACATTCATCATACAATATACCTAAAATGATGAATCAACATGATCATAAAGTAAACATATACCTACTGCTAATTCATAGTAGCGTGATCATGTAACTTAAACAATATCTTACTATTCCATAACAACATATATCTCAAAGCTTAATCAAAATATAACTAAATCAAATATGTCAACTATAAATATCCACAGATAGTTAAATAGTTTACTTATTAAGGAATTGAGATGTAACATCCTTCCCCCTAAAGCTAATCATCATCCTGGATGACTCTTATTCAAACATAAGTTTTAAATTAAAATATTTGTTTAACAAAAAAATAACATGGTATAATAATATCAAATCAGGCAATAAATGCAAAATTTATCGGTATAACTATTCAGAGTTCTCCTAACTAGTACTATTCTCATATCATTGGTCCCAAAATACCCTACTCTATGACATTTTTTTATTATGCAAACAAGGTTTGCTAGTGTTTTTTATGTTGATTGGTTTTATCATGACCACTCCAGGGTCCAGAACTACAAGACCAGCTATACATATATTGGTAAAAGTTTTAATAACTTCCCAAGAGCACATGAGATCATCATACAATCCAAAACAAATGACCAGAGAGAGTTACATAAAATCTTACAACCCCTCTGCATATCAATCTAACCTAGAGAGTGTTTTTTCTCATTCTAGAGAAAAGTTTTTAGGGAGCCTGAAAAGAATGGTCTGTATAAGTTAATGCTATCATTACCCTGTATAGCTCCTGATAAGTATAACATTTCAATACTGTCACTACTCCACGAAGCTCCTAACAAGTATGATGATGAATAAGAACTAGAAATACTACATTTCTAATGTATCCAAAATTAAGGAATAAATGTTGCACCGTCTATATGAGTATGGCCATACGACTAAATTTGACAAGTCCATCTATCAATATTGAATTTGATAAGTCCATCTATCAGATCCAAACTTAGTAACTACTGAGTTAATATGAGACTAATTAAGATCCACTCTTATTATTTAGTACTCACATTCCTAATTCACCAATCTTCCCTTAGGTTTCCATAACCTAATGATCCCTAAAAAGTGCACAAGGTTCAATAGACCATAAATCTGTATTAACTAATCATAGAAAGAAATACAATATGCTTAAATATTTTCAAATGTACTAACATAAAAAAAAATCATACAATTATTTCATAATTATATTAAGTTGCCACTAGCTAAATAACTAGTATCATATTTCCCAGCTTAACCTATAATGTTATATTCATAGTTAAGAGGAAATAATGTTTAAATTAACATAACATACAAAGGCCATGGATCACATTGTCCTTTCAACCTTATAAGGGAACAAGTAAGACAATATCTCTCTGTTTACTCAGCTAAAATACAATAAATTAAAATCTTATCTCAACCCCTAGATTGATAAGATGTTATGCACATCTTATAACCTACTCGTTTCCAATGAAAGGTAAAAAAATAACTCTTTAAAACAAAATGCTTTAATCAAAGAGATTAATATCAATCTAATCAAGGGTATATAATATCATAATAATTATAATCAAATTATAATTCTTAATTTAAAATTAATATAAATTCAAGGTTTACCACTCCACATGGTCTAAAATCACAAGTTGGATGAAGTAATGACTCTAAGAGTCACAAGTGAAAATTAGAGAGATATCATCTCAAAAATAAAACTCCTACATACCCTCACAAGGTAAAAAGAAAACACCACAACTCAATGTTTCCAAATCACTACTTACTTACCAAATCTGTAAGTATGGTATCACAATCTATTTCCACAATTGAGAGAAACATAAAATACTAACCACAAAAATGTATCAATCCATCCAATCCCACAACTTCTCACTCTAAAAAATAAGTAGAAGACATTTATCCGATGAAATCTAATGAATATGGTCAAAACAACTTTTCAAAAACAAGTTTCAGCATCAAGAAAATATGAATCCTCTTGGTAGCTTATAATAATCTCAAAAGAGAATGAGATAAAAACTCACCTCTAAGCTAACTAAGAGAGATGGAACTTATTCCAAAACCACATAACTTAAGGGTGCCAATCCATAAACAGACTCCTAACATAAAGGAATTCTCAACCAAAACAACAATACTCTACTATAAGAAAATTCCCATGATACTAGGTGGTACCAAACAAAAAATGGTTTTAAAATATTTTCCACTTCTAGGGTTTATTAATATAAAACACAAAAACTAAAGCACATATATTTAAGTGAGAAAAATCCGTTGCTTATTAAACACTCACAACACAAAACACAAATGGTGAAGGTGACTTGATTACCAAGAAGGATGTATTCATACTCGAGGTGTTTGATCTAAGTGATCCAACTATGGTAGAAATCTTTTGTTCATAACTCATGAACTATATTATATACTCACCTACCCAACATCTTGTATAACCATCACCATAGAGAGACTCGATAATTCACCCCTTTAATAACTTAAATGGAGTATAATTGATCCTAAGGTACACACTTAATGTACCACACACACATTTCATGAATGTTTTATACTTATAATAGTCACTAGGCCATACAGGGGGATCTATCAAGTCTCAAAAATCCAATCATGGTGCAACATGGTTTCATATTGAGGCACCAAAAATCCAAATTATCAGTGCAATACTTCATGTCACTAGATTCACACTGATGAACAAAAATACATGAAAACCCTAATGGACTCATTAGACCCTAGAGTTTGAGCCACAACTCTGATACCACATGTAACAACCCCACTAGGGTCAACTAGAATTATGTGAATTTTTTTAATTAAAAACACACCAAAAATAGATTACACCACAAGAATCTCTAGAGACTATATGAAATACTCAAATCATGATAATAGCAAACAAGCATATTACATCACATATCAGTGATCTTTAATATCATGAGAGCACATCAAAATACAAATATAAAAGTTAATTATATTAACTCAACCATGACTGATATAAGTCTACAACCACCATTGTCAAAGTACAATAATAAGTAATTACAACTCTTCATGACAATATTGAATAATAATTACAATTCAATACAATGTACATATAAGATACATGACTCCCCTAAAAGCATAGTTCTTGAACTCAAGTATCTATGGCAATCTCAAGTGTCATCTCGATAAGTAGTAATAATATGGGGAGGGAGAGAATCATCCAAATGCTTTTCCACACCAACCATAGAACAATGATGCTTCGCACTAATCCCATCAGAGAATGGCCCTCCTATTGGGATATTTTAGTTAAGTCTAGCTCTGGTGTTGAAGTCTAGTCTAATAAACTAGCGTGTTGGCCCTTTCATGTGAGATTTAGGTCTCATGTGCTCATCTGAAGCATGTAGAAAAAGATCAGTTCCCATAGGTTTTGTTGCAGAGTGTCAATGACTGGTTCATGTCCTCTTTATGTAATTCAAATAGGGAAAATGCATAGATATACTAACTTAATCTTTGTATTACAAGGTTCAATTAATATCATCACGTAGATTATAGTCATCTCTAATAGTATTATGTGCCTAAAAATAAAATTAAGATACAAAATAACTCACCATGAACACTTAGTTACCATCAAAGTTCATCATAACACTAATTTATAAAACATGCTATCATATATTAAGCTTTAAAAGTAAAATTCTATCATAATATCATTCCCTAATTGATCCGTCATTGTAATAAATTATAAAGGGGTATTTATAATTATTTTGATCTGACCAAGTGTTACAATTATTTATGACATGAAGAATTGGCACACATCTCTCAATAGACTAAGAGTCATGGCACTTACAATAAGTTCTTCCTAAAGACTTGGGCCTCAACGCCCCCTAGATCCTTGCTCTATGCTATATTTCTACTACCATGTGTTCCTTTCCTTTAGGGTTGGTACAAAACTTCTTATTGATAAGGTTAGGGTAACCCATATGAATTATTCTTCTAACTAGTCTCACTTCCCATGCGCTCCCTTAGTCTTCTACTTCCATTTTGAATCCTATGTTTTTGGGTTCCTCATGACTTGTTCTCCTATAACTAGGTCCTCTCGCACTAGTCCTTCCATACCATTGTCCTCTTGTGCCCAGTAGGTCCTACACCATGATGCTTCTATGCTTGATAGCTACATGCCATGGTCCCCTTACACCATGGTCCTTCTACGTTGTGTCAGTCCTATGCCAAAATGGGACCACACTTAGTCAAAATTCAAGGGCCAACATCACCCCACACTACACTCTTAGTCCATCCTAGACTAAGCCACACTAGCATCCTCTAAAAATTTAGGCCCATGTTGCTCAAGTTCCTTCTTTAAATTATCTCAATAGGATAATGCCTTGAGAAAATTCATAGTTATTCCTTCTATGGCTTCCTTCGATGCTTTTAGCTCCTTGGGTTGGGATGGGGTCTCATTGGTCTTCTTGACATGTTCATCTAAGGATGCGATGGAATCCTTTTGGATGTCTTCAAATGTAGATACCTCCTTGTCAACCTATCCTCAGAGGGATACAAAGTTCACATTAAATTATTGATGATGTTTATTAATGGCATATTCCATCATCTCTACATCCTTGAATGCTTTTGTACTCTTGGCATGGTCTTTTATTAAGAGTGCAACATCAACTGACTACTACCTTAGGACCTCTTTAGCTTGGAACCAAGCCTCAAAGACTTTATTAGGGCATGAAAGTCACACAAAAATGTCATCTAAAATGGGGATAACCTCCCCAAATATCTCTAAAGTATGCTTGCAGATGTCAACAGCCATGGTGAGCTGTTTAGTTAATTCTAATCCCTTGTCTCTCAAGACAAGTTATTCCTTAAATCATTTGAGCAGTATTTCTACAAGGGTCCCTAATTTTCCTATGGCATCCCCGTCAAGAGGTATGCCATCTACTAGCATCGAGTCTTATTTCAAAATTGTTTTACAAAGGGTTAAGACCCTTACTTTTGCATCTATGGCCTTTTGGAGCTGTTGTTTTAATGTGGCCACTTATTCAATGAGCGCTTGTTACTCTACAAGTTATTTTATATATATACTGATAATTTTGGCATGTTTTTGCTTAGATGTGCATGCATTATAATCTAAAAAAATATTTTGATGAATAATCTTTATGCCCAGTTTCAAAAATGTGGTGCTAACTACAAGAGGGGAGACTTTTGTGGATATACCCACAATGGTTTCGATAGTGTCGAAGCATTTGAGCCTAAATAAAGTCTATTTTATGAGAGTTCAAACTCATGATCCTCATTATACATATCAAGTAGGAAGGACACATGCTTCATTGTCTCCATAGTTGCTTCCTTTGGGAACAAAGTGTGGCCAAAGATAGAGCATTTTTCCCTCAATATCAAATTGGTAATGTTCATGCATATTTCCCACTGTACCCTCATCATGCTCTTTAGTAGTCTCAATCGGTCCCTTCCCCTTAGGTCATGTTGAAGATCAACATCCTCATGGACATAGATGGCCATCTTGCTTTCTTCTTTACCATCCCCTCGTCATCACGTTGTGTATCTGTTAGTCCTCAAAAATGTCACTCATTTTTTGGAACAACATATGAGCTATTTTGGTCCTACAAGACCAAAATTTCTCCCTTCCCTTCTCAAAAATTTGTTTTGAGCATTTAAATTCCTCATTTTTCAAGCTTCTCAGAAATCTATGGACTCTGTAGGCTTGAATCTATGGACTCTGTAGGCTTGAATCTACAGGCTTCATAGGTTGATTTCTACAGACTGTAGATATGTTTCTATAGACTCAACATGCTTGAAAGTAGTAGGTTCAATAGGTTCAAAGGCTTCTATAGGTGAGTTCAATCAAAAGAACAAGTTTCCAATACTTGGCCATCTTCAGGATTGGGTTGGCACCTTGGTTCAATCAAAGATGTCCATCGGCAAGCATCTAAGCAAGGATTGAACCATTGAACCGTTGAACCATTGAACCTTGAACCATTTTAGTTCAACAGGTTCAGTGGGTTCAGAGGTTCAAAGTTCAACTATTTCAAAGGTTCCATGGCTCCGAGCACTTAACTAGTTTCAAAGGCTTGAACCGTTGAACTGTTGAACCTTGAACCATTTTGGTTCATCGATTTAACAGGTTCAACGACCAATTGGTTCAATGCACTTGTTTCAAAGGCATCAAAGAGACTCAACCAAATCAAAAGGATGTGTTGTGGTGTGGAGCTAAACGCTTCAACTGCTTGCAGACACACAAAGAAGGATGCTGAAGAACCAGAGCCATCGGCGTTGGTAGTATGACCGACGTCGGTCAAGTGCAGTAGAGAAGGAGACTGGCGACGACAGGTAGTCGGCTGACGTCGGCAGCACCAGACTAGCAGGGACCGACGTCGATCCCCTGTGTATTTTTGGAACTGCTGTTGACAAACAGTTAGTTAGTTGAATCGAGTGTTTGCATGCTAAGGGGCTAATTTAAGTCGCGGGCTGTGTATCTAATTTTAGTAGTTAGACTTCTATTTTTTGTAAGCATGGGATCTTATTTATAGACCCATAAGGCATGTATTGTAAATTAATTCTATGGCAAGTAAAAGCATTGAAGCAAGCAAGGTCAAGGAGATCTACAGGTGTAAGGTCAAGGAGATCAGCTGAAGCATTCAAGGAGGAATAACAACTTAGGCTTTAGAGTTGTTGTGTTGAGCAAGAGAGAGAGGGAAGAAGGTCTTGAGGTGTGGCAAGCCTTTGAGGTGGAGGAAGAAGTGGCATCTTCCTTATTGTATTTTCTTCTAGTAGTATTTAATACAAGAGTGTGTATTGTCTCTCAAATTCTTTGTTGTCTCAAGTTTCTAGCTACTTTATCATTCTGGTATAATTCCGTGTTTAATTGCATATACGAGAAGTAATCAATTGTGCTCTAATTGGTAGAGCTATAGATCCCCTGACAAGTGGTATCAGAGCTACAGTTTGCAGGAAGCAGGGTATTGTTTTTGGACTATCTGTATCAGAAGGATTTGTACTTACCATTGGGTGGGGTTGCATGCAAGCCCACAGATATGAAGGATGAAGAATGGAACGTTCTTGATCGGAAGGCTCTCAGTACCATAAGGTTGAGCCTTGCATCATCTGTGATTTCCAGCTTATCACAGTGCAAGACAACGAAAGAGTTGATAAAGTCCTTGGCAAATTTATACGAAAAGCCCTCGGCTTCTAATAAGGTATATCTTATGAAGCAGCTATTTACTTTGCAAATGCAGGAAGGTGGATCGGTACATACTCATCTCAGTGATTTCCATGGTTTGGTAAACCAACTAGCTTCAGTCAATATTGTTTTTGATGATGAGGTAAAGGCTCTCTTGATTTTATGTTCTTTGCCTAAAAGTTGGGACGGCTTGGTTATGGCAGTAAGTAATTCTGCATCTGCTTCTAAAATCTTAAAAGTTGATGATGTTGTGAGTGTGATCTTGAATGAAGAAATACGCAGGAGAAGCACAGGTGAATCATCAGGGAATGCTCTAAGTGCAGAAAGCAGGGAAAGGCAAAGGGAGAAGGTTGAGCAAGGGAAATCAAGGTCGGGAAGGAGATCCGAGTCCAAAGGTACTACCTGCTGGTTTTGTGGAAAGAAAGGACATACAAAGAAGGAGTGTTGGTTGAGAGATAAAGAGAATCAACATGCAGGTATGGAAGAAGCAAAGGATGCAAATATTGTGATGCAGGACGCTCTCATACTTTCTTCGGATAGTCAGGTAGGATCATGGATTTTAGATTCTGGTTCATCTTTTCATGCATCCCCAAACAGAGATTTGTTCTACGAGTATGAACAGGGAGACTTTGGAGTTCTTTATTTAGGGGATGGTACGCCTTGTCAGATAGTTGGCAAAGGGAAAGTGCAGCTGAGATTGCAGATTGACAACACGTGGGTGTTGAAAGAGGTCATGCATGTTCCAATTCTGAAGCAGAGTCTGATTTTTGTAGGAAAGTTGGGAGATGAGGGATGCATAATAACCCTCACAGCGGATTCTTGGAAGGTTACCAAGGGAGCACTTGTTCTAGCAAGAGGTAAGAAAGTAGATACTCTTTATCTGTCTACTTGTATTAATGATTCTACTTCTGGTGTAGATTTGAAGATGTCGCCTAATAGGCTTAGTCACAAGAATAGGAAGGGAATGGAAGTTCTTGATTCAAAAGGTATGTGTTCAAATTTGGAAAGCACAGATACAGTTCATTGCAGAAAGAGGAAATTTGATGCCTTTGACAGGAACAAAGAAGCCTTGGTGTTTTTGGAGGAGATGAAGGACAGAGATCAGTCACAGGGGCTGAATAAGTCTGAGCAGGGCAGCATGGATAGAGGTTTGATCCAAGAAGAGCTCGTGGATGAAAATTTCATCACTCACAGGAACACACAGACACCGATGTCAGTAGCTTGGCACCGACGTCAGTCATCCAAATATCGACATCGGTCATGTGCAGACCAGCAGGGTCGGTAGGTCGGACATGAGAAGTTCGATGTTGGTCATAAGGACCGATGTCGGCAGGAGGGACACCAGTGTCAGCTAGGGAAACGACGTCAGCAGTCAGGGTTAGTGCAGGGAACCGAAATCGGTCGGGAGCAGACTGGGAGATGGCCTAGATCGGTCACTGGAATGGATAGTGGGTGAATCTACTAAGTCTCAAACACCCATGTGGAGGTCAGGAAAGGTATGTGAACCTCATATTCGTTGTTCACCTTCTTTATATTGCTTACTAATAGTCATGAACTAGGAAGATGGAAGAAGCAATGCAGGTAGAATCCAAAAACAGTGGGAGCTTGGCATGGATGAGGAGTGTGAGTCTTTGGAGAACCAAACAGGTATTTGTTGGTAGTGTTGTCAGCTGGAAGGAAGCACTGGATAGAGGGATGGATTCCCATTTTAGAGAAGAGAGTGGATGGACACATGAGACAGAAGGCTATGGTATATGGTCTTGATTATGCTGCAGAACAATGGAGGTTTGACCATTGTATTTTATCTTTACCAGGTTGGATAATATTAGCTACATTATCCTGTTACTGTATTGTGTTACTTGTTGCAGGGTTTCATATATAGGGAGTTCTCTGAGCTAAGGGTAGAGTTGGTTCAGAAGTATGTCATGGAGAATTTAGGAGCAGCAAAATTCTTGTGGCATAAGATACAGGTATTGCATCACAGGTTTACGTGGTGGTTGGTCTTCAAGAGTGACATTGAAGAGGGATACAGAGCCTAAGGAACAAAATAGATGGTGTACAGGTACAGGTACAAGTTGCAGCTATTTATCTCCAAGTGGGAGATTGTTGTGGTGTGGAGCTAAACGCTTCAACTGCTTGCAGACACACAAAGAAGGATGCTGAAGAACCAGAGCCACCGGCATCGGCAGTATGACTGACGTCGGTCAAGTGCAGTGGAGAAGGAGACCGGCGACGGCAGGTAGTCGACCGACGTCGGCAGCACTAGACTAGCAGGGACCGGCGTCGATCGCCTGTGTATTTTCAAAACTACTATTGATGAACAGTTAGTTGAATCGAGTGTTTACATGCTAAGGGGCTAATTTAAGTCGCGGGCTGTGTGTCTAATTTTAGTAGTTAGACTTCTATTTTTTGTAAGCATGCGATCTTATTTATAGACCCATAAGGCATGTATTGTAAATTAATTCTAAGGCAAGTAAAAGTATTGAAGCAAGCAAGGTCAAGGAGATCTACAGGTGTAAAGTCAAGGAGATCAGCTGAAGCATTCAAGGAGGAATAGCAACTCAGGCTTTAGAGTTGTTGTGTTGAGCAAGAGAGAGAGGGAAGAAGGTCTTGAGGTGTGGCAAGCCTTTGAG
The DNA here is from genome assembly GCA_037957365.1 of Torreya grandis. Lineage (NCBI taxonomy): Eukaryota > Viridiplantae > Streptophyta > Pinopsida > Cupressales > Taxaceae > Torreya > Torreya grandis. Next base: position 1,823,093 of record JARHVA010003226.1, read on the forward strand.
GTGGAGGAAGAAGTGGCATCTTCCTTATTGTATTTTCTTCTAGTAGTATTTAATACAAGAGTGTGTATTGTCTCTCAAATTCTTTGCTGTCTCAAGTTTCTAGCTACTTTATCATTCTGGTATAATTCCGTGTTTAATTGCATATACGAGAAGTAATCAATTGTGCTCTAATTGGTAGAGCTATAGATCCCCTGACAGGATGAACCAATGAACTGATTGAATCTTGGACCGTAAGAGGTTCAAAGTTCAATGGTTCATGGGTTCAAAGGTTCAAAGGCAACCTCTGTCAAAGAGAGAAGTAGCAAACAGGTGGTTCAACGGATGGTTCAACCAAGGAGCAAGAAAGTGATTGAACTAGGAAGCAATGGAACAAAAGAGATAGAATGAACCGATGAACCAACTAACTAATTTACTTTTAGTGGGTTCAAAGGTTTAAGGTTCAACATGGTTCAAGTGGATAGAGACTATTGACAGCCCTGTGAACATCAAATTTAAAGTAAGGGAATATCCTTTGAAATTCAAATAAAGCACATAACTCAAAGGAAAAACCAAGCAACTGACCAAAAAGATATAATTCCTTTGGGTTTGTTCAAAGGCTGACAGAGAACATTTCCTTCAAACTTTTTGTCTGAAGGATATTATTAAGAGAAAGAGCCGTTAGAATTCTTTTAGAAGTATTTTCTGTGGGAAAATGACTAAGGTAGAGCCTGAAGGAATTCCTTCAGACTTTTGTCTGAAGGAAAAGCCTGACTGAAGAGAAAAGCCCATGAAAAAATGCCTGATGGAAAAAGACAAAGTGTAGTGGAAGCTGCCATGTGTCTATTATAAAGCAGAGCAAAAGCTGCCATGTGTCATCTTCTGCAGGACCCCCAAAGATTTTTAAAGCTTCTATAAGTTAAGTGGAATACATCACATGCCCTGTTATGACCCAATAAAATGTGACAAGTGTTTGCATATGTGTTCCCCTTTTGGAGTTGCTCGAGCAAAATGTGTCATGGACCCCATTTTTTGTAAGTTTCTAATGTGTTTCATAACAAGGAAACTTGCCACTTTTCAAAGACACAGAAAGGACCCCCCAAAGACTTAGGAAAGAAGGGATATAAAGAGAAAAGAAGCGCTTAAGTAGCAAAGAGAGGAGTGAGACCAAAGGATCAGAAATATCTTCGAAAGAGTTATTTCTAGTAGGTGAAATAGTGGATCGAGTAGACTTTTGAGCGCACTAAACCAAGGATGCGGCCTATTTTCTTCCATGAAGTAAAGACAAATATGCAAAGGACAAGATGGTCCATATTAAGGAGGAGACATATCAGATGAAGGGACATGCCATACTTATGGTAGCACACTATTCTCAGCATTGTCTCTCCAGACAAAATTGGAGATGCATTGAAGACGATGACTATAGCATGGGTCGTCCCATGGAAAAAGGTGTCAATCCTTGGGTAGTTGCTATAAGTTTGTATTTTCTCTCATTTGTAAAGGAGATCTTCCCCTTACCAGAAGTGAAACTCTACTTGAATTGAAAGGCATTACTGAGACTTTGAGCTCAGATTGTAATTCATATTTCTTTGATTGAATGAAAAAGCAAGTTACTTGCAAACTTTGTGCTTTTCTAGCTTGTGCTACTTTAGGAGATTGTTCTTATGTCTATCTTCTGAAAGCATTCTTATTTATTTAATTTAACAAGCAGGACTAGTGGAGGTGATAAGGAAGGTGTCCTGAAGCCAACTACTTTCAGACTTTGTGCTGTCATAGTTGTCTTTAGTGTGTGTTTATTTTCTGTTTCTGTGTAAAGGACCTTGGGATGACTTTGTGCCCCCATTGTTCTTCATATTTCACTCTTGGGTATTCGAAGTGGAGACTTTGCACTACATTTCAGGCTACTAGTTACTCTACACCTTTGGTTACCAGTTACTTACCAGAAAGATTTTTGTTGTTTACAAGAATAAGCACTTCTAAAAGAAGAGAAGTGCCTTCTATCATTTCATCAAGATTTATACTATCCAGGAAGGGATCTGGCTCTTGGTTGAATGTTACTTCTGAAAGAAGAGAAGTATCTTCACTAATAACCTAAGATTTCTCGTCTATTTGTTAGCATCATCTCTTAAAAAAGAGAGATGGATGGTTTATTTCACCCCTGTGTCTTACTTTTTGCTTATATGTATAGTATATAGCCTCCATATATTTAATAGGGAACCTCCCCTTGATGAGAGGAGAGATTTATCCCCTATTGATGTAGTAAAACTGCACACCAGGATGACCCATCTCCCTATGCTGTGGTGATAGGATCTATTTTGGTCACCAGTTAGCTGGCTGACAAAATATTCACCCAACAGTTTTTGGCAACTCTGCTAGGGATGAACGTGCAGTCTGAAGCCTCAAGTTTTAAATTGAAGTAGTTCCTTCCCTTATCCATTATATAAACTCTAGCGACTCCATTCCATGTCTTACCCATTATCATTATAGCCTTACCATATTACTCCATCTCTTTTATATTATTTGGTCTGCAAAACCAGAGTTGCTAGGAAAGAGTGTGCAGTTTGAAGCCTCAAGCCTTAAGCTGAACATGGCCAGTCCTTTTCCATTTTTGTTTTGTAATCTAGCCACTCTATCCAGATTTGTTATCCCTATTTTTCATAATTAAATCATGGTAGTTTGAGGCCCCTGGGGTAACTCTTTTGGTCCACTTAACTTGACTCCACCTTTGCATGAACTCCCATGTAGTTCAAGAAAGAATTTCCCCAAATTCTTTGGTGATGGGATAGTTCACCCTGATGAACACATTGCAGCCTTTATCATATCCTGTGGTGTTATTGGGGTGGAATTTGAAGATGTGGCAGTCACGATTTTTGTGGAGACCCTACAAGGTGTTGCTATAGATTGGTTCTACCATCTATAATTTGAATTAGTGACCGACTAGGATACACTCAAAGCCAAGTTTGAAGCCAGGTTCAAGCCTACAGAGGATGTGTATGCTTTGCTTGCCTAGCTCACTCAGATGAAGAAGAAACCTCATGAGCCTATAAGGGATTTTATTTCCAGGTTCAACAAGCTGAGACACATGATTCCCATGATCGCCTAGCCGACACCTTAGAATCTCATGTGTTTCTTCATCAACTCACAGCTACCTGAAGTGAGTTTTCTATTAAGACGGGCTACACACATAGACCTTGAGGCTGCTCAAGACTTAGCTACTGAGCTAGAAAATGACCTTATTTTGGCAATAAAGATAAAAAGAGACCCAAATAGAGGTAAACCCTTTTCATCTTCTGAATACTCACCCACAGTAACCACTGACCCAGTGGTGCAAAAGCTAGCAAATGAATTGCTAGCCTTGAAAAGGCAAATGACACAAGGTATGTATTTTGCTCCTCTATATAAAGATATACCAAGGAGGACATTCCCCAATCAACCATATCAAGGCAACACTACTAGAAGTCAAGGGCAACCAAATCATCTTCTTCCCCCACAGAGAAACCTTGCCCTTGAAGCACCTCTAACCAACTCAGCAGTTGGATATCTGGAAATAAAACATGTTTCTTATTTCTAACCTGAGTTCAAGCAAGAAAATGGTACTGATCTCTTCAGGGAGGATCTAGAAGAATCAACTGGTGACTCCCACATTGGTTTCCTTAATTACTAGGATGAACCCAGAAGTGAAGGTGAAGTAGTCAAAGAATCATACGCAGTATTCACCTAGTCTGAGAATCAGTCAGCCCAGCAAGCTGATAAAGAAAGAATAGAGGAATAAACTCAGCCTGTAATTCTAATTACTAAGCAGAGAACCCCTCTTCCTTTCTAGTCAAAGGACCTAATGATTGCCAAAAAGGTTAGTACATCAAACATCTATGCGCCTTCTACTTCAACTTCGCAGATTAGTCATCCCCCTAAAATAACCAAAAGGATGAACTCCCATCCTCTCTTCCAAGTATATCTCAGTAATTTGACATGATTGATCATGTCAAGAAATCCAAAATTCAAAAGACTAAGTTTGAATCCCTGTAAGCCAATCCTGAGCAGTTAAATATTGGTGAAGAGCTAGGTGTGGACCTGTCTGAGGCAAAGATTGTGGTCACCCAAATGTCAGCCCCTACTGCTCAAATTTTGTTTGAGCCTTCAAGTAGGGGTAATTACTCCTTGACCACAAGGGATGCTCATGTCTCAGCTGATCAAAGTCCCATGGCTGACAATCTAGGATTTGATCCAAATCAAGCATCAAAAGAATTGGTAGGGCACAATATAAATCAAGAAGGATCTTCCATCTCCGATGAAGAGAAATCTAATAGAAGATCAGCTTATGATGATGCTTGGATCTTGAAATGTGATGGCAGCAATTCTTCCACTCATGTTGGATGCAGATCTTTGTTGCTCAGATTGAAGACTGCTCAGGATGAAGAGATTAAACTCCTTCACACCAAAGGAGATGCTGAGTTGATGGTTTGTCAGGGGTCTAATGCTGACAATCAAAATATGTGCTGGATTGAACTGGCAAAATAACAAGCTATGGTGGTGGACCATACTATTATACTCCAAAATCAGCAAAAGGAGCCCTTCGCCAAGAGAGCAAGGAGTTATGGTTTTCAAATTGAAGGCCACATCCTACCATGGGGCAAGAAGAAGAAAGAGCCAAGAGGAAGACATAGAAAATTGGTTTCCTGGTGGAGAGCTGCATTCGCTCATCACCATTTTTGGGGATAGAATGTTTTTATACTGGTTTATCAAGATGGCATCCCCTTTTCTTCACCTCACAAGGAGCAGCATTTGAATTACTTCAATTCTTGAAGTATTAGATAAGTTCACCTATACATATGTATATCTGTATATTCTTTAGTTCTATTTTATTCTTTTCATTTTTGTTTTTAGAGCCTTTCTTTTTGGGTAGCATGACTCTGTTGCCCAATGGTACACTTCAAGGCATTGGAGATTCTGGTTTCTACTCCCCTCAGCTGTGTTTCAAGTTTTCATCTGAAGGAAGTTCCCTAATTGGAGCCAGCTGTTGGTCCCCAAATATGTCACTCATTTTTTAGAACAACATATGAGCTATCTTGGTCTTACAGGACCAAAATTTCTCCCTTCCCTTCTCAAAAATTTGTTTCGAGCATTTAAATTCCTCATTTTTCAAGCTTCTCAAAAATCTATGGACTTTGCAGGCTTGAATCTACGGACTCTGTAGGAAGAAAATCTATGGACTCTGCAGGCCAAGTTCAACGAGCTTCACAGGTTAATTTCTATGGACTCTGCAGATATGTTTCTATAGACTCAACATACTTGAAATTAGCAGGTTCAACAGGTTCAAAGGCTTTTGCAGGTGAGTTCAATCAAAAGAACAAGTTTCCAATACTTGGCCATCTTCAAGATTGGGTTGACGCCTTGGTTCAATCAAAGATGTCTATCGGCAAGCATCTAAGCAAGGATTGAACCATTGAACCTTGAACCATTTTGGTTCAATGGGTTCAGAGGTTCAAAGTTCAACTGTTTCAAAGGTTCCATGGCTCCGAGCACTTAACTAGTTTCAAAGGCTTGAACCAATGAACCTTGAACCATTTTGGTTCACCGGTTCAATGGGTTCAATGACCAATTGGTTCAACGCGCTTGGTTCAAAGGCATAAAAGAGACTCAGCCAAATCAAAAGGATGAACCAATGAACCGATTAAACCTTGAACTGTAAGAGGTTCAAAGTTCAATGGTTCATGGGTTCAAAGGTTCAAAGGCAGCCTCTATCAAAGAGAGAAGTAGCAAACAGGTGGTTCAACAAATGGTTCAACCAAAGAGCAAAAAAGTGATTGAACTAGGAAGTGATGGAACAAAAGAGATAGAATGAACCGATGAACCAACGAACCAATGTACTTTCAGCGGGTCCAAAGGTTTAAGGTTCAACATAGTTCAAGTGGCTAGCGGCTATTGATAGCCCCATAGATGTCAAATTTAAAGTAAGGGAATATCTATTGAAATTCAAATAAAGTGCAGAACTCAAAGGAAGAACCAAGTGACTGATCGAAAAGATAGAATTCCTTCAGGTTTGTTCAAAGGCTGACAGAGAACATTTCCTTCAAACTTTTTGTTTGAAGGAAATTATTAAGAGAAAGAGCCGTTAGACTTCTTTTAGAAGTATTTTCTATGGGAAAATGACTAAGGTAGAGCTCGAAGGAATTCCTTCAGACTTTTGTCTGAAGGAAAAGCCCGACTAAAGAGAAAAGCCCACGAAAAAATGCCCAATGGAAAAAGACAAAGTGCAGTAAAAGCTGCCACATGTCATCTTCTATAGGACCCCCAAAGGTTTCTAAAGCTTCTATAATTTAATTAGAATAAATCACATGTCCTGTTATGACGTAGCAAAACGTGACAAGTGTTTACATATGTGTTCCCCTATTGGAGTTGCTCAGGAAAAACATGTCGTGGACCCCATTTTTTGTAAGTTTCTAATGAGTTTCATAACAACAGAACTTGCCACTTGTCAAAGACATAGAAAGGACCCCCCAAAAACTTAGGCAAGAAGGGCTATAAAGAGAAAAGAAGTGCTTAAGCAGTGAAGAGAGGAGTGAGACCAAAGGATCAGAAATATCTTTGAAAGAGTTATTTCTAGTAGGTGAGGCAGTTGATCGAGTAACTTCTGAGCACACCAAACCAAGGATGTGGCTTATTTTCTTCCATGAAGTAAAGATAAATATGCAAAGGACAAGATGGTCCATATTAAGGAGGAGACATATTAGATGAAGGGACACACCATACTTATGGCAGTGCACTGTTCTCAGCATGGTCTCTCCAGACAAAATTGGAGATGCATTGAAGACACTAACTGCAACATGGGCCATCCCATGCAAAAAGGTGCCAATCCTTGGGTAGTTGCTATAAGTTTGTATTTTATCTCATTTGTAAAGGAGATCTTCCCCTTACCAGAAGTGAAACTCTGCCTGAATTGAAAGGCATTACTGAGACTTTGAGCTCAAATTGTAATTCATTTTTCTTTGATTAAATGAGAAAGCAAGTTACTTGCAAACTTTGTGCTGTTATAGCTTGTGCTACTTTAGGAGATTGTTCTTATGTCTATCTTATAAAAGCATTCTTCTTTATTTGATTTAATAAGTAGGACTAGTGGAGGTGATAAGGAAGGTGTCCTGAAGCCAACTACTTTCAGACTTTATGCTGTCATAGTTGTCTTTAGTGTGTGTTTAATTTTTGTTTCTGTGTAAAGGACCTTGGGACGACTTTGTGCCCCCATAGTTCATCAGATTTCACTCTTGGGCAGTCGAGGTGGAGACTTTGCGCTACATTTCAGGCTGCTGGTTACTCTACACCTTTGATTACCAGTTACTTACCAGAAAGATTCCTATTGTTTGCAAGAACAAGTACTTCTGAAAGAAGAGAAGTGCCTTCTGTCATTTCATCAGGATTTCTACTATCCAAGAAGGGATCTGGCTCTTGGCTGAATGTTACGTTTAAAAGAAGAGAAGTATCTTCACCAATAACCCAAGATTTCTCCTCTATTTGTTAGCATCATCTCTAAAAAAAGAGAGATAAACAGTTTATCCCACCTCTGTGTCTTACTTTCTGCTTATATATATAGTATATAACCTCCATATATTTAATAGGGAACCTTCCCTTGATGAGAGGAGAGATTTGTCCCCTATTGATGTAGTAGCCCTGCACATTAGGATGACCCATCTCCCTATGTTGTGGGATAGGAACTATTTTGGTCACCAATTAGCTGGCCGACAAAATATTCACCCAACAGATATACCCATTTTGCCTTCAGTTAGTTGAGGATAAAATATTCACCCAACAAATTACAAACTAGTAATATGACTTTCTAACTATTTTGATTAATTGAGGGCCAATTTTCAAATAATTACACAAATGCTGATTAACCTTATTTAAGGCTAATTATTCCAAATCAAGAGCTTGAATATCTATTTTGGAAAATTGCATCATCAGGTGACATCATATCTTGGGAAGACATCTCTAGGCCATAAGTGCATAAAATATAAGGATTATGGGTCACCCATGCCTAGTTAATGCCTCACATGTCTCTTCAATGCCCTTTCTTCCAAGGTCATGATAAAGCTAATTATGGATTTAATTTTGAATATTGGGATTATCCTCAACCACACATCTTCATCTCAAGATGGACAGTTCAAGTTGATCTTAACCAATCTCAAAAATCTGTAAATAGATAGGACATGAATATCATTTCTAAGCTATTTTGGTGCAAGGTTAGTATGCTCAAATATCTTCAAATCTTGAATATTGCAAAGTTATAATGCTAAATTGTTTCCCCAAAGCTTCATTGATAGGCTAGTTTAGTGATTTACAATCAAGATCCTAGGTTTTATGGAGTGTTTTTGAGGCATTGGAGGAGCTTACCACAATTTGTTGACAAAGACAAGGATGCTTGATCAAGGGAGAACATGTTTTTGAGCCATATGGGTATGGTGAATCCATTTGGGAAGTTAATATTGTGTTGCTTTCTTTCATTTGTTTCTCGCTATCCTTTATAATTCCCATAGGAATAGATAGGCTTGGTTAGTTAGTTCTTTATGCATGTTTCATTATTTATGGACTAATGCTTGACTAACTTGCTTTATAATCCTCTCTACATCTTGACATGCCTAGTAGGACTAGATGCATCCTACACATGAAGGAGATCCTTTTGTAACTTTAAAATATTTATTTAAGCTCTTAATTCTCTTGAAAATTAATCTTCTAAATTTATTTTGCCATTTTTGGTTGCCACAATTTTTACATAGTAACGGATGTCAGGAAAAATACTAACATCAGTTACCTGGCTTAATCGACATCAGTCAGCAGCACCAACATCAGTTAGATCTCAGTTGGACGTAACTAACGTCAGTGGTAATAACCGATGTCAGTCATTATGTTTTTTCAAAAACATAAACCCGAGACCTACTTTTCAAAGTTTGTTATTTCAAACTCAAAAGAGCTTCAAAGCTAAAGGACATGTTGACATTTTTGCTACAGGAACAAGATTTTGCTTTGATAAAAACAACATTTAAATCACCTCTTGCATGCTTAAAAATGAATTAAGAACTTTATTTTGGGTGTTTAACAAGGAATTTAGATGTTTTGGTGAATGTTTTCAAAGTTTTGTAACTAAGACCAAGGGGTCAAATGAACACCACCAAACATTTCATTTGGGTTTAAAATTGAACACACTTATCAATTCTTGTTTGCAATAGTTGTTTACTTAGGTTTTATTTGGCAAAAAAAGGAATGTTGCGTGTATGCTCTTCCATTTATCCCTTATAGGGAACCATTGGAATCAAAAAGGTCATTCCTATTGCAAATAGCCTAGTCTAAGGATTAGAAAGAATGTCACTTAAAGCACTCCCTAAAAACTCACCAAAGTTTGGGTGATCTTGAAAATGACCCTAAAGTCTTTCTATTTTATGCTTT